>JAOQGH010000040.1:43365598-43462937 GCA_025769975.1 Gallinago jamesoni
CAGCTTATTGGATGGCTGGGGGCACCCCCACCTCTCTACACCCCCCCTTCAGGTAGTTAAAAAGCATGATAAGGTCTCCCCTCAGCCTCCTCTTCCTCAAACTAAACAACCGCAGCTCCCTCAGCCTCTCCTCATAAGACTTACTCTTATAGTAGCACAAGTATATAATTTGATGGATAGAAAACACAAAATTATTAGACGCATCTTGGATTGAAGAAACAGCAAAACTTAAGGAGCATTTTTGTTAGTGCCACTTGGCTAATATCACATACTATTTTAGCAAAACAAATTGTCATTTTGTGCTGGGACTTTTTGCTCAAAGAAGTGACCAAGTTGGCCAGGAAGAGCAGCAAGTTAAGTCTTTCTTTCTTACAAAAAAATTTAATTATCTTGCTACTGCACATGATATGACTTTCATACCTTTAATTTTAGGATATTGCATGAAAAATTTGGAAATGTTATTCCCCTGTTCACTTTTGAATTCATTGTTTTTGTGGCAGTGAGATATGCAATTTACCTTCCTCTCCACTGGTAAGATGTAAAGGAACCCAAGTAACAATTTCCTGGTTTAGACCCTGTCTTAAGAAAATGGAATATGCTGTCACTCAGGATAACTCTTTCTAAAGATAATTTAAATTAACAGATTGTATTTCATACATTGTACAAGCTATGTGAACTTCCAGATGGGACCTATGGCAAAAAAAAAAAAAAAGTGGGCCGACGTAGAATTTAGCCTTTCCTTGGGCCTTGAGCTCTGTGACTGCAAGAACAGTTGGAAAAGGTCAGTATTTCTCTCTATCCCAAACTCAAATTTTCTGAAGCTGTTAAGGAGAAATGTTGCTGAAGAAAGGACTAACAACCTGTAAGAGATTCTGCAGAGGATTTGTTTACATAATCACACTTGTTAAGGATCAAATAAAGGAAAATGTTACCACAAGAGACAAATAAAAAAAAAAAAAAGAGAGAAAGGCCTATACCTTCTAAAACATTACTGGACACGTTTCTTCTTACGTCGGACTTACTTTTAACTACTTTAATCATTATATGCTGGGGTTTTTATTTAAAAACAAATCAACAAAGAAAACCCAACAAAAAAACTCCTCAGCAACTCAGCAAGGATGCCATTATTATCCTACTTGCATGATTTTGAAAAGTGTAGTACTAGTGGCACAAACCAAACTTAATAGGCCTTGGGTCATTAGCTAGTGATTCCAGTTCAGATGCCCTTGCAGTTCTCTGGCTCACAGTGGGCACAATAGGAATGATTTTTAATTTTTTTAGGAAAACACCAGAGATTTCGAAATATTTCAATGTCAATGTGTTTGGTGCAGCACAAACACAAGGTGAGAAGCCTGTATTCCAGAAAACTTACAGTCTTAAATGGAAAAAAAAATATAAAGAGATCACTTAAAAACTTCCATTAAGGTTTTAATTTTTCTTGAAGTGAAGGGGACTTTGGGCTGAATGAGTACCGCACAGAAAGCAATGACATGCCTTATAAATGAAAGCTTTTTATAAGAAAGTGAAAAACCCATCATTTATTTTTTAATTTAAAATTTCTGTGATTAGAATTTTTCATCTGCAAAATATTTAATTTTTAAGGAAAGGGAGAATGGTCCCCTAAATCTTTTGGCCAAAACAAAAATAAACGTGTGATCATTATTATAATTACATTTTGCACGAGGGAAAAAAAATAATGAAAAAATCATGTGCTGACTAGCTTTGCTTATAAAGGGACAAACAACACAAAAAGTCACTGGTAGAGATGGGGCTCGAACAAAGATCCTTGAAGTCCTACTGTAGCAAAACGAGCAGTGAGATAGAAACTGCTCTGGGCAAACTTTCCAAGAGTTTCCTGTTACTAGAGATGTGGTGTTTAAAAAATTCTCGCCACTGGTCAAAAAGTGACCCCTTTTTAAAATCACTGCACATTTTTATGAATTTTGAAGTGGTTGGTAAAGAATGGAGTGACTTTATTTATCTAAGATTAGAGTGCTTTTTTTGTGTTGGTATCTACAGATTTGAGAATGAAAGGAAAGAATGTTTCCAAAAAGCTAAATTAAGGATTATTCCATGCTTAATAATGTATTCCAAAGAGGGAGGCAAGGAGGCATATAAATATCAATATATTATCAAATAACTTGTAGTAACTATGACTAAAAAGATATGACTTAAAAAACTGTGACATAATCTTCTTTCCTTTTTTTTTTTCCTTGAAAGAAATACTTGACTGGGGAAGCCCATAAAGCAATATATGCATTCACTTTGCACACGCCTGTATGTTAGGTTGTTCCTGCCTGTATGTTGCAGATCTGTTGCATTATACAACTGTTATATTAATTCCCAATAGCACAGACCCATGTTTCCTGCCCGTTCACATGAGTTTGGTCTCACCCGTTTTTTCTGCACGCCATCTTATACATATGCGATGCTTTGTAAAATGACATCCAAGCAGAAGAAAGGGGAAAGACTGAGAATGCCCTTAACCTAAGTTTTATGAAATCTCATCAGTTAAGATGGAACAGACAATACAGTAACAATTCTTAATAACCTTAGGCTGTCCAACATGCATTAGCTGAGTTAATTTGGATGGATTTAACCACCTCACCTCCCCTTTTCTCACTTCCTTTGGTCTCAACAGCTTATTTCTTCTGAATACAAATGAAGAAAATGTGAGTGAAACTTCATTGCTATCTCAGTGATGTTTCCAGTTTAAAGTACTTTACACTAATTAGAATCTGAGGACATAGTAATAGATTAATGTCAAATACTATATGCATCAGGCATTCTGCTTCCACCAGTGGCTGTTACTTGGTATTTCAGAGGAAGGTGAGTTGCTTCTCTGTATGAATAACACTGTCATCCAGTTTGGAAAATGTTCTATTCTAAGCATTTATTCTTATTGCTCCAGCTAGAACTGGTCCTGAATCATGAGCTTTTAACATGCATTTTAAGCTCTAATCAGAGTCACATTCATATCAATCCATAAATTTGCTGAAATTGCTCCTTGTTTACACTGGCTTTTTTATATTTTTTATTTTTTCATAAAACTTTGCTGAATTTGTTAAATTACCTCCTACCTTTTCAACGACAGCCATTCTACCCATCTCAAAGTTCGAAACTACAAAGGCTTATGTTATATCAAGTGAAACATGATTTTTGCTTGCTTCATGATTGTCGCCTTTTAAACCTGAAATTATCTCTTGTTCTGCTAGAGAAACAGGGTTGAAAAAGGATGATAGGACAAGTTTACCAATGCCCTTCATAAGGATTTTGTATGCCTTTACAACAACTCTTTAAACTCCATTATTTCTAATAGGATTATTCCTGGTTTCAATGGCAGCAAAGCAGGGACTTACCTTATTAGATAAAAGGACATTCAAGACTTTATGAAAGCTGCTTTTCTTTTATAATAACTAATGCTGGCATATGTACATGGAAGAGAGGGGAAGGACAGCCTAGTAGATGAACATGCTAGCCTATTGCCCAGTTGATTCAGTTTTATTCTTGACTATGTTAGTGACAAGTTTAGTGATCTTTGGTATTTCACATTACCTTTCTTTATCTCTTTCCCAACCTTGAGCATAAGAATCCATATTATTTTTAATTTAGTTTGAAATGCATGAATAAAAAGTGACTACTAAAAACTTTATTATATGTCTAATTGTGATAATGAAGTCATTTTCTAAAGTTACAATTTTATAATTTAGGGTTTATGTGCAATTCAACTGTCATATTGAATGGCTTTGTTCACATTAGGAATTGCTGCACAATTTAGAACTTTGGGAAGGTGCTGAGGGATCCTATCAGGTTTGTTAAATGAAATAAATTCTAATTTTCATGATAGTTTTTGTTGATAACTTAATATGCCAAAGGAAATATATTCTAAAAGGTTAGGGAAAAGGGTTTTGCAGCTGTGTAATATGATTGTTATCTTAGATTGAAGTGCTGAGAGTATTCTATATTGTATTTATGGCCCAGTTCTAAAACTTTCAGGTATGAATTTGACATGACCTGTATGAGCTCAACAGCTCTGAAGACCATGTTACTTTTGAAAAGTTAAAAACTGGACACCTTGGGAACAAAAGCCGTGTGCTTATAGTGCCACCTCCCTTGTGTTTAAATCCACATCATAACCTTAATGCGATATTAACTGCTCCAGTCATCTTCGTGCACTTTTTAGTTCAATCTGGAAAGCTTCTTCCAGACGGAGAATGCCATGCTGTGACTCCTTGCCTACAGAGCTTTTGTTCTTTCTCCTAGAATTGACTGAGGTAGGGAAGAAAGGAGTAAAGATGACAGGTACTAATTAATTAGGGCAGGTTTATTAGAGAGAAACCTGTTCGCAGTGTATTGGTTAGAGGTTCATTAATCACAATGAATAGCTTAAGACATCACTGTCTTTTAACCTGGGCTAGGATTTATTTAGGTGTTAAGCAGATCACCATGTCATCAGCTGTAGATTATTCTAATCGCTTGAGATGGTCATTCATGTTTGTGCAGCAAGTCACCCCACATACAGCCTTTCAAAATGTTACTGAACTTTGTTTATTCATAGGACCTCAGTGTTAATGAATGCTCATCTGATAAGAACGCAGTGAAATAAAAAACAATGTGGAAAACCTCTACAGTTTCCAATAATCCCTCTTTTGGAAACAAAAGAGCATTTTGGAATGTAAGCATTTGGCTTGGAGTTTCAGGCACAACTTTTTATTAACTATAATGGGTCTTGGTTTTCTGACTTTGTATTTATAAAGCTATAAACCTGAAAGTTTTATAACAATACTTCCTAGCTACTGGGAGATCCAGAAGGACAAATCAGTTCAGTGGTGACAACTCTCCAGAAGCTTATCAGTGGAGAGGCAGAGGTAACATAATAGATGAGCCGCCTCCTGCTTGGTCATTGCTCTAGCCAACTGAAAGATGATCAAAACTTGCTGTGATCTGGCAGCTGTTGCAGGTTCTTCAGACCGAGATTTAAGACCCCAGTAAAATTCTAATGAGATGAATAACCCAATTCCACCACAGAGAAAAAAAAAAACATAACTAACCAAAATAAACCCCAGAACTATGTAACAACAAAAAAGTCTCCCCAGGAAGGCACTGTCTGGCAACTTTCTTTAAAGTCATTTTATTGTTCTGAGATGATGTAATTCAGTGCAACATCATTTTCTTCAGACATGTGCCATTTTGCCCATGCTAAGGATGTGGCATATTGCTTTCTCTGAATCTGTGTTATCTTTTGTGAGAATAATAGATGGCGTCTTAAGCATTATCTGTTTCACACAGCAGCTGCTGAACATCTGATGCATTAGTTGTGCTAACTGTGGGACAGGAGGAGTTGCTATAGGTTCTTTAAACCTTGTAATAAATTTGCTGTCTCAGAGTGAGTTAGCCGTCAGATTTATTTAGTCATGACAGCAAAAGCCCATTGACTTTAACAAGAGCTTTCCAAAATTAGGAATCTATCCCTTTCACTCTTCTGCTGATAATACACGTTTTCTATAAGGAGAGACAAACATGGTTTTATAGTTTTTCTGCATGGAGTTTCTAAAGCAACTATATCTCTCTCTCCTTTTGCTGTTTGGTTGTTTTTTTTTTTTGTTTGGTTTGTTTTATTTTGTTTTGTTTTGCTTTTTTTCTTCTTTTTAATTGATGAAAAGATCAAACAGAAACACCTAATAATTTATTTATCTTTGAGGTAAGATAAAACAGACCTTAATTATGTACATCCAGCATAAATACCTTCTTTACCAAGATTTATTGGGATATAAAAAAGGCAATGAAAGCCATGAAACATGTTAAAGAAAAGTGATTTTGTATCAGTTGACCTAAACTGATGTATTCACTTTTGTTCCCTCATTTTGTTCAACATTTTAGGTTGTTTTAGGTCTGTTAAAGTATGACCCAGTGCGTCCTGGGGATGGAATTCCTCATTCTAAACACAGATAGTGCCGGGCAAATTTAAATTGAAGCACAGCTCTCAACTCCCTACCAGTTCCTGACATAGCATTCATCATGGCTGTATGAGCTGTTTTAATGCAAGGCAGAATCTTAGTCTTACAGTTCATGAGGTCTTGGAAGATTTTTTATGACTTTAAGAGAAAGATAGGTCCATCAATATTAAGGCAGTTTAAACTGCACTGCCTTTTTAGGTTCACTCCTTAAACTGCAATGGTCTCGGAAGCTAAAACTATTCTTCTAGCCAAAATATTGTTCTGAAAAGGACCCAACTTTTAGCTTCAGTTTTGTCATATGTCACAATCAACCACTCTCAGTTGGTTTTTGAAGATAAATGGAAATTATATTTCAACAAGGTTTTATACCTGCCCTTTGGAACTTCAGTATTTCCTTGCCACTGCAAGACTTCTTGTTGACTAACTGAAATAAATGGAAGAGTTTATATTGAAACATTTCAAAAATGGAAACAGTGTTATTTTCCAGAAAAAAAAAAAAGTCCTCTTAACATGAAATTTTAAAATTTTTCCTTGAAAAAATACAGAAATATAGAATATTTGAACAGATAACAGTTTTGGTCCTCCAAAATTTTTTCAATTAAAACCATTTTACAGTTACCCAAAAGAAAGCACTTTTTACTATGATAAAAAGTGTTCGCTAAGCATCAGTGCAAATTTGAGGTAAGAACTTCTGTCACAAACCCAAAATTGTTAGTTTTGAGGAGAAAACCCAACTTATTGTATAGCAAGCACTCTGTATTGTGAAGGAATGTTTTCAAATGGAGAAATTTAAAAGAAAGCTTTCAAATTACATGTTTTCTTTTGTTTTAATCATCTGTGAAAGAAGACACCTAAAAAATTAAAGCAAAATAAACGTTTAAAGAGTTAAGGAAAATTATGTACTTTCCCATTGCCTTCTTATAACAGAGTTGAAAGGAAAATTTGAATAGAAAACAACAGACTCTAGAGACTGATAACGGAAAACAGGCAATTTGAAGGTAAGTTCAGGCAGCAAGAGCGTCTTGGGTAAGAATATTGGTGGAAAAAATCTGATTATTTTTATACCATTTCCAAGTTTCATTCCTAGGTAGCTGAATTTGTAAACAGCTACTATGGTACTTTATGTAGTAGTCTGAAGAAAGTGGAAAAGTAAGAAAGAGTGGATGGGGTTCAATTTAAGCTCACTGTCTTCTCAGCAGGAGAAGAAATTAAGTTCATATGGCAGTGGGTTTTCCTATCCTACAGTGAGAACTATCAGTTTCCATTTGTATCACGATGAAATAACTTTAAGGAAAAAGTCTCACCAGGACTAATAAAAATAGGTTTGTGGAGCAGAAATTGTACATCTGTCATGGAATAAAATATTGTATATTTGGAGGCAACAAATGTGTATACATTTATATATTTTTATATGTACGTATATGTAAAAAAAAACCAGAGGTGTTGTAGGAAGCTTTTGGAAGAAGATATCTGCCAATAGGCTGTAGAGCCATAAAATATAGTCTTCTATTCTGGTGTTATACTATATTATAAGAAAAAAACAAAACCAAAAAAGACAGCAGATCGAGCATTTCTTCCTGCAAATAGAATATATCTTTTCAAAGGGAAGAGATAGTGAGGAGTGATCTTCTCAATCTAATAACACATGAAAATGTCAGAGTCCTGTGTACGCCAACAGGCCCTAATTGCCCCAACCAGCTTCAACTCACAGCCCCCCCACCCAAACCCAGGTACTTCATTTAAATGCAGACTTGGTTACCCGGACATTGCCTGGGCTCTGTTGTAGATAAATCTGAGCCCAGCACTCTTTGCTGTTCCTGACTTGCTAATGGAAATTCCTGGAGTGGTCCTGGATGGGGCTTGTCCCCTGGTTTCTCTGTGATGATTACTGGACCATCAATTGACCCTGTTGCCCTCACTGCTGCTGCTCTGCTAAACCCGCAGGGCCCTGAGAAGTGACACCCTTGCTGGAGATGAGGCTGTCCCACCAGTGTTGTCATCCTCCACCTTGGCTCCTCCTCTTAACTTGGGGAACAGCACCGTTCTTGCTGCACTATGGCAGAAGGTACCTCTGTCTTCACAGGTATTTCTCTGTGGATATTTCACATCTCTGTGGAGGCAGTTTGTTATCTCAATTGAAAATATATTACAATACCACGGTTCAATATGCTGCTACTTGTTTCATATAACACAGAACTATTTTGAAGTGTGTCCTTGAATGAATGTGACATTTAATAGCTCATTAATAACACACAATTTTGTTGTAAACCCTGTTGTGCTGTAGCTAATATGATACTGATACAGTGTGGCTCAAATTATCAGCATATAAGTGTTCTATTGAAACAGAGTGCTGGATGTACTGTCATGAGATTGATATCAAAAGGCCAGGTTCTGCATTCACTCAGTCATGCAGGCATAATGTGTAGGAATGGACAAGCTGATAGACTAAATACTCTTACCTTATTTTTTAATTTATTTCTCCGTCTTCTGTTCCTTACCTCTGTTGTTTAGACCATAGTCTTGCTTTTGTGTTCTCTGTTTCTTCTTTTGTGACAGTTCTTTCTTATACACATATGTGCACATAGACACTTAGTGTGTGCTGGCAAGAAATTCTCTCAACGGGGATAGGTTGAATTCTGCTTTCTGTTGACACCCAAGCCTGGAAAACATGGTTTCCTGCAAAGGTTTACAGATTTTCATTCAATGCTGACATATTGTCAATCCAAGACAATCCCTGGCAAGTAATTTCTTTGTTCTTTTGAGTGCACCATTAGCAAAATCAAGGAACAAAGACATTTTCCTATTTCACATAATTGCTCCCCAAAGTGGTAAATGATTTCGATATACCACTTGTTTTGTTGAATTGTATTGAACTTCCGTAATCGAAGTAACTGGCAAGCACATGTCCTTCCTCTCTTTGTCTTGTCCTGCCTTGTGTCCTGAAGCACGTCTGAAATGGTGGCAGGAGTAAGGGTGAGGCCCTCGAGGAAAAAAGTGATAGAATAAAGTGATAAAATGTGTATGAGGCTTTTGGAAATCACACACACACACACAGAATAAATAAAGTAAGTTTCTATCTTGGCTGAGGACATATATGTTTTAACAGTTTGATGGTATTTGTAGCATAAGTCACATTATTTTTTGAGGCCATGTTAGAATGACTCCCTGACAAATGCCAGGTTATTAAAATAGATGTAATTTTTCAAGAAAAGATGACTAGACTTCTTTGGGGCAGGCTTTCTAGCCTGGTATCTGTCAACTGGTCTGCTTTCACCTGACTGCTAACAATGATACACTAAGAGTGGAGGGAGAGCAGAACAGCATTCACATTATTTAGGTTCTAAGATCAGAAGGAAGTGTTTTTCTACAGGCTTCAAAGAAAAGAAACAATCTGCCACTCCAGGAGACTTTTTAGACAATAAACCTTTTCATATCTTGTATCTATTGAATTTTTAGGTGCTTTGTGATCATACTTGTCCTCCACACATGGAGCAAAACCAGCAAACAGAGGCTACAGTCCAGAGTAAATAAAACATTGCAGAAAACCCTATGTAGCTCTATCTATTTCTTGACATAGTACTCTGGGACACCTGAAGGCGAAATAAAGCTTAAGAAGTACAATGTGCTTATAGCTGCTCCTACAGCAAACCTTGAATGTACACCTACCTTGTCGGCCTCCATAAATTATGGATGATCATACTACAGCAGTTAATTGAGACTTCATTCAAATTTTCAGTAGAATTAAAGGGTATAAAATAATATATACATGTTAAGTAACAGTATTAATGTGGTTTTTTGTTTATTTATAGCTGTGTATTCTAGGAAGCACTGTATCCAAAAAGAAAAAACAAAGGAAAGGGAATTAAATTACCATTTTATTGATTAATTTTATCAATTTAGTTTGTGGTAAATCTTAAAATTTTTGCAAAAAAGAGAACCAGAGAGAACAAGATGATGTGGAGAATTAATAATTATGTCCTGAGTGAAAAAGACTTTTTCAAGGCATTTTAATAAGTGATATAATATGCTTATTTTGTATTTCATATGTTGGAGAGCATATTTAACACTGTCTTAAATTCAAGTGACTGTAGAAAAAAAATTTTAAATACAGCTGAATACTTAAATGTCATTTCTTATTAATGTATCCACGGTGGTTTGCTAATTGTCAATGGATGAGCAGAGTCAGCTGACGTATGGCTATATCCCTATCATTGGAATTAGTCCCATTTGACAAACTGGTCAGAAGATTAATAGCAGATGTGAATACATGCCTGTGGTAATCACAAAATAATTACCCTTCATTAAGAATAAACTACTTTGATAAGCAAATTAAAACTGTTATTTTAGGCAAAAGCAGAAGATATTTAAAAAAAAAACCCAAACAATACAACAACCAATGTTTAATAATTAGAACAATTTTTTTTAGAAAAAAATAATGATTAATATATTGGGCAAATTGTACCCTGGACCAGTCTCCAAGTTTCACTGTAGCTACGTCTCTTTGCAGTATTTGGTCAATGATCCGTTTCAATCCTTTCATTGAAGTCAAAGTATGGGATTGTCCAATCCCATATCTAATTCCACTAGCAGTGGCCTTCGATACATAAAGTAGAGATCTGACAGGTTAAAACTGTTATGCTCTCCACAGCATGGGATTTGGGGAAGAAAAGGAGAAGGTGGGTAAAGGGACCAGATTTCTTCAGGCCGTGTCTGGCCATTGTGCAGCTGCAGCACTGGTGCCAGGCAAAACTGCTGATGGTAAGCAGTGAAGTAAAGAACAGATAAGCAGAACCCTGCCTCCTTCATTGCTTCCTCCAGCACTCTGTGGTCTTTCTAACAATGTGCTCCTCACCCAGCAAAATCCATCAAAGCATTAATAATTATGTCACTCTTCTTTTATATCATTATGAAAAATTAAGAGACAGGCAAGCCCTTGGGCGATATCACTGTAAAAGAGACACTCCTGAAAAAGGTGTGTTTTTTTCCTAAGGTTTAGGTGATGACTCCCTTTGGTCATTTGTATCCTTCTGGCTCCAACTGTAACTACTTGCACAGGTCAAGCTGTACAACTGCGGTTAATGAAGCTTATACAACACACAGCTCACTTAATGGCTGCAAGCACTTTGAGGTTCCTCGCTGAAATGTTAGAGCTTCATCCATCCAGCCAGACAGACACGTGCACAACTTTCTTCTGGTGAGCAATCCCACAGAAGGGGATGAGACAACTCCAGTGCTTGTGTTTGTGCACCTGCTAAAGTGCTTTGGTATTTTGAAGGTAAGGTATGAAATACTTTTACAGGATCCAGTGGGAGTTTGGGAAGCAATGCAATGACAGGGAAAGACTGGTAAAAGTAACAAGTAACTTGCTGAAATAAAGAATATTAATTACCTTAAGATACAATAAATTAGATTAGATTGGGGTGAGATTCCATTTAGGCATGTGTGAAAGAAGCCACTCAAAGTCAAATACATATCACCCATACAGATTAAAAAATGAGAAAAATAGCCTTACAGAAAATCGAATCTGATCTTAGGTTAAAAAGCAAAGCCTTTGTTGCTGCTATTAGCAGCCTCCTTCGATTCATTGACTTGATGAAAGCTTCAGTCACGCACTAAGATTTGGGGGATGGAGGTCACTACCCACCCAAAGATTATATTAAGTAGAGGTAAACATTTTTTATTTGTACTCAAATAATTGGCCCTGTGAACAGGATACAAAAGTCTCTGTATCCAGTAGCCAATTGATGTAGGTCAGCTGAGCTTTCTGTCAGCATTTTTCCTTCGTGTCATTGTTTCCTTAACTGTTTTTCTGTCAAGTGATTTTCTTATTTCATTCATTAGCATACTCTTTGCCTTGTTTCCTCCTCGTGATCTTTATCCTATTGCTATGTATGAATGTGTATGTCTGTTTGCTGTGTTTGGTAGCATTTTTGCTCCCTGCTGAGACAGGTAATTGTTACTTGGCAGATGAATGCTGGCATACAGACTCATTTCTCTGAACTTTTCAGGAGTCCAATTAGCATACGGCAGTGGTACAGGGGGTTCCACTCTAGCGACCCCCCCCTGAGCCACTCTTCACCCATGTGCAAAATTGCAGGGAGCTTGGCATAATTATAGTTTTGTGTAATTATAAATCATTTTTGTTTATGGAGGATTAATTCAAGAGATGCTATTACCATATGCAAGGGGTTACCTTTCCAATGGAACGGAGACAAATGTTTATGAAGGTATGTTGTATGGGTTTGGTAAATATTTACCAGAGGATGAATATGTATAAATCCCAAAGTGCAGTGCAGAGAATATTCAGAGATTCTAATCAGTCTTGGTGACAGGATGGGGCTAATGACATTTCACTTACTATGAGCTGTAAAGGCAAACCCCATTCCCAGAAGGACCTGTTGCTGAAAACACAGGGAATATATAAAGAGCATGTGCAAGATCCTGATGCAAAGTGGCACAGCTCCATTAGTTGAGTGTATTTTAGTAAGCTTCCCCTTTAATCTGTATGATATGGAGAACAATCCTTTCCCCTTGCATTTTAGTTACATAGTTTGTGCTGTAGTAAACGGTCAGATGGGATATGAGAGAATTTATAGCGGGGTCTGATTCTTCCTTTACACGATTATTAAATCAGGTATTGAAATCAATGCACTGTAGTCTGACTGTGTTTTCATCTGTGGTGATGGGAGTCTGTAAAAGGCAACTTTTTTTTGTGATGTTGTGATTTTTCCTGTTCTCTGCATCTTAAGTTGGTTCATCTTGATACACTGTCAATCACTTCATCCAGCCCCTGCAGTATTTTTTCTGCCTTCTTAAGGAAACAGGGTTTAAGATACCACGTGGAAGGAATGTATTTTTGTATTAGTACACATAACTGTCTCAAACTCACACAGTTAAATCTGTAACCCGTTAGTCTGTTTCAATTCAGTCAGAGGGCTGTCAATCCCAGAATGCTGGTTTCCTCTACCACTCATAAAAAGGTGTCTGCAGAGAGGGAAGGGAGCTTGTTAATGCTTACAGTAAGACAAAAGCTTCAGTATGACCTCAGTCTTTATTGGACAATATAGAATCGGTGCAGGGGTGGGAAAAAGGACAAAATACAGTAAATACCTCAACTGTTGGATAAATACTGGTTAGAGTTCACTGCATGGTTATTTTCCCCCTTTATGGATTTTTGGGTGTATAATAAGGTGAATACTGGAACATTTTCTGCAGTAAGATCACGTTTCTCTCACACATATTCTGTAGTATCTTGCAACAGCTTCGTTCATAGCGTAGTTTTGGTACGGTCAGTGAACAGAAAGACCAAGCCCTTAGGAAACCAGCCTTGAATTTCCTGTGGAATAATGCACGGTGCACAGAGGCAAGAATTAGACATCTTTCATTGCGTGCATACACAGAATCTCACTCAAGTCCAGTCACCAGCAGTGATCTAATAATATTCTGGCTACTGTCTGGTCACTAAGAGGTGTCATGTCAGTAATTAGGTTTTTGAAAACAGTTCTTGTGTTTTGACTCTCTAAATCTGATTTTGTATCATCATGTCTGTGTAGATATATAGAGAACTAGATATAGAACACACAAAAGGTTTTTAAATCATAATAATCTCTCAGTTAAGAAAGATAGTTTACCTGTTTTCATGTAGTTTGGTAGCCAAATAGAAGAATCATTGGAAGCCAAATAGAAATGATCATTAATGCTTGGTTTTTCAGTGAAAATCTAGAAAGTAGATATGGTTAGAACTGAAAATCTGCATAAAAAAATTTGCTGTTGGATATTTTTTCAGAAACAAAAAGGTTTGTAAGTTCATTGTAGGTTTTTCTTCAATTTTCTGATTGAGACATTTTGGGGTTTTATTTTTTAAATAAAGCTAACTTTCATTCAACTTTATTTCAACTTTATTTCAAGCTAATTTCAAGCTAAACTCAACTTGAATTCTAGCTAACTGTTTAAAAATGTCCTTCAACTCTTAAAAGCAACTTGAGTGAGGCTGTGTGTAAAATACTTTTTCTCTGGTTATACATAAACTGTTTTAACCTGTTCATTATTTTGAAAAACAATTTGTTCCTAAACAGGATATTCATTCTTACTTCCCAGACCTGCTGATTAACTGAAAAATCAGTCCACATGACTGTGGGGTTAATTCAATGAGACCTGGCAGATGAAGGAAAAACATAGGAGGAACTGTGATTTCCAAGCTCTGTTTTTTTGATTCTTTGCTGCCTGGTCTCAGTGAATAGATAATGTACCAAGACATGCCCGGACCTCTTTAACAAACTGTAATGTCTTGGAATAATATAGATGCCATCTATACTATATTCTCCTGGTTGGATTCTTATCATCTGGTAACTCCTTTTTTTTGTTTGGTTTTTGACCTTCTTCAAATAAACTGTGTCATATCCTTGTGATTTTGCTGGAGACTCGAATTCTGCAGGGGCTTCAATCAACTTTGCTGGTTCCAGCATGCAGATAGAGAATGACTGAGAAAGTCAGTGACCTTATCCAAGCTCTGCAGGTGAAACACTGGAGAAAAAGAACCCATCTGACCTGATGTCTTTCTGACACATTCGACTAAACCCGTCTTAATATAGTTGCACTATCAGAAGTTTTAATTACAGAGTGAGTAGTTTCACTAGCCTTATCAAGAGGGCATTTCTTCCCTTCCTTCTTCCTGTGTGAAATTAACTCTTAATTCTTTTAGAGTTAGCACCATTGGACTGATTATGTCAACCCAAAGTGGTTTTGAAGGTTAATTGCCAATTATAGAGAAACTGTTAAAAGGAAGGAGAGAACAGAAATTGAAAAATAGTAGCTTAGACAAAGCAATCTCCTATGCATCAAAAAGTTTGCATTCTGAATTCTTTTTGACTGAAACAGAGCAACTTAAGTTAAATTCAGGCAATCATGTGAAGTCATAAAAGCACACAGTAATGCTGGGAGAAGCATTTGATGTATTGAAAGAAAATGTCACAGGTCAACAGGAAATGGTCTACTCTGCTTTCTACATGCCGGCTGATTACCGTTTACTGTGGCTGTGGTGAGAATTAAAATAAAAATACATACTATTTGCAGTAAAGTTAGTGCCTGGCCATTTCCTTTAGCTGTCAGAAAAGTGTATGTTGACTGAGATAATTTAAGACTGTGTGTCCTATGAAATGCATTAAAGCTGACCTGAGTTGTCATGTGTTACACAAAAATTGGCTTGAGGTTTGTGAATATGAAAAGGTCATACAAAAGGAAGCCTTTTAGTTCTTCTGATCATTTGACAGAATCACTCAGTAAATCTATGTAAACTGAAATCTTAAATACTTTCTAATGTTTCTCAAGTATTACCTAAGAGCACAATGACTAATGATAAAAAAGACAGTTTGAATTTGCTGAAACAAAAGTAGAAAACAACTTCTACGCTATTAGTGCCAACTTTTCAAAGACGTTGAGTCTTTCTGACATCAAAAGACATCCATGTTAAACATGGCGAATTCTTGAATGACATCACAAATATGAAATAGAAGCAAAGATTAGATAAAGTGCTTCCTTATGTTTATTTCTTTCTAGTTTAATGTAAGTGTTCCATATTTCCTCTCCATAGCTCCATATTTGCTTGTATTTTCCTATTCAGTTGTCCTCTATAGCTTGAGAAGGAAAAAAAAAAAGATGACCCAGTGTTTTAGATGATCCTAAGATATTTTCCTCAATGGCACCCCATCAACTCTTAGGTTATCATATAGGTAGTTACACTTTGCCTCCCTAATTGTTCGCTAGGTTTGATTTATACATGATAATCTTCCCTTACCCTTTGAACCATGAAGCACCTCTAAGGGAAGCCTTCTGCTACCTGCAGAATTACATGCACAGATGCTTATAAAAGCAGCATTTAACTTTCTGCTTTGCAAGTGTTTTATGATGGAAAATTATTATACTAGAACCAAGATTGCAGCAGATGCTGAACATACCAGGTTGGGAAGGGAAAGGAACAGATTGGTGTAGGTCTCCCACAGGTACACTAAAGTTTGGTTTTCAGTATGTACAAAGCAGACAGCTGTGGAACTGAGGCTACGGGTGCCTTTGAACACAGTAATCCATCTATTTGCCACTCGTGGGGAGTTATGGACAGAAAACAAAACCACTGAATCAAATGGTTGTATTTTACTGACATTTTTTCATCTTTGGAAGACAAACTGCTCTGGACTTCCAGTGTATAATGTGACTAGGTTGTAAGACAGGTGAAAAGTCACAGTGAAGACTAAGAATGAGTGGTGCCAACCTATGAATGAATCTACCACCTCGTGTATCATCCTGAAAACTGTGAGAAAGATATAAATTATTTCCAACTCAGTATGGAATGTCTTACTGAATCCTCTATTTTTTTTGGCTGCGAGTGCACTGTGAGACTCACTGGAAAAAGTGTGTGTCTTTTGTAATTTTTCTTTTAAAAAAAAATCACAAAAAAACCTGGCAACCTGCCTCTTTACAGAGAGTCTAAAGGCTCTAGCCTGCTGGCTGTAGTGCTCTTGAGGGATTATTACTGACAACTCTGAACCGGAGTATATAACTATGTTTTATTCTTAATGTAACAGCGAGCTATAACTTTGAAGTAGAGCGCTTGCAAGGAGGGACAGGGGAAGTGTCTATATACTTTGCTCAAGTTGCCTACTATCTCTGGAAAAAAAAAAAAAAAACAACCAACTATTTTTATTCAGTGCTTTACAGGTGTCGCTTTTCTTTCCAAGGCTCTTAGAAAGATTAGTTACAACTACACTGCCGATTTGTGTAAGTGCCAGTTTAATGCTAGAATTGGATCTTTTTCATATTTATTCCAAACCCCTTCGCTTTTCCCAGGACTCCTTAAACATGCAGAGGACAGTTGCTCTGTGGCTGGTCAGCAGCTGCTTTATGACACTGAGACAAGAGATTGGAAAGAGCATCCCACAGTGAAAGACTGTCCTGCCTCAACTGTCCTGCCGTTATGAAGGCTGCTTAAATAAAAATATTTTTGATTCAGGGTTTTCCTGTAGCACTTTATGAAGCTTCTGGGAGTCTAAACAGAGATATAGAGCTGAACTGTCAGAAGTACACATCAAAATCAATAGTGCTTTTCACATATAAAGTGACATATATTGTTGTGTTCACCAAAAAGAGAGGTTCAAAACATATCAGGTAGTTGCAAGTACACCTTGATCTTGGGTCTTCACCTGTAAACACACTGTATATGGGTCTGATCCTTTTGACTGATCCCTACTTAATTTCTGTTCAAATTCTGGGAACCCAAATATTAGACTATCCTTATCTTTGAGTTCGTCTTGCCATCTGGGAAAGTTCTGGAATCAAAACCATAGACAGGTCTACTAAATTTTGCAATTTGAACAGACACAAGTATAAGTCACAGCTGAAATGCAGTCTGAGAAGGCTCTTTCTGAGTTCCCAGCTGGAGATTGTAGCAGAAGGGCCGGATTGGAGAGAAGAACAAATATTTTCTCTTGCTATCAGCTGTGGTTTCAGACCTCCATTCAGTTGATGTAGCATTTGGGAACAGAAGGAAGGAGAAGAAAGTCATATTCAAAGTGAGGAGGTCATCATCAGATAATGTAAATATACGTCATCAATGAATCATTATGCAGGTCAAGCCAAGGCCAGGATATAAGTCTAGGCTTCATGCAGAGTATGAAGATACACAAAGACACGCTCTCATACTTTATTCTAGAGTTGCTGGAGACCAGAAAAAACTTATGGAGCTTCTTGGGAGATCTAGAAGAGATTAAAAATTCGGCATCATAGCACACTGTGAATAGAACTCAAGGTTGCACACCGATAAAATACATTCACGAATAATAGCTCTATTTTACATGTTGAGAGAGTCAAGTGTTCTTTCTAGGAAAGAAGAAACAGAACGTGAACCCTTGGAATAGACTTGGTATATCACATAGGTAAAAGACAAAAAAAATTAGTGCAAATTGCTTTAATTCAGGGACTAAAGTGTAAAATTATTATAACACTGCTTGCTTTTATTTGATTTGTGCAAGTTTAACATTGAAATACATGTGGAAACAGGCAGTTTGCTTTTGACTTACTTAAATATTCATGAGAATATTTGTTTTGGTTTTATTAGAATAGTAGATGTCAGAATTAGAACTTCTGTTTCCCTGTAGTAAGACAGAGCTGTTTCATGATTTTTCATTTTATCTGTGAGAGGGAAACATCACAGATAGAGCACAATCTGTAGAGGTAGAGTACTCACCAGTATTGCCCTAACACTGGAGTGTATCAGTGTAGCCAAACTTGTGAGCAGGCTTTGTGAACAGTAACTTGGAATGAGTGGTAACCACTGCATGCAAGGACTGTTTCAATAGAGGACAGTAGTTCTATTAAAGTAATCTGTTTATTTATGAATTATTCACAAATGAATCTAACTTTTATATGCATTTTTAGTTCCTGAATATTCACTGAGCTATTGCATTGACAGTTACACATTAAATATGTACTTCAGATAGTATGTGCAATTTGTCACTTAAATCACATAACATATGTTTTTGCTTTCTTATGAGATTAATTTAATATTAAATGGATGACAAATAAATTATACTAAAGACTAACATTTGACATTCCAGTTATTTGTATCTAACTGAATACTATTTGAAGGCCATGGAAAACACCTTATGAAGCTCCAGATCCTCATAATTAATCTCAAAAAATATTAATAACTTAATCCTTATAAAAACAAATAAAAAAAAAAAAGGCCTAGTATATTTTCTTCTATCACTAGACTTAAGATAAAAATATACATAAGGGTACAAACACAATTCAATTTCCAGAAAGTAAACAAAGTACTTGGATTTATTTTAATGACTTGTCCTATCTCTGTAAATGAGTAAGAGTATACATCATTTTTCATATACATCTCACATATGAGAAGGCCATAATAATGAAGTCTCTGTCTCAGAAAAGAGTTAAGGAATTTTTCCAAACTGCATTTTCCTCAGCTTTATTATTACTGAGAATTTTACATCCAAACCTGAGTAAGTGCTTTCTGGTTACACCTTATGTTTTCTACATAGAGAGACAAACATAAAAGGAACTGGGAAAGGACATTGATTTATTAATGAAGGCAACTCAATGCTCACATCCCCATTTTCAGCAGTGTAGAAAACATTGATGGACATAATGGTTTCTCAATAAGAATACTAGGGAAACACTGCTGAACACATAAGTCTTCCCTTAACTGAAAGTGTCCATACACACTTGTCAAGTGTTAGATAAAGAAAACCATCTGGTCATCCACATATTGACTTTCTGTCAAACAGGATAGTGTCTTAATGTATAATGTTAGCAAATTGACTTCATTACTGAAGTTTCAACAGCTAGATGTGGAAAAATGTCTGATGTAGCTGTTCATTTATAGTAAGATTTGATTACTATTATTATTAAAATATTTTTATTTGAAATGTTCTTATTAAAATTCCATTTTTAAAATGTCACCTACATGAATAAAGCTAGAATATGAAGCATATATAATGGATAAGCTGTTTACATAAAATTTGTTTAGTGTTGCTTACCCTTTTGATTGTAATTGCTAAACAACAGTAGGTATCTTACAGACTGGTTATTTCAGGAGAATAATGTGATGGTGAGTCAGGGATATATCTGGTATCATCCTACTTATTTTCAAAAAACATATAAAATACCGTTTCTGTAAACACAGAAGAAATAAACCAGCAAGATTCAGTTAATATTCCTACAGTTGTAAAGTTCTTTTCTGCCAGATGTCAGCCCAGACAGGTCCCATTCTTTGCTTTCTCTCACCTTTGTCTTTTTAGTCTGTCATTTTCTCTTTTTCATTACGTATCTGTCTCTCTTCTGTGTGCTATTGCTTGCAGTTATGTTTCTACAGAATAGTGCCCACTCCCCATATAAAGTACAACTTCTGACCAGTTTAAAATAATATTGACCAATGTAGAAAGCTGATTTAGACAAGCGTTTTTTTTGGCCATTCTTGCCCCCAAAACTTTTAATTATTGTTCTGTTTTTCTAAGTAGTGAAATGCTACCAGGTTCTTCAATGAAATTTAAAACATTTTTGTCCACAATAGTATTTTCTTGGTGTTTCTCTGAGTTTCTTCCTCATGAGTTTCTAGACATGATATCACATCCTAAATTTTTCCTCAAAGTAATTTTTTATTGTGGAGATGGTCCATGGTCCAGTTTCTCAGGTAAGATTTTGGCGATTGCAAACTGCAAGAGTACTTCAAAATTAAATATTTCAGCTTTCTTGTTTCTGTTTCAAAAACAGTCAAGGCATTAAATCCCAGAGGAACAAAATATACAATAAACACAAAATAACTTGAAAGGAAATCACTGAATATCTTAGTGTTTCACATGGAATATTTTATTCAGTTTTTCATCTTTCTGCCTAACCTTTTGCTTCAGACATCAAGATTAATTTCATACAGTGAACACTTGAAAATTGAAATTGTATGGTGTAAAAGCTCAAGACCTAAGAAGTTCCATTATATACCAAATCTTGGTCTGACCATTCTGGCAGCTGTGAACCTGCAACTCTTTGAATTCAGTGACAATTCCTTGTTGCAAATTTAACAATGCTAAGCCATAAATGAAAAAAGAGCTTATTTCCATAAATTATTTGAATCTTCTTCCATAGAAGAAACTTTTGATTCTTTCATTAAGTTTTGGAACACAAACATCAGAATTTGTGAAGAACTCATCAATTAGCAAGCTTTGGTTTTCCATTTTTGTCTAGAACATGGATGCACTAAGCCAGGAAGTTTCCTGATAATGTCCTTAACCCAGACTACAGGGAGACAACAGACCTCCCTCTGTGGAGGGTCCACCCAGCATACTGGGCCTTCCGTCCTCCTTAGGAAGGAGTCACCCACAACTATAACTCCTTTTTTTCTTTGTGGGTGTGGAAGTGATCTGAGGTGTACATTTTATTGACTGTTTTTAGTCTACATTTCTTGACTGCTTTCCATCTACATTTTTACTCAACTGACCTTCCACAACCAGAGCCTCATATCTGTTTTTGAGAGGAACTGGACAGGGTGCAGTGGGCAGGGGGAAGTTCCTCTGCTCCCCCAAGCATGGACTTTACTCCATGCATTGTTATTACCTGGGCTTCCATCCTTAGCCTGACTGGGGCTGGATACAGGATCCTCTTCCTCTCGTTGAGCCTCCCCCTGTTTCTTTTCCCTTAATGATGGTATTTCCTCTTTGCATTCCACCAGGCTGAGCAGATCCTTGCTCTGCTCACATCGCACACGGGCGCTGTCTTTGCTCTTCTCCTGTAAGAGTGACAGAGATTCCCTGCAGCCCGTCACCTGGACAGCTGCATCTCTCCATGGCAGGTCACTTTGGCAGGCTGTGTTCTTCTTGACTGTGGCTCAGACCGAGTGGAGACCATCAGAGAAGCTGCTGCTGCCTCGCCGAGCAACACTTGCACTTTGTTGGTTTGACACAAACCCAGGTATG
Organism: Gallinago jamesoni; assembly: GCA_025769975.1. Classification (NCBI taxonomy): domain Eukaryota; kingdom Metazoa; phylum Chordata; class Aves; order Charadriiformes; family Scolopacidae; genus Gallinago; species Gallinago jamesoni. Next base: position 43,387,035 of record JAOQGH010000040.1, read on the forward strand.
ACAAGCCTCGGGGAGATATTTTTCTGTTAGCTAACACCTAGCTGTTAAATGCAGTTGTTAAATGATACTTTTACCATAACAATATGAAAGGCTATGTGTAAAAGTTTTATAGTAAAATATTTTTACGTGCACTCTAAATTTTTGGAAAATTTTTAGTGCTTTTATTCTTAGCATATAACCAGACTGTGCAGATATTAATGACTCAAACTTCATCATGGTCTTACAGTAATACCTGTTTTTTACTTAGATGAAAAGATTGAAACAGGGAGATTTTTGGAGGTAAATTGACAAAGTCATGGCTCTATTCTCAACAGGGTTGCAATTGTACCTCAGTTTCTCCCCTCCCCGTACCCCTCCCCCCCCCCTCCCCCCAAACTCCAGGTAGAGCCTAGGTGCAAATTAACACTTGCTGTGCATGAACAGAAGCAGCCATTCCGGGCACTTAAATCTGTAATTTCGATCCTCAAAACTCTTGCCTGGTGCTGGATATGCTTAGAATCTCATCATGCTTACCTTTCCACGGGTAAAACTCACCTAGCACCCCAATGTATGGTCACTTCTGACCATACTTATTGCTGGGTGAGCCTCTGCAGAGCCTCCACCTGCCTGCAGCCAGGCAGCCACCGCAGGGCAGCATTCCTCTCTGGCTAATGCCTTCAAAAGGCACTGAGGCTCGGTGATGGTATTTATAACTAATGATACTTAATTATGAGCATAACTCTTCTGTATTACATTAACATTTATACTGCAGCTCCCTTTAAACTCCTTTTTCCCCATGCATTGTGCTCTTGACTTTCCTTGTTTGACCATGTATTTTTATTTCTTACTATATGCAATAAAAATCAAAACAGAGAAGTAACAGAAAAAAGAACACTTTCGAGCTCAGTATAATTTGCTCCCATATTTTCAAATCATTTACTCCCTGTACTGGCAAAAACTATTTTGGAAATGTTTTTGCAGCTCAGAGCCCTTATACCTGTTTAAGTTGCACCAGAGACCGTTGGTGAAATATTTGCTGTGCTTCAGCTGAGGGATCTACACTACCAGTAGTGATTTTAGGCTCAGTACCAGTGTGACAGATATTCAGATTCTGTGGGCCAGGCCTGAAACACTGGCCAGCTTTTTAACTTCTGAAATGTCTGAATCTGATCTAATAGCAACTAGGAGGACTCAATATTGAACCATACAAATGCACTGAATGCATCCACATTTTTAGTAGGTTTCCTCATACTTTTGAAGCTGTAAATCTTTATAATCATGTAAGTTATTTATATTTCTTATATTAGCACAGCATCTGAATGCCTCAGTGTATTGATGTATTAATGTGTTAATCTTCCTCACACTCCTGGGAAGGAAGGTAATAGCTCTTTGCATTTTTTGGGGGGAAAAAAAAAAGCAAGGCTGAAATGTTAAATATTTCCCTTCAGGTTAAACAGAAAATATGTTGCAGGATACTAACTTCCTCTCCCAAATGCGGTATTAATAGTCTGATTATTAGTCCATCCTTCTTTAATTCCCTTTTTCATATTTAAAAAAAAAAAGTTTTCATTTTGAATCACAATGAAGAAAGGTTTTGTTTCTTTGTGTTTTTAGATGGTGAGGAACATCTGGACTTTTATGGGAAGGTCCAGTTAAAGATGTTTTTTGTTATTATGAAAATAGATAAAATACCCTTTTGATCTGTTTAGCTTAAAAAGAAACCAGTAACATGCTCATTAATTAATTGAATATAGAAGTACTTGATCTGTGGAAGGAAGACCGCCTCTGAGAAAATTTCTTTGAGTATAAAGTTTTAAATAATCCATTCAGCTTGGTCACAGTAAACATAAATGAAACAAAGGTACTTTGTAGGCATAAATTCAGTAAAAGAGTCTTATCAAGACTAATCAAGAACTCCTTAAATAGAACTTGAGATGATAAAAAAACCCAACCCAAAAAACCCTCCTCAAAAACCAGATTTATCAACTAAAAAATCCCCAAAACCTTTCTGAGTTGAGTGTTCCCATCATAATGGTCCTTTAATAGCAGTCTTTTATTGGGTGCCGGGCAGATTGCTAACTTCCTTCTGGGAATTGATTGCAATAACACTGAAGCTAATCAGTAATCAGACTTCTCATCCTCTATTCAGGGCTTTCTTTTGGCTGTGTCAAGAGGGCTGTAGCACAGTGACCCTGAAACAGTCCTCCACAGATTGCATGCCTTTATAAACTGGCTGCACTCTGAATAGAGGAGATTGAATTGTTGGAAGTAGCTCACACCATCCAGTCAGTTTCACAAAGTCAATATTCTTGGTGTGCTTGGAAAATCTTGAATTGCCTATTACCCATCAGCTTTCAGGCGTAACCCTTTCAATGCAGCTCTACAACGCCCTTTCTAAATAAAGCAGAGAGTATGTTTCGTCTTCTGCTAAATTTAGCAGTGGTCAAGATGTTGAGCCTATGGGCTCGTATCCTTGAAAATATTTCAACACTAATCTGAAGTAGGAACCTAAATGCTTCTGAGGATCTGGTTTGTATGTTTTGTTTTAAGGTTAACCTGACCTAGTGGACTCTCTAGAGTCTGATAAATGAAATTTAGGCACAAGAAAGAAATTTTTGTTGTTCTAATAGTGAAGGACCTCCATGCAAAAGGTTTGGATCTGGGCACTGAATGGATATCTAGATAGACTGTACATTTTCATATCTAAGAACTGAAAATTGATAAATGGACGAATGCAAAATATTCATGATAAATTTTTCCTTTCCAAATTGTAATAGATCAAAAAATATTAGTCTTGCAAGCATTTCAATGTTGTTTTTGACTAAAGCAATTCTACTGACATAGGGAATAATCAGAAAAATAACCCTTTTCCAAATACAAGATTTGGTAAGTGTTTTTTCAAAACATTTATTTTTTTCCAGAAGTTTTGTGTAGTTTTATAAGTGGGTTTTTTTTAATAACACAAATGCTGCAAAAGAATATCTGGCATCTGAAGTGTGAGGCAAAATCAGAAAGCTAAATTGTACCCTCACTGAGATAAACAGGGGATACAAGTTACAAACCCAAACAAAATTTCAAAGATAATGACTGGTCTACATTAAAGCACAGTAATGGACGCTACAAGAGTGGCCAGGCTTGGGTGGGAAAGAGGTTTTGAGACCCCACAGATGATTGCATTAAAAGAAATGCAGTAAGATGGGCCCTGCCTCAAAGTCCTGACATTGATTTTCTCCCCTTTGACTACTTCTCAATGCTTACATTGGGGAACTTAAACAGAATCAGGTTCTAATAACAATACATCATGCTGGATGGACAAGAGTTAGTTTGGAATTGGAGGCTGAAAGGCTCTGTTGCATTTTGTTCAAGCTAACGTGTCCTACTGAAAAAAGGGTAAGAAGCACCAGGGAGCCTTGGTTTCACTTATTCCTTAGTGCAGCAGCTGGACACAGTGATGAAACAGAACGTGCTGGGCTTTCTAAGGACTAAAGTTGGATTTCCTTCTGAAGAGACTTCTGGAGGGATTATATCCTGAAGAATATCTGTGAAATATACAATTGCCTCTCTGCTCTCACAGGCAAAGCTACCTGCAATGCATTATTCAGGACTGTGGCTGGGGGAAACTCTTCAGGCGAAAGCTTTTCTTAGTGAAAAATGCATCTGCCCAAAAAAAATCAGAAATTCATTTCGAATTTTTTATAGTGCTTAAGCTAGAAAAATGGGTGGAAAACCAGTAAAATTTGGGGAGCTTCCACTTGCCATTTCAAAACGATGTTTCAATTCAAAATGTTTCGCAGTTTAATAAAGAGAAAAAAGTCTTTGTTTACAAAAGACAAACCAAAAGAGCTCAAACTAAAACACTATTTACCAACCTGAAAAAAACAGTATATTCAAACATTTCATTTCAAGAGCTTTTCCTTCCTGTATGAAAAAAAAAAAAAAGAAAAATTATTTGACAGAAAGCTGAAATAATTTGCTTTTAGTTTTTTAAATTTGAAATATGATGGATCCCTTAACTGTATTTAGGCCTCTGTTTAAAGACACAGTCTATGTTTAATATAAACGCTTTCATACTTATATTGTAAGGTCATTGTAACACGCTTTTTAAAGGTGAAAAATATTCTGCTTGCAAGGGGAGTATAAAACTCTTGATTAAAAAGTCTATTTATTTCTGAACTCTTCCATTACTTTCATAACTTGCATCTGATTCTCTTTGAATGACTACTAACTCAAGGCTGCCAGCTGCACAGTTGTTAGCTATTTACAATAAAATCAGTCCCATTAATTTGCTAATGAATTGATATTGACTTAACTTTTTGTGAGCTGGCAATGTTTCAAAAGTCATTGTTACCTCATTTCCAAAATGAACATCAATGAATTTCCCTTACTGCATAAAATGCAAAAATCAATTAAAAAAATCTAATTGGTTTAATACCACCTGGTTGCAAATTATGCTGATGGCACCAGATCAAAAACTCTTACTTCACTTACCAATTAGGGTTGTAATGTGGATGATTCTCTCTACTTACCAATATGTTGTGACCAGGATAATGGTAAATACAAATTTAGAGAGAAATTAGAAAAAAAATAATAAATTTGATAAGAATGGAAGAACTGAGTTGAACGGTACAAGAGCAATAGTCCTTATTTGTATTTTTCCCTCTTAAAATAGAATACTTTTTCTGAAACATATGCAAAGATTGTATAACAGGGATTAAGAAATCTGGTTTGAAAAAAATAACATTTGTACACCAAGTCAGTGGTGGAGAATAAAAAAGAAAGGTCTTCTTTGGGTTAGTATGTTTAGAGGAAGCTTTCTCAATATTTCTTTGCCGCTAGTGCTTGCTATCTGAGAGTAAAAATATACTAATTAATACTTTTATGGATACCATATCACATCAGAGTATATGTACATGTCACTCTTATGAATTAGGTATGATTTGCAGTGTCTATACTATTTTTTTAGGTAACTATTGACTTTTAGTGATCTTACATGATTCTTTCTATTCTAGGTCTTTCTAGGTGTTTCTTATGAAAAAACTTTGCACATTAAAGTTTTACTGATTACACCTTTTTGAGTTTAACTTAGAAAATGCAACTGGTACAATAGCTATAAAAAAATCTAAATATAGTACATTTAGTCCCTGATTAGTTAGGTTGTGTTTTAATGGACAGTTCTGCTCTCAGTTACATTGGCCTTAATTTTGACTAAGATCTCACGTCAGTACTCAAACAGCAAAAACCTCATTGTTCAGATTTATAGATTTCCAGTTAGAAGTAGAATTTATTTCATGTCCTAAAAATCTAATAATAATTTCTATAATTTCTCTGGTACCCAAATGATGCTGAAAAAACAGGGAAATCTGGGAAAGTAAATAACTGCCTGAAGGAACCATTAAAGAAAGATTAACAGAAATGTCATTAACATGTTCAGTGTTATTACAACACAGCTGCTGGAAAGAATGATGTTTATTTGCTAAAATTTTTGATGTCTAAATGTTTAGGAGAAGAAGGGTGCAGTAAATGTTCCAAGTAGAAATTGGTTTATCAATTTATTTAAGTAAAATTAACGATGCGAACATATACAAGAAGTATAAGGTGAAACTTCTTAAACCTGGAATTTTTATGAGTGTTGAATGGTTTCTAAAAAGAAGTGGTAAAATAACCATGGAACCACTAGGGACTAAAACCTGACTGAGAAAGAAGCAGAAAATAAGAACACAGCATACTAACTGCCAGTGTGTTGCTGCTAAATTTTTTTTATCTGTAAAACTGAAACAACTTTAGGAAACTTTCAGTGGAATGTTGTCATTATCTTTGCTTTTAAAAGTACTACTTAGATGAATACTTTTTATTATAAGTGGGGGTCTATTTGGTGTATACATATAGCAAGTTTATACATATTTGTCTTCCTAGTCTCATAAATCCTGTACTATTGCTTTTGATTGTCAAATAGGTGCAATGTAGTCAATATGCTAAAACCAGTGGAAACCACTGACATCCTTAATATAAAAGATGCGGGCTTTATCGGAGGCTTTGTCGAGTCACCTGTATCCCAAAGTAAATCAATTTAATCCCCTATTTCTGAGCATTCCTCACCGTTATCTGCCAACCAAGTAGGACCATGACTCCCAGACTTCTGGAAACTCTAGAGAGAAGTGAAGTGCAGTCTTGTGGGTGGGAGAACGTTGTCTTCCCAGAAGCAGACCAGGCAAACATAGTGAAAGCATTCTCTGGTTGTGTTAGATAAAATATCAGAATAAATGAAAAAGCTTTATTATTGGAAACATGCAGGATGATATTTTGCATGTTTTCAAGATATCATTTTTAAATTTTTAGCCATCTTTTAACTAAAAATCTAGCTTCTTACAGCTTTGGAAATCCTGCCTGTACTATTGAAAAACCTCTGGTAGAAAGCAGCCTCCAAATAAGCCACATGAGAACAAATCAGAAGAAAATACATGGGACTAATTGAGAATTTTCACCCATCTTAGCCTTCCTCTGTTCCTTGTCTCCTATTCTATCTCCTGCTTTTCCTGCCCAAGCATCTCTATCTTTCTCACTCTAATTCCAGAAGTTATATAACACTTTCATCAAAGCAAATCTAAAAGAACCATCATCATTCTTCATTTAATGGTATCTTGAAAAACCTTGCTGGCCTTTTCTTTTATCTTAGTGTCTGGGAGAAAAAAGAAAGGAGGGGGAAAGCAGATCCACTTATCTTCACAGAAATTTTAATGCAACCTTATAATTAAGAAACTCAGCTGAAAATGGAAAAGTGTTATGAACTTACTTGGCAAACTATTTGGACATTTTCTGCTTGCAACTGACTTTTTAAAGTGATTCTGTTAAGTTGCTATGCATAACATTTTGAATTCTTGTGGGGTTTTTTGTGTTTTTTGTTTTGGTTTGGTTTTTGGTTTTGGTGTTGTTGTTTTTTGTTTGTTTGTGTTTTTTTTAAAAAATGTGTGGTAGGTAGTTATAGACCGAGAGAACTTCCGGGTTTAATTTGCCTACTTTGTACCACCAGTTAACAAATTTAGCAGGGCAAGTGATAATCATGGTGAATACAGAGTACAGAGCTTTTTTATTTGTAAACTGTCAGCATAAATGAGTATTTTTAGAGATGTCAAGGTGAGACAGATATAGTAACATTAAAATTACCCAGTAGCTACCACAGTGTCTAATTTGTCAGATCTGGGGAGCAAGTACTTTATTAAGTAGCAATAGTTAACGTGAAAAGGGAAGGGAAGAGGAACAGGAATTTAATTCTAATTTCATCCTGACCCTGATGTGAGTATCTGAAGGGAGTCTTACCAGCAGAACTGCCAATAAACTTAACATAGCTCGTGCTACCAGTCACACATGTCGTATCCAACAATACCCATGGCTGAACTGTATTCTAAAAGTGGGCTTAATTGTTAAAAATGCTGACATTTATGAAGCATGTAAATTGATATCTAATTAACTTGCTATAGCTATCTTGTTAAATGCCAATTAAATATATTAACATTTCTCACAATTTTAATGTATTGAAAAAAATTTAACTGTGCCTTCACTGTCATTGTAATTCTGGCTTAACTACATGGCTAGATGATTTATCTTTTGCATGATTATTCAGCCTTAGTTTATGTTCTCTTAAACAGTCAAAGTGGTATTGTATAGATTGTCTACAGCACCTGATCTTTCTCTGTACAATTCTATATCTTTATCAAGACATCTCTGTTAAGAAAGTAAAATCAAAATTAGAAGGTAAGGTGAGACTTCTGCTACCTGATCTCAAATGTGCTGGTATGGAAACAGCAAATTCCCAGGGATTAGACATAATTCTGTAATGTTGATTATTTAATGTAAACAGTCTGAAAAAAATGTTGAAGAAACTTATATAATGGACAAATTCAAATGATTGGTGGAGATTCTTGTATGATAAAACAGTTCAGTTCCTGTTCTGGCATACAATAGTTCACATCTTTTTCTTTTTGTACTCCTCATATTCACACAACTCAGAATTTAGACCACTGAAATTAGGAGTATCACTTATATATAAGAGAGTGTGAAATAAACCCAGTTTCCAATAATGTTAACAGGACATTTTTTACAAAACTCATGCCTGATGATTCATTCTCAAACTGAATCTTCATCCTGCTTCAGGACACTTTATAGATATATATATAATCACTGTGGGAAAGAGCTGTACACATAAAGAAGCTACACATGTTGGGTTATTAATAAAGAATATCAGAGCAAGAGCTGAATAAAACACACATAAACAAAATGTGAACTGTCTCGGCTGGTTTCTTAATAAGATCCATGCTCTGAACATCATTCAGCAAAGAACTTACAAATGTAAACTTTATGCAGCATAGTCCTTAGCCTCAAGTAGAAATATTCACAAGGTTTCACTTAAGCAGGTGCTTAATGCTTCACTGCATCACCAGAGGAAATGTTTTGACTGACGTGAAATACAGTACAAACGGGATTTGGGATCTGGGGGAGCAAAGTAATCTTTAAATTCTGCAAATCATGTATGCCTGAAAAAAGGGGAAAAGAGTATTGAAATCTTCAGGAGTGGAAAACACCTGTCCTAACTTAGATGTCTTATGGCTCTGCATTTGAGAGTAAGCTGGTCACTCTAGGCTCACTTTGCAGACACTAAAGAAAGAGATCGGGTCTTCTAGGGAATAATCCATTGCCTTCTAAATTGGTATCTAAAGTGCCTGTTTCTCTAGACTAATTTTGGCTTAGATGAATTCTGTTCTTTGACATTTAAAAAGAATTCCTTTTGTTATTTGGCAGACAGTACTTGCTTTATTCACAAATCCTCCTGGTCCCAGGATAAGTGTGTTTATAAGCTTAAGATTCAACACCTATCTTGTAATGTCTAAAGTGGAGGGAATTTAATCCTTCCTGGATAATTTCATTTTGGAAATACAGGGTAAAATAAAAAAAGAAGTGTTGCCTTTTCTTTTCAAGATTATAATTTTTCTTTTCATTTGAAAAACAATAATTTTATTAAATTAAATAAATTAATTAACTCTGAAAATGCAACAGAATTATTTGTAATAATCTCAAATTAATCTTTCTCCATTTTATCAAAACCCCTTCCCTCAGTCTCTCCACCCACAATCCTTTTCAGTTCACTCTGAGGTTTTTTTTCCATTGCTTGCCCAGGCTTACTGGCAGGGATTGGGTAGTAGCATTGAGACTGCATGGAACATTTCACCCAAAAGAATTACAGCCAGCCATCTCTGGGGCAGGACATTGCCAACCACAGAACAGGGCTGCAGTCCTCATGGTGTTGGGGCTGTTGGAGCCATCTTCTGAGCCGTGAAGAACCTGAGGAGGAGCTTTGCCTACTGGAGATGATGCTTCCCTGCAGTGCCAACTGCAAGCAGGACCTCACTCTGTACCAAACCTGCAGGCATACAATGCACCAAGGCTATTAGTTCTACAATAACTAATTATGTTGCTTTCTGAGGACCTGAAATTCAGCTCTTCCCTGCAAATAAGATAAGGAAAATAACTCTACATTTGTGCCTTCATTTCCCTGGAGTTCAGAGTGTATTAATGGCTATTGGACTCAGAATAAATAAACTTGGTAGAAAAATCATTATGTGAGGTCCATTTTCTGAATATCAATAATCATATGTTATCATGAGTGAAGAGTAAATTCTGAATAAACTTGTCCTAGCAAAGAACATAGATTGTTTACAAAGAGGTAATGAGTACTGAGTGAGAACCTCAGACTCAATGAATATACTGCATTGTATATCAGAAAATCCAGTAGAGCTCTTCTGAGAAACAGAGTGGAAAATACCTTGAGGAGTGTCACATGCATACCACAAAACCTCAGATCTCTAGTAGGCAATTCTTTCCCTAGAAGGGAGTGTCTGGTCCCCAGTGTGATCTCAATGTTTCACTATGGAGCTGTATTTTTCTTGTTTCATTTTTTTTTGCTTTGACCATAACCACAGGCAGATGACATTTTGTGTCTGTGACACATGCATTAAACTGTCCTTGCTATATCCTTGTACTAATATCCAATCTAATTCCACAACATTGCAGCATCCTCAATGGATTAGTCACACACTTACGTTTTAGGGAACGATATTTTAATACAATAGTGAGTTGCACACAAACAAGAAATTTCTCAATATTCTGGAAGGATAAAGAATGTCACATAAATAAGTAAAAGAAAACTGACAGTAACACAACAGGCAAGGTGATTTAGATATCAGAACATGACTGGCTGGGTTTGTTATCTGCCTCCACTCAGTCCAATGCAGTTACACTCTGGTAAATTTTTTTTTGGCACAAGCTGAGTTCAGTGTTCTGTTTTCATTTTTGGGCCTGTTTGTGGGTTTGGTGGTGGTTTTTCTGTTTGGGTTTTTTTTTGTTTTGTTTTGTTGGTTTTTTTTTTAACAAAAGAGATTTTTGACATAAGTTCCAAAAATAAGACTAGTAGCACTAGTAACAGAGTGGGAAAAAGAGAAATCCTGAGCACAAGCACTGCTCCTCAATAGTCAAAACATCAGAGTGTGTTATCAACACTGTTTCAGTCCACAAATCAAAACTACAGTACCATACCGGTGGCTATAAATAAAATTAACTCCATCCCAGACAGACCCAGCGATATCAACCAAGCTCTTCTGATTACTGTTTTATCCCCAGTTACAGACAACTCTCTAAATCATTGAGACTCCTTAGTGGGGTCCTGAACACCGACTGCATTGAAGGGCGTGCATGCAATACTAATTCAACCTATACCTATATCCTCAAATTTTCTAGAAAGAGTCTTCTTCATAGCTGTTAATAAATTCTGTGCTGGGATCTGGACAGTGTTTCCTAGTAACTTTATAGCTAAACCTGCAATTTAGACAGATGAGGACAATCAACATAAACAACAACAGAAGCAGAAGGTAATCACTGTGATAGCACTGAATACCTGAAAACAAGATCTTTTGGCTTTAAACCATTGAGCAGATTGCATTGTGTACCTGAGGTACAATTGGTAATTTTATGCTAAAACAATGTAAGTACATTATCTCCTCAGAAACATATGATTTTTAATGACCATAGTCATGTGAGTGGAGGAAAGGGATTTTTACTGGCAGAAGGACACATATAATTCATAATAAAGAGAAAGAAAATTTTATTTTTTTTTTTTTAAAAAAAGAACAGAAAACTAATTCTGTGAATACAAGGATGAAATATTTAATGGTAGAATGGGTAGAGAAGATGAGGGTGGAGTCAGGGATAGAATAGACCCTGAGCACTGCTGAGCTGTAGAAGGCATAATTGGAGAGGTCTGAAAAACAATATTTTGCCTTTATGTGAAGTTCTGAGCTGCTGTCAATCAATACAAATTTTGATGGCACTAAGCATAATACAGCCAACCTTGAAACATTCCAAGTTTTTGAATCTATCCCTTACAAACCAAAGACACAACCTATTCCTCCACACCATACTGGTTACATATATATTTGTGTTCTTTTTAAGTGCATTTTACTTTTTTATTTTCAAGTTTTTGGGTTGTTTTTTTTTTTTTGTCTGCAGATGTGAGGACTGGATATATATTTTTTGCAGGTTAGGGGAAAGAAGATAGAAATTTATTTCACTAAAATGCAAGTAGTGACAACTTTCAGAACACTGACTAGCATGAGATTTACAATCACGTCATGATAATAGGTGGTATTTTAAATGGTTTTATGTGGGGGAAAACTAGATCAATTATTAGAATACTGTTTGACATTTGAATCAGTAGGACTTCATTCCCACTCTTGGTGTCTATAAAAAGGATCTGAGTCATCTTAGGCAGGTTTTATAAAACTGGATTCACAAAATGATTTAGGCCATGATTCTGTATGACAAACTATTTACCAATAATGCTGTCTGGTTTTTGCTTCATATTTGTACCAAAACAACTGTCTGAACCACACCATACTGAAAATACATGGAGAATTCATCTGACTTACAAAAATATAGCAATATAACTTGTTTTATTTTCCTTTGCAGGAGGGAGCCAGATAAGCTACTCTCTCTGATTCACAGTGACTGCTCTTAAACTGTCACCTCAGCTGACAAGAAAGTGAGCTTAAACCTGAGACCAGTAGCATCTTAAGCTTGTATAGTCACAAAACACCTTGCATTATGAGAACATGACTTTAACCAATTTAAGATTTTAGAACCCTTTTCAAGTTGTTCTTTATTTCACTTCATTAATGAATTATAAAGTCTTAACAAGAACTGGACAGTTTTCCATATAAACACTCAAAATAATCATGAATAGTGCATTCCTAATCTAGGAGATCTTTTGTAAACATATGCAGGGCAAACCCAAAATAATAAAAAAAACCACCTCCAGTCCCCCATTTACACTAAAGTTCAACTACTTTCCTTTGTAAAAGATTTCTGGATACTCAATCCTATTGTTCCACAAAAGTGCAAGGCTTAATCAGTCTCCTCTGACGAAGCTGCCACTACTTGCAAGGATTAATTACATGTCTGTTTTCCTGGATAACAGAGAAAGCGGGTTGGCCTTGTAACAGAAGAGGTAATAGTTGTGGTCTAATGTGTACATCACAGAATGCAGAAGGATTTTATTAAAAGGAATAACATCAGTCACTTTTTTTTTTTTTTTTTTTTAATTTGCTGCTCCTACGGTGGGAGGAGAAGAAAATCTGTATGTGACAAAGTATTGTCATCTTCATTTAAATTCCTAATGCCAGGAAAACTTAACAGCAGAAAACCTAAAGCCCAGGCTGGCATTTCCTTTAACCTCAAAGCAAAATGATTTGAGGACTACCTAGGACATATAAAAGAGTAAAAAATACCTCGCCTGCAGCATTCAAAATAACATATTTGAGCATGAAAAGACTCCCAAGAGAAGCCTGTCCAAAACACTCAAACACTCCTGGTGAGACTGACTCAATTATCAGCTATAATAGCATCAGGTGACAGACTTTTGTAAGCAAAGTGCTGCACCGTGAGAAAATTCTATTAGCAAACACCAATTTACACCTCTGAATTGCTGTGAATATTCGTTAACATCTCCTGTATGCTTTGTAGCCACTAACTGATTAATGAAATCCTAAAGAGAAGAAAATACACAGTATGTGGTGAGCAGGTGTTACCACTCCCTTTTTGCAGGTGATGGGGAAACGGAGAAAAGGCTTACTGATGACTCACCTGAGACCAGGCTGCTCAGCAGAGGGAAATGTTCTTACAGGAGACTGCATGCTGTGACAGTGGACATCTGGAACTCCTGCAATAGCTGGTGAGGTGCTTGTCTTATCCCATGATGCTGTTCATTGTCCCTTAGCTCTGCTTGCATAATTCATGCATGTACGAAGCCTCTTTAAAGTGGTCAAAAAGATCTTGGCTATATTGAACATTTTAGGAAGAAGTGTGTTTTCTAACTCTAAAACCTTTCCAATTGTAATTCAGTTTGGTAGCAGCTGTCCACAAACAGTTGTTGGAGTTGCCTTGGGCCTGTGCTACCAAAATAAACTCTCCTGCATTCCCTTTCCCTATTAGTGTCTCACTTCTCTCCAAAGATAGTTTCTTTAAGTAGCAGAGTATGTCCAGAGAGTTGTTACTACATGCAAGTTAATATGATTTTGCTCAGATGAAGAAGAAAGTACAAAGGGAGACACTGCATTTGAGAATCTACTTAAAATACCAGAGAAATAGTACATTTTAATATACACTATGAAACTGAAAAATCTCTACAGTTTTCCATGTGCATCACGATATAGCTGAGGCTTTCCAATTGCTCTTTTCTTCCTCCTTTCCTCCTTTGAAGCATTGCAAAATGTTATTTCTGTGGAGCAGTCTATCAAGTCTGACAGTCTCTCTTGCAGAAATTTCCTTAATTCTCTTCCAACCTCTTATGCCTATATCCTCACTAAGAGGCTCATGGGCACTAGACTGACCCATTACTTTGCATAAGTTACCCTTAACAAAGAGGAGTAATGAGTTGAGTTGGACGTGCCTTCACTGTTATTGCAGACATTACAAGCTGTACTTTCCAAAGTGGTTTGTATATAGTAAAAATTAATCAGTGGCACTAATGCAGATTTTTGCATAGAAAACAGCTCTGTGCAGTATTACAGGGTTTGCTCTTATGTGCTTCTTGCCATAAAATCAATCAAGATAGATGATCAAATCAAAATGTTGTAAATAAGTAAATGAACAATACTTTCCAAAGACAGCTGCCCTGGGAACCAACATAGCTCATGTATGCAGCATGGTTTATTTCTCTTACTTATAGTTGTTTTTATCCCATCGTTTGCACTCTCCTCGCTGAGTGTCTGTTTGGGCTCTTTATCTCAGAGCCCATCCTACTTTGTTCAAACACTCTAATCACTCTGACCCTAGCTCCAGGAGCCGTAATGACCACTATCATATATGAGCTTTCATTAATAGCCATAGAAAGATCATGAAGGTCTGTTAAAGATTGTGATTTCATGAACTAAATAATCAATTTAATTATTATATTTGATTGCTTCATCAATTAAAGCAGTTCTATATTCTCAAACCTATTTTATTAAGTTGTAAAATTCCATAGTGTATTGGTGAAATTGTGAACAGTGAAGGAAGTCCCTGATACTGAAGGTCAAAACTTAGAATCTGGATTACAGGTTCTTTTGGTTTCTTAGATGTGCTTTCTATCGTTGGATGAGACGTAGTACTTTGTGCTTCAGTTTGTCCAACTGAATAATGATAAAAAATATGTATACATATATATCTCAGAAGTTGGAAGTGGCTTGTGAGGTTATTTGTTGATAACCTATCAATCATATCTTTCTAGGCAGTGTGGGAGTTATCATCTTGGTATCCAATAATTTTGAAAAGCTTTAAGGACAATGCTATTGAAAGTGTAACTGCTTTATGTATTTCTGTCGGGTGAAGAACATGTCATACTTTCAAGTACAGGTGTCAGGTGTGTAAAGAGGGAGAATTTCTGTCTTGGATAAGAGTGATGTCTCTCAGCTGAGGGATGGTCCAGTTGCCCAAGCTCAAAATCAAAAGTATTTTGAAATGGATTTAGGTGGGATTCTTCCTCCTAGAAGCAAAATCCCAAATAAAATACATCTCTGTGCAGAGGACAAGAATCTACACATTATTAAGCCAGTACTATACCACACATAATACTACCTACAAACCTTGCAGTAGCCAATTTGCTGGATGCCATGGCAATTCAAATATGTATGAGAGCAACAGCAGATCTACCACCAGAAATGTTTCCTCCTTCAAATGCCTAGGCTGTTATACAAAGGTAGGAAGCCTGATTGCACAGTCTACATCAGTTTGAATTCACTTTTCTGAAACGTGGCAAATTGATACAGTATATTAGAGGTTTTGTTCTGTATAATTACATCTGTACTTTCTTATGTTTCCTGGAAATTCAGTTTGAAATTTCTATTATCATCTACCCAAGAATGGATGAAAATAGCCAATATTCACAACTGACATTTTCCCTGTTCTATACTCCATGTTTCCAGGTGTAGGTATAGCCTGTACTGCTATTTCTATGGGTATGGGTGTACAGATCAGAAATGTGACCAGGCAGCTCCCTATGCAGGCAGAGGATCCCAGTTAACATCCGTATCCAGCTCTGTAAACATGCCTCTTACTTCTAATAGACCTTGTAGCTTTAGAGGGGAATTTGTGAAAATGGGGCTTAATTGTGATGACAATTTACAGGATCTAGTGCCATATAATATAAAAAATTTGGCCTTGTTCTGTCTTTGTTGAGGAGTGGAAAGGAATTTGGCAGCTGAAGCAGAGCTCTGGGAAACCCATGACACTGAAATAACAGATGGCCACTTAGTGCACACACAAGGTTGCAATTCTCTCCCCAGGACTTGTTTGATGACAGTCCTCAGTTCAGAAATGGCTGTGATCAGCCCTGAGAGTGAATTACAATCCTGTACAGACTCTGTGGGTGACTACTACCAGTTGTTATCCTGACTAAGAAAGAAGGCTATTTTTCTTCTGTAAGCTACATCAGCAGCACGTTTTTGTACTTTAAGGGATTTGGTATTGGCATCATGGACTTCTAGCTCAGGCCAGCAGACTTACCTAGGCTGAATGAAATGGTCACCATCTTTGCTGCCTGCCTCACACCTCAACCAGAGCTTACCAACCCCTTTGAAGAGACAAATCCATTTGATTTATAGATGCTTCTAAGTGACACAGGTCTGGATGACTTCTGATAATGACAATATCTGGCATCCTAAAATGTTAACTGAACTGCTCAGTGGACCCTCCTGCAGGACTAATAGGTGTTAGCGAAAAGGCTGGGCCGGAGAACAGAGGACAGTGACCATCTCAGCCACTCCAGTATGATCTGCCTGCAGGTATGAGTCCCTTCCTGTGGCAGAATAAGGGGGGAAGCAGCAGGTAATAGTTTAAAGCTTGTTTGGGGCACAGAAATTAGATATTTTAGAATTAGTTCCTTGTTTCATTACATGTAAAAACACATAAGAACATACTGAAGCCAAAAGGATAGACATTTAGAAACATCTCAGCCTTCTGAAAGCCAGTTTTCCATAGACGAGCTACTATTCTCAAAGGAAAGAGCACTCTCACACCGTTTGTTTTACCACTAACACCAGTTTATGCCACTATAATCCCACCCCAGCCACCTTTTCCTATATCCATGTCATTTCTTTCATTATGCCTGGAATCTGCATGGGTAATTGGACCACAGAACTGATTGGGGTCTAAAAAACCTCCTGTCATTAAAAGAAACATCCCCAGTGACAATAGTGTATAATAACAGTAGAAGACAACTCAATCTTTCCTCCACAAATTCTTCTAAAGTCACACCTCCTCTTTTATGGGTGCCAAGGGAGACAAAACGACTTTGAGGAAAACTCACATCTTTGTTAGAATTTGGCAAAGAACAAGTAGTTTGCAAATATAGCAAACAAAGGACAACAAAAGCAAAACAAACATACAAACGAAAGAGGGTTGGGAAACAAAATCTTTCTGGCTGTAATAGAGTACTCTTCACAAAGTATGTGGTGGTTATGTGCTCAGAGAGCCCTGTGAAGAGTATCTCTAAATATCCCAACAGATAAAATCAGGTACAGGGATGTTCACCCATTATTGAAATGCTCTTATCACAGAACTTGCTACGAAAATGGGAGTTTTGCCATCTCAAATGTGCTGAAGCGTGTAGCTTGCTGTTAAATAACAATAACAACAGTAATAAAAAATGTAATTAATAATAATAGAATATTCTTTACAATTGCTAATGAAGGAGATTGCTAATCTCCCACTGGTAGAGGAGAGCTCTTTGTCTCTGCTGCCAGAAACATATTACAACTTATAATTAATTAAGAAGCATGCTGAGTGGGCTGGCAACACACATTATAAGTAACGTAATAATAAGAAATAAAGGCTTTGTCAGAGGAAAGTTGACAGAAGATACTGTAAGATACTGCCAGAAATAACTGTTAGATGGTGATTACATGTAGATAAGCACGGCAGGTTTTCTAACCAGTGTAGAGCAGTGTGAGTAAAGGATTTTACCTGATTTCATCCGTGTTGGCTGCAAAATATGTATGTGTCCTCTCTCCATATCCTCAAATCTTCTTTTTTCCTAGAGGCAGTTGCTTGATGGGGGAAATGGAGACTAGTGGTTACAATAGAGGGCTTGGAATCTGCTATTTTGAGCTGCACCACTAAATTGTTTCCTGACCTTGGCAAAGTCAATCACAGTAGCTATGCATCATTTTCCATCTGTAATATGGGAACAATCACAATTACCTCCTAAAAGCATGGCGATGCTTCAGGAGTAAAGGTTTATAAAGCATGTATTATTCACAAAAGGAAAACATCTTGGTGATGATGTATTTTTATGACTGAACCCCTGCAAACAAGTCTGGGTGGGAATTCTGAGGTAGCACTTGTCCTAAGTGTTTTCTGAAAGTATTTGTGTTTGTCACTGCCCAATTCTATGAGTCGGAGAGAACTGCAGAGCTTGCACCCCCCAAAAATTAACCTCTGTTTCTGTTGGCTTGGAAATGTGTTCCATCATCCTGCTCTGACTGGAGGGCTGGGAGCCCTGCCGTGCCCACCGTTCCCATTCCCACCCAAAGTGGCTGCTCGTGAGCTCACAGAGGAAGAAATGGCAATTAGGGAGAGATGGGAAGCAGTGCTGGTAAGCTTAGTCCAGTGCTTCATGAGGAAACAGATTCATCACTGCATTTTACCCAACTATGGTCCCAGCTGCCACCTGTGCTTGCAGTATAACAGAACAGACAGGGAGACAGGTTTCTTCTTAGCTGGAATAATAATTAGAGAAATGGATGGAGCCTGGTTTAGATCACTAGGTTTTGGTGCATTCTGCTCCATATGCTACACTTCCCGGAACACTGATCTAATCTGTGATTAAGAACAAGGTAATTCTTATTTAAATGGGGCAATACTGCCTGCCTCACTGTTGTCTTCTCAAAAGTTCTGAGTTCTGTGTCTGAAGTCACTTCCGAAAATCATGGTGTTTCATATGTCTTTAGATAACTTCCAAACTCATTGCACATATTTTGTTCACTCCTGGCCAAGGGCAGCCTGTCGTTGGCAGTGTGTGACAGATTAGTGTCACAGTCCTTCTGCCTGTGAGAGATTTCACCTATTTTCATCAAACCTCTGAGAAAGCGATGGATCCAGCTGCTGAAGAGCAATACTAGTTCCTGATATTGGTGCCATGCAGAACAATGAGGACAGATGATGGCCATCTATTTAATTTGGTTTTAAAGTTGGAGAAGCCAAAGAAGTTTGCACATGCTTATGGTTTGGGAATGCATTACTAATTAAATTTGTGCTACTATACAAACACTTTTATTATTACTTTTCTTATTTATCCATATTTAGAGGTGGTGCTTTTTTTCTCTCTGTGTACCAATGGAAGTTTCTAAATGCTTTATGAATAAGTCTGTACTTACATAGGCACAAAGGCTGCTTTTGTAAAGGTCAAAACCCAATTGTTTGTTAGCAAATAAGGGCACACTCCTTCTGCCCAAATACCAAAAGATTCTTCAAGTAAATGATATTGATAATGCCATTGAAGTACATGTTTATTTTAGCAAGAAGGTCAAAATGCATATGTACTGGAATGATGCAGCTATTAAACATTAATTTCACTCGGGATTAATCAATGATGAGGAAATAAGTACAGTTCTCTTCTTTTTAGCCAGAGAGAAGCTGCTACTTTGATCTATAGCTCAGTCAATAGGCTGAAATTGTGAATAACTGGGAAACGCATTGAGAATTAACCTTTTGATCTCAGCTTGAATACAATAATTGTAATAAAAAAACCCAGACCTAATATTATCAATACCATCTCTTGTAGATGGTGATTAGGTTTGATTGCATCACTTTTATAAGGAACAAAAAGACTATGTGCTGTATTCAAAATATAAATGATCCATTCAGAAAAATTAAATTATATAGAACCTTATAATATGCTTAGTAGAGAGGTATTAAAAATGTAGCTGAATCACTCCATAATTGTTTATTGCAAATTTTATAAAGCACTGAGTAATCACACTCTTGTTTTGAAATTGCACGGTGTCTCAGAACTAACAAATGCTATCAACAAACTGTTTGCCTGCTGTGTTTAAGAACTGCCATGGTCAGCTATCCAGCGAAGCCTGAACCTGGTTTTGCATGTAAATATCTCAAGGTTTACTGTGCACTAAAATCTTTCAGAATAACAAGAGCAGGTTTCTTTTTTTTTTTTTTCTCTTTTATCTCTCAGTGGAGGAAGCAACTTTCATTAGCAGTTATTGGAGTGATGTGTGTGCATCGAGGGATTTGCATACTGGTATCTCTTCGTTTATTAATTGACTGTAATACATATCTATAACTATCATAGAAATTATAGATGAAGAAGTAGTTTTGTTATTTTAATTTCTTTCTGGCTGTTGTGGAATGCTCTCTAAAATATATTGCATTTATTTAGGCAAAGCTTTTTGAAATCTATAAGGGACTTGTGGAACATTAAGCCATGTGTTAGAAAGGATATAAATGTTTAGGATTTTCATTGGCTTTGAGTGGGGCCATAGTTTTATCATTGAGAGTTGGCAAATCAATTGTTTTTAAGTTTATGACCCCAGAATTTTGGTCATTTCCACCCCATTAACTCTGTAAATACAATATTGAGCCATTGATGATATAGTCTTCCCCATGGATCAGCCTGATATAATGATGCCAGTAAAGAGAAATAAGAAAATATGCTGCAAATGATAGAGTTTCTAAGTATTCGCCACCAAAATTTGGAATGCAATGCAGATTTCCTTGTTCCAAAGAAGGTTTTGAGGAATGGAATGACTGCAAACATTAGAAACACTAACATACAGAATTTCACATCTGTGTGAAATGGACAGATCTCATTTAAGTCTGGAATGCAAATGCAACACGATATGTAATATTACCCGTGTTATCTCATTCATTCTAAGGACTAAGTGCACTTACATTTAAACCACTGGATTTTTAATACACATCCCTTTTTACAGGTCTGACAGCTGTGACCAAACTATTTTTTAATCAGATTTGTAAGGATTTGCTGCACCTCTGCAAGGCAAAAGCAAAGCAGCTGGCTGACAGCTAGGAAAAGCAGCAAGAAAGTAAAGCCTTCCTGCAGCAGACCTAGTGCATATTTCTTCTAAAATGAAATCATCGAGCTGCTCTGCCCTTGTAAATAAATATTGCCTGAGCTAGGGAGACAACTAACATTTATCAGGGAAAAATCTAGGAAATTCTGCTGCATAGTTCTTCATAATCTGACTTTTTACCTATGTATGCCCACAATATTTTTTGTATCAAAAAGGGCTGTGCTTAGAAAATTCTGGCAGAGGATATTAAAAGAAGAATGTAAGGATAAAGGGCAAAATTGCTTGTATTCTTACAAAAAAAAAATCTATAATGGAATGGGAATGCAATATATTTAAAGGAGGGGAGAGAGTTGGTAAATTAGAAGTTCAAGGAAAAGAATGGCTTCACATTTGAGCTTGCTACTGTAGGAAGAAGCTAAGGGATATAAAGGAATTTGTAATAATAAGCAGAATTTAGTATACCTTAGAATTTAGTAACTCTTAAAACAACCATTCAAACCATTGGTTAATTTTAGAAACACTATAGAAAAAAAATCTGTGAATATATACTAAGTAAGAAACATAGAAACACCCAGCTCAAATTTGGAGAAATGGTATTAAATCTCCTTCTCAGGTGAAAACACTAATTCTAGTCAAATTTATATAAAAAGAGGTATCACTGCTATTGGTTTAAAACAGAATTATTCCAAAAAACCTCCTTCATTCATGACAACTATTTTGAAGGAAGTTCAGCCTGCTGTGAGAGCTAAGCAGCCTTTGACAAATGCCAAACTTTTTTTTTTTTTTTAATAGTGGAATCAGTTCTAGGCTGCTATGAAATCTATATATAAGAATACTTGACTTCCAAGCCCAAAAATGGTTGAAGTGTAGAATTAGCAAGGACCTTATTAGCTCCTTAGATTGGGAAATGAGGGCATCTGTAAAAAATTCATAACTCTAAGCACTTCTGGTATGTCAAAGCCAGAAGCAAGAATAGTAACAAGTTGCAGCTAGGATTTTTACAACTACTTTATACTTTTTACAAAAGTAAACTTTTACTTGTTTACTTCTTTGGGCTTCCTTAGACCCCTTAATTTTTTTTTAATTTTTTTTTTTTGCAGATACCGACTCACCTTTATCTATGAAACATTTAATCAAACAGGAAAGCATTCAAAAGTAGTTAGTTAGAAAGAAATACTCTGGGAGAAAGGTTGGAGGAGAGGAAGTGGTTTTGAATAGCTTTGGGAAAGCTTCCATTCATTTGCCTTCAAAACTGGTCCACAATGAGCTTGTTTCAAGGAATATAAGGATGCAGAGTGTTGACTTGGACATTTAAATTCTAGATGTGTCTCTAACCAGCAGCCAACTGGGAAAGGCAGAAGATTCACATAGAGTAATAAAGACAGTGCAGGACTTGTCAGGAGACACTTGTGCCTTTCACCCTCAAGAACTGCTGAAATGCATTATCTCATAGGAGTGTGAGTGGTGGGTACTCAAAGATTAGTAGCAGTTCATTTCATTGAACCAAAGCTTCCAGGTTTGGTAATAGTTTTAAATTACCTGTATTAGGAGATAAAATAATAAAAAAAAGAGGTATGCTGGAGAAAGATGAATGCTTTAAATTACTTTATTTGTGATCTAAAGGAATTCATAACTGCAGAGACTTCTTTGTTTTAATAATCCAGATAATCAAGGAGGAAAGAATGAACCTGGCCTGCAGCCTTTGTAGTTAATAGAGGAACTCACAGTCTGGTGCTCTGTGAGTCAGACTCATGGTCTTTTCTCTGTAGCAGGTTCCTAAGCCTTTCCAGTCTGGAACAGTGGGAAGGCATTGACAGCAGAGGCAGCAGCTTTGTTTCTTCTTCCACAGTAGCCTTACTGTTGGATCAGTACTTGGATTCAGTTCCCTCTTTGCCTGATTCCAGACTTATGCCAGGTAGAAACAGCAATCTCTCAATCTTTCCTGCTGTCGCTTCAGACTGTTTTTCAAGAGAACTTGTGGCATCACCTTTGAAGAAGGGGAAAACATAGGCTGTAGCTGCTCAACTCTGCCTAAACTGATGTGTTTGTTCAGAGGGAGGGACTGAAGTATCTTTGGAAATTTTGACATCACAGTTAGGGCTCAGGGCCTTGAGAATATTTGTTTTGTATTTAAACAACTATGTAATTTGTGGCTCTGTATTAAGTGACTTGCCAAATGTCAGATGGAGGTCAAATGGCAAAACAGGGATCAAAACATGGATTTCAGTAGAACAGGGTTTCTCCTAGAGATACTTGGTTCCAGAACTTTTTCATATTCTGGCAATATGTCCTCTCGTGCTATATTGCATAAAACATAACCTGCAAGGAAACAAACTACAGAATCAATGTCCTTGGATGTTGAGAACTTCCTGAAACCAAAATCCTAAAACATTAGCTCTATAATATATAATTATGATAGTATTAGGAAAAAAAAAATATTACTGTATATTGTCAGTCTTTTAAAGGGCAAAGCTATGCAGCATGATTACCTGCTATTTTGTCATTGTGGAACAATTCTAAGGTCTTTGTTATGCTCCTTCTTATATCCTGATGGGAAGCATGTTGGCAAAAGACCAGTCAAGCCATTTCACAATGTCATTTTCATAGCTCTGAACAAATTTTCCCAACAAATGAGGATACATCCTCATCTAGATTATTGAATTAGTCTCCCCAAAAGGATCAATAAAAAAGAAATACAAGTCCATAATCAGAATTTATGAAATTTATAATCCTTTTAACTGCAATAACAATCTTTTAGAAACCACATCAATTCAAGATTTCCAGGAGAATAGGGCAGGCATGAGTGTATGTGTGTGTATGATGGCTTCAGCTTGATTTCTGGAAGACTGTTTCCAGCACACTGAAAACAAAGTATTAGCAGTTTTAGGGAACTAGGGAATCCGTGGAGATAAAAATGGCAAAAGCTACTTATAATTTAATTATTTATCTAACTTGTACTTTCAGTCATCCAGACAGTTGCCATTGCATCATCCCTTGGAATTAAAATTGTAAGTGTTTCAAAGAGGTGCAGAGAGACACCACTGAAAGTAAGAAGGGTTAACTTACCTGGCTGCTGAAATCCAAACTTTAGATCCTTCAAACCTTTGCTTGTCTAACTTGAAAATGTCTAATATTTGAAGACATATGTTTCTGAAAATACAGGTTTTATGATATCAAATGCTGCTTTTCTGGTAAGTCATATCAATCTGATGGAGACACATATCTAAGGTGTTTTTGAGAAAACTGGTTTCTCTTGCTTATTTTCCCAGTACTGGCCCCCAGCAGAAGAGGGCTGGGTGGATGACTTCTGATCTGACTTTGCCTAAAATAAAGATCTTACATTGGGTCATCGCTATCTAAAATAATAACTCATAGCTAAGAAACACAAATGCACAGGAGTCAAAGGCTGAATAATTTTAGAGACTGGACTTTGAGACAATATTGATCTTTCACAGTCCATATCATAGGACACTTTCAGTACATTAACTGTTTCATTAGATTCTTACTTTCATTATAAAGTTATCTATACAAGCTATTTGCTTTTATTCCAACACATGATTTCAGTCGAGAAACACATTTGAATAATTTTAAAATTGCATAGGATAAAATTTAAATTTCTTGTAAATCTAAGGAAAAAATCCCCCGTTTCTAGCAATTTAAAAAATAATTTCATACAATGATTTTGTACTCTGACACAAAGATTACTTAAAAGAAAACAACAACAAAAAAACCAAAACCAGGATACTTTTTAATACAGTAAAATAAATAGGTCCTGCAGCTACAAAGATATGAGAATATAAAGAGGCAATCAGGACGGCGGGGTGATTAGTTTACATGTAGCACAGCAACCCCAATTTGAAGAGTAACAGAACCTTCTCTAGATGTGTGAGTCTGGGTCAGTGAGCTGATAATTTACAGGAAAAAAAAACAAACCACATCTCGCCTTACTTCTATCGGTGAACACCAGAAACTGGAGTAGCCTTCACAAAGGCCAGCAGAGGGAACAAAGTGATTGGAAAAGGTTTTGACGCTGTGTGAGTATCTATTTTGTTCCTGTCATTGAAAGCAGATATGATAGGTACCAGCTACTTTCAAGGAAGTCACATCAGGTCAGATGAAAGCTAGAATCAGATACTTTCCTTACATATATTCTCATAAAAGACAACCACAAAACCAACAAAAAAAAAGTAATTTTCACCATCTAAGCACGTACACCTTCAGGTCAATGCAGTGTGTATGATTGCTCACAATAATGCCTAACTGCTAATACTTTTTTTCAATCATATGTATTCCTGCAGAAAAAAAGATACTTTTCTTGAAATTTATTGTTAAAGGTAACAATCACTGTTGCTTAGGTACGTGTTCTAGATATTATTCCTTTTCCAGATATCTAAAATGTATTACCAAGTATTAGTAACAAATGCTTCTAGACTGAATCTTATCGTAGCTTATGTCAGTAACATAATAATGGACAATACATTTTTGTTTCGTTGTGCATTCTGGACAATTTTAGGTTTACTTATGTTAAAGTTCTATGCTATGAATTTTTTCAGTAATTTAAAAAGCACTGCATTTTATTGTGTAATTAGAACCAGAGTCACTCCCTTTTAATTGAGTGGGAGATTTCACTTACACTGATAAATTCGTGTATTTTCTTCTGTCCCAAACCTCATCTCTTGACATTAATTATGCTGTCAGAGAACACCTCAGTGTTCTTTTATTATTGCATAAATAGTGAACTGCTTTTTCTGTTGCTATAGCTGGATTGATGGCATTTGACTTAAATTGTTGATCTGTTCTCAGTGAGAATCAAATGGCAAGTCGTTGGTTTCTGCTCAGATGACTTCATGCTTACTCCCTAAATCTTATAAAAGGGGTCTTGCCATGAAAGTAAACATAATTAGCACCAAATTATTTTTGTTTGATCTTGTCTGTCAGTACCTATCCACTCAACTGATGCATTTGAAAAATGAGAACTAACAATAAAGGGTCCACATCTTTTTCATGAGATATATTTCAAGTGTCTTTCAGCTTGTCACAACAAAAAGAAAAAAAAAAAAAGTATGGTCAATATTTTTTCCTGAGCTTCAGCAGTGTAGAAGTAGCACAAATAATAATTAACATTATTCATTGATACAGAGAAGTTGTTGTGGGAATGAAGGTGTATAACTGGAATCTGAGAAAAGAACATAATTGATAAGACAATGTAATAAATATCGAATATGATTAAATTTTATTTTTACTGTATCAGAAACACAAAGATTGTTCAAAATATTGCGAAAATTTATGGCATCTGTCCATCTTGAATGCAAAGAGAACTAAGATGCAGTCTCTTCCTATCTGTGGATAGGATTATGACTTTTTTGCTGAAAGTAGTACAAAAGCAGAGTCATAAAATTGATAACTATGAGATTAAATATTTTAAAATAATCTCATTTAAAAAAAAAACCCAACAAAATCCTAAGAACGCATCCATATCATTGATATTAATTTTAACAAAAAACTTGAATATTGGAGACATTGCAAAGCCAAGGAGGGAATTTAATACTTTGTCAGAATTAAAGCATTAAAGGAGATAACTAGACTCATTATAGTTTGGTTTGCCTGAAATTTAAGCTGGAGAACTAACGAGCAGATTGATACTTATTGCAAGTCTAATAGCTGAAGTCGAATTACAGCTATCTTATTTTAGAAGAAATATCCAGCATTTGTTATAAAATGTATTCAGTACAATAAAGTTCACTATAATCCTTTCAAATTGTATTGGTGACTCACTTTTCTTCTTCCCACATGAGAATCTAATGTCTTATCTGCATTTGTCTGGTTATAATTCCCACTTTTTGGAACTTTTTATATTTGTATATTAGATTCAAAAAACCTGCTCTTTCCAACAGTCATTTCCTACTTATTAACTAAAATTTAAACCTTTCTTTTCAGAAATGAAAATCTCTAGCATTGCCTTTCATGCTAATGTAAGTGTGGGTTTTTTGTTTGTTGGTTTTTGGGGTGTTTTTTTTTCCTCCTGGCTCTCTTCTGTGAAAATTCTCTCATTCTGGAAGGGATGCTACCACCATTAGTTGTGGTGGAGGGTTGAAGAAAAGGAGGAAATTTTGCATGTCTGTTATATAATCTGTCATGTTCTAATTACTTTTTGGCCTTGCCTGGTTTTCATATAAAAGAATCTTTGTCACTTTTCATCCTTTTTTCAGACTTATTTCTTCCATGGGTGAAGCTTTCTGTCCTGTGTACTTAAGTCTTGCTGTTCATTCCTACATTCGGACCTTATATGTATTGCATCAAAATAGATATTGTCTGTACAGTTTTCCATGGAATCAAAATTAATCCTTGTATTGTCTTTCTTTATCAATCACTTCTCATTTTTATCGAGTAAACTTCTTTGTAAAAAGAAAAAAAAATAAAATTGTCTATTTTGTCATAAATTACTGATAAAAATATGAGGAAATTAGTCAAGAGTAAATTTTGAATAGTAATAACAAATTAGGTTGACCTTTGCAGTTCTTTTCTGCAAAAAGTGTACTATCCTAGGTCCTAAAGGAAAATATTATACAACACAAATTGTATGGCTTTAGAATCATCAAGAGGCCATTTCTGGGCTGATACCATCCCAGGCTAGGATTGTGAAGACTGAGATTGCACGAAAATCAAGCTGTGTTTTGATAGAGAATTGCAGCTTGTCATTTCATGCAAGTCTTGTAACTAGTGGGCTGAAGTATGTTTAAGTTGCATGTTCTCAAAATACAGAAGTTTCTAGTAGATAGACCTGGTTGTAAATCTTCAGAGCACTGAATCACTTCAGCTGTTTCCTCCCTCGTGACAAGCGGTGAGCTACAAATACAGCACTTCTCAGTGGAAAAAACTTAAATATTTTATATTCTAGAGCTGGGTGTTTCCATCCAAAGCAAACACGTTATGACAAACCTAATTCACATCAGGAAAAGCTGTGAAGAAGCTGTGAAGATAGCCATGTTTTCATGGAATCCAATGCAGGAATTAGGAGTTTGTTTT
The DNA here is from genome assembly GCA_025769975.1 of Gallinago jamesoni. NCBI lineage: Eukaryota > Metazoa > Chordata > Aves > Charadriiformes > Scolopacidae > Gallinago > Gallinago jamesoni. Next base: position 43,414,664 of record JAOQGH010000040.1, read on the forward strand.
GATATTGAGTGGGGTTATCGTGTTTGCTTTTGAAAGAACTTTACAGAAAAGACTTTGAAAATAAGCGTGTCCATAACAAAATCAATTCAGTGTTTGCATACTTTCAGTTTATGTGAAACTGCTAAATAATTTCTGATGAAGTTTTGCACTTACTTTGGACAGCCACACGTACAGCAGCGCAGGAATACAGAATTTGTTTTAAAAAAGTATATCAGAGCACCTTTCTTAAGATCCCCATAACTACTGTCTGTGCTCCAGCATTACAACTTAAATGGAGGCAAAGCTGAACTATTGACAGGTTTCACGTCCTCCATTAGGGAAATTGGAAGGTATTCTTAACAAACAACGCTAGGAGAAACCAAATGTTACAAAACCCAGTATAATTTTGGGCAGGCAAAGCTAAGTAATACCTGTGGAATGGCCTGTAGCCAGGTATTCATTTATCAGTTTAATGGAAAAAATGCAATATATGACCTCATCCATCCACTTTCCCCCAGCACCTGGGGCTAAGGCTGCTGCCAACTGGCTCACGTGAGATGGAGTTATCAGGTCTCCCTGCATCACTCCCTTTTCAGAGACCCAAAGCAGAGGACTGGCTGGTAGCATTAATAAAAACATCTCTGTACAAATGAAAGTGCAATAACATTTCAGTAGGTTTATGAGACTGACAGCAAACAGACACTGTCAGGTTGAGTGCTCATGCTGGTACTAGGTAGTTGATGCTTGTTCATTGCCAGGTTCATGTCAGCCAGTTAATTTCTTCCACACATTTCCATTTTCTACTTCTCAAAAGCTTTCCTGTATAACAAAGGGAGCTTTGTTATGAGATGTCACTGGAATAAAAGACAGAAAATAAATGGGCATGCTTGTGTTGAGTGGTGTTCTCAGTCACATTTATGTGTAAGTTATATATATATATATATATATATACACACACAACTAATCACAATATCTTTTAAAGGGCAGACTAATTTTAAAAAATCTTGACTGCTTTAAAATGGGGTGTAATGACAACTGATGGTGCACATATATAGAAACTTTGTAGCCAAAGAACCTCATGTGATAAAGCAAACCCGTTGTGGTGACTGTGATCTCATCCCTCCACCAGAAATACATCCCCTGTGGGTAGAAAGTAACAGTGGTTTAGTGGGACACGGCAGTATTACACAATTCAGCGCAAAAGTGGAGTATTGTATACAATGATATTTTGTGTGGAATTTTAATGAAACTAATTGGAATTTGACCATAAAAATGGAAAACAACACTTTTTTTCCCCTCTAAAAAATAGCTCAAACCATCAAAAAAAGATGTTCTCAGTCATTTTAATATCTAAGGAGAAAATAATAATAATGTCAATTTATTCTAATCTGGTCCCAAAAATGAGTGGTTCTGTTAAGTTCAACGCATTTGAAATCAGGCGTGTTCCTAAATGATTTGCATCATTAGGCCTACAGACCCAGATCACTGACTCCTAACTGAGGCAGGACAGCACTTCCACTGCTGATGGCAGCATGTGTCCTACAGGAACCTCATTTGACTCCAATACTTAGGCAGAACGTAGAGTGCGTGTTTCTCTGCTGCAAAAAATTTAGGCTTTTCTTTCATGGTTAGAGGCTGCAGGATTTGTAGATTTTGCGTCTATGTTTTTTTTTCTGATAACCATGGCTGTTAGCAAAACACTGGCTTGGTTCAAATGGGGGAGTCATCTGTAGCTCCTCCCAACGCGTTGAGCAACTCTGTGTTAGCTACATCCATCATCCTTTCTCACAAACTCTGCAGGCTAATTTCTGACCTCTCTGAAAATTGTTGACGTAACACTTCCTGGAGATTCTTCTTTAATACTGTGCTCCTTTTTTTAAGACTGAAGACTGCAAGTGCACAAACATGACACTTTGTGCAGAAGAAAATTATAATCAATACTAAATATGTGCTTCTCCAATCTTTCATTGCTTGTCAGGACTTAGATCCCAAACACAAAAGTTTAGTCACTTCAAGCAGCTACAGCAACAGACAGAAATTCAAACTTTCTTCAATGATTTAATTGTCTCTTCTTCAACATTTGTTCCTTTCTGGAACTTTTTAATTACAGGATATACACACTGTCAAAGATTGTCGTCTAATTACTACTGCCTTGAGCTTGCCTATAGTTTTGTCTACCTTATTTTTTAACTCAGCTAAAATCTTTTTTGTTTTTTAATAAAGATTCATTTTGTTTTCCATTCCCTCACAATAAAACATTGTGAAAATAACATTGTGACAATTAATGACATTTAAAAATTCTTAACAAAGTAAAAACAATTCCTTTCCCTCCTATAAGCTCTATGCATGGTAAATCAAAATTAACTGTGTTAATTTTGCTATGAGGAAGTGAGAAATTGCATGAAATTACATAGTTTAAATAACAGAGGACCTTCTAAACTGTATTAGAGGCTAACACATTTTTTTAAGAGCACTAGGCTGTTATTAAATTACATATGTTATTAAATTACATATTTTTAAGTGTCACAGTTAAAAACTGCTCCTGTCCCCCTTCTGCACACTTGGAGCCCCAATGCATGTGTAAAGAAATGTAATGAATGTAGTGTAATGAAAAGGGCAGTTCTACAACATCCAGTGAAGTCCTGGTTCTTGCACTGAAGTTTGAAGGGAAGTCAAAATTTCAATTATTCAGAATGTTTATTAGTAATAGAATAATTTTTATTTCTCTTGAAAGAGAAAAATTGTGTAAGGAATCCACAACTTTGAAGACTGAAAAAGGACAGATGGAAAATATTCTTTTATCAAAATTTTTGCACTTTTCTGATCACTGCTCCCACTGTCATAGCTAGAAAGGTTTGTACTCTCTGTATCATGCCTATAAGAAAGCAAGGAGTTTGACATTTTTATTTCTATGAAGCCAGAAAATTTTGGCATGGTTTTGTTACCTGTAGCTTTTGTCTCATAACACTAACAAGCAAGTTAGCTACTGGCAACAGGGAAATTATTTGTTCTTCTTAGGATTGCATTATCATTGTGAAAAACAAGTGCAGCCTCTGGGGCTCTAGAAGGGTAACCCTACCTCCTTATTATAGTATAGCCTTTATATAGGCTCTTTGGGTCCCCCAGGTCTAGTTTTCAGAAGCACATCTGATTCTGTCGGCCACTGAACCCAACCGGGTCTGACAAATTTCAGTCCTACAACACGACTTGCTTCAGTGTGACTTTGTCTAAGAAACAACACAGGGCCATCACACAGGCCCTTCAGTTCACCCACACATCCCTGTGTGACAGAGGAACATGGCTGTAAGGGAGATGCTGTGGCACTTGCCCCAAAATAGGTTCTTAACTGTGTGCAGTGTCTGCTCACAGTAATGTCTATTTGATGTTGGATCTTCCTGCAAAGTGAATTTACCTGAAGAAATTTAATAGAGTTGTGATGACCACTCTCTGTGAAATTGACATTGGAAAGATTAATGGGATAATTCTTAGACATCATTACTGACAGGAACATGGTATTAGGCAAATTAAAGTGAAGCCCCTGGTGTTTAAGGTTCCAGGAAGCACAGATGTACAGAGAGTATTTCTTCCACTGGGGCAGCTTAAATGTCTCAATTATGCTTGTGTTTCTATTAGAGCGACTCTCTGCCAAATGTAATTCCCAGACATTTGCCCACACTTACGAGGACATCTTTATCTTGGCAGCTAGAATACGTCTGAAATGTCCATTTTGACATATTGAGTAGAAATGCATTTCTAATGGGATGCAGTACTCATTCCACTTGAGGAAAAGAAAAATATCTCTTGAGAGGTTTGATGTGACTTTCTGTAATTAGTATTAATAATGAGAGAAAGAGAAATACGAAGAACTTCTTATTTTACATGATTCTAAATCCTTTGCAAGCACTTTACTTGATTTGGGAACATTTTTTGGAATGTTTCACAAAACTCGCAATGAATAGTGAGGGCACAGTTAATCACATAAGTAAATAATGTGCTTTTCTTCAGTTTCTTTCAACATGCATTTAATTCTCAATTGCTTTTCCTTTTCTTAACTGTTCAGATATGTCAAAACATCTTCTAACTTGTACTCCTCCCTGAGTCTCCTTTTCTTTTTGCTTGCCCAGGCTCACTTTTAAACTGGAGGTGAAACAGACCAAATCCACCACTCACAGATTTGCACCTACTTACCTCAGGTTTTAATTTGCACTAATTGTGACCCCATATTGGCCGTTATCACATGTCAGGGCAGACGTGGCCTGAAATGGAGCCTTGGGGTGGAGAGGGAGGATGTGTGGTGGGTGGGAACAGGATGGAGTGTCTGGGACATCATAGCCTAAGGGTCCTGACATGCATGACGTGAGCAGAAGTATCTGAGCTGGGACAAATGCAAAATACACCATTGACACAGGACATGCCTGACTCTTCTTGTGGCTCCTCTTACTCTCATAACATTAAGCATCATCCCTCTGGGTCATGAAGGGGGTGAAGTAGGTGATTGAGTGTCAGAAGAAAACGTTAAAACATGGCATCTGAAAACAGTCGTTCTAGTAACTAATTCTAGGTATAAGATCTAGTGGCTGACCTACAGTGACAATTTTTAGAGTAAACTCTAATCATCCTTAAATTAATGAATGTATGCACATTAACTAAAATGATCTTTAAAATCAGAATGAATTCCATGTATGAATTTTGACATATGCCTCTATAATTCCAATTGAAACTTGCACTATGTTTTGGAGCTGGTGTTAAGTTCTTGACCAAGTAAGATATTTAGATGGATCTTTATGAGTAGCTCCACCAGGATAAGCACAACAAATTGCTGTTCTTAACCCGTGCCTTTGAAAAAAATAGGGCTACACTAGTATTGCATTCAAAAAAGTGTTCCAGACTGAAATCAATGATATATATATATATGTTCAAGATAAACTAACCCTGCGAGCTGCCTCCACTCCATTTTTCTCAGTTCTGAATGTCACTTTTACTATTTAAATGATTTAACATGTTTAATTATACAAGACGTTTCCAACTTAGTAAATAAATTTTGACTAGATGTCTATGTTAATGAGAGTTAATGACAAATCAAATAGAAGATAAACAAGCACACTCAGACTGTGCCCTGTTAGCAAAAAAGCCTTATATATTTTTACCAAATGCTGTCAAAACAAGTTTTGTAGTCCTTCTGCACTGTGTTTGCATATATATTATTTCATTTTGATTTTAAAACTTATATGGTTTATAACTCAGCTGGCAGTGGAACCAGATTTCCTCTTTTTGTGAAAACTTACTGAACTTATTTTTGCTTTCCTTCCAAGAAGTGAAGGGAAAGGATACTGAAATTTCCTTTGAAACAGAAGTGCTTTAAAAATTAGTTAATTCAAATGTTTTCTTTCAGTAGAGCAATGAATGACAGTAATGAATTTTGACATTGATGTTAAAAAATTTACAATATAAACTGGAAAAGAGTCATATCAGTATGGATGTCAGAAAATTACTTTCCTAAAAAGATCAACATGGATTTTTCAAAAATATTTAATATATTTACAACATGCCATGTATCTTTTCTTCCCCTGGAAATTACTGAAAATTGACATGTTTTTATTAACTTTCTCTTGGGAGTGACCTTTGTCATAAGCTTTTGATCTGTTTCCACCTCAAAAACATTTTGCTATGGTATTTTAGAAAGATTAAAATATCAAATTACTTTCCCTCCCAAAAAATCAAGCCAAAGCATTTCTACCATGCAGCATTTTATTTTTAGGGATCCATATGAATAGCCTGATTTGCACAAGTGCTGCACACTCAGCATTATCTATCTGTGGGAACAGGGTACTTGATGCTTTTTAGAAATCACAAGAGGTTCCATTGAAAAGTAATACTTAAGAGGAAGAAAACACAGGATATTTCTATGCGAACATCATGCCCTTGTGATAAGCTTATCTGCAAATTTGTCAGCTCTGCTGTGCTGCATAACACTTTTCTCCATTTGCCATGCTAAATAGATTCAATTAAGGGCACATGAATTAGTTTAAATAGCGTCAATTTGAACATCTGAATCGAAAAGAAGGAGCATTCTTTCCTTTAGAAATTGTTAGCTGAAGTAGTGCTGTATTGTGCTATTCTGTTTGAAACTGAAGACTATGTCATAACTGTATAAATTTGAAATATATTCTAAAATCTCCAAATTTTGATATTTAGAACAATCAAACTCGTTCTAAGAAAATTTTTTTCCAGTGTTGCAGACAGGATTGCTGTATCTTTCAGTTATTCCTTTCCTGGGGTGTATTTTACAGGCATATGAAATAAATGCCACTCATTTGCCCTGTTTATCCTTAAAGTCAAATGACAATGCTGCTGAAATACTGTTCAGTTCACCATTTTACCTGTAAGCCTCTTTCCATGCTTGAACTGAAGCGGTTCACACTTAAAGATGGCTGGGTAGAAAGTCTACGTAAAGAGCCAATGAAAATGCTTTGTGAAAAGCTGCACAGGATAACCAAGGACAGTGAGAGACTCAAAGGTTTATTTCCCAAGAATGGGTTTTTTTAGTATGGGTATGGAAAGGGTATTAGGAGCCTGTTACACGGATCCTGGTTGAGGCTGTTGAAATTGTCTATCATATAGCCAGAAAAAAACCTAAAATCAGGGACTAGATTCTGCCCCAATGCTCATCAACACGAATTCAGACCAAGTCCAAGGCAGTCAGGGGATCTCCATCAGATTTATGGCAGCTTAAGAAAAAAAATGTGGTTCCAGGTCTTTCAGTGCACTGTGACAGAATGCAAAGTTCAGCTACCTTCTATGAGAATTCATTTTCTTTCAGACTGTCCCTTCATCCTATGGCATTTGCATTGCTGATTCCTACTCTGCTCCTCAGAGGACATGAAAACATGTAGCTGCTCATCTCCTTGTTCAGTTTTTATAGATTACTTTGATGTTTAAAATAAATCTTATTATGCTGCAGATCAAAGAGGGCAATTCCTTTCACCAAAACAGTGCAATAAACCAATTAGCATTTCTTTACCTTTTTTTTTTCCTTTTCTTTTTATAATTTAATGCAGAGAAGATCACCATAATGTGTCTGCTGTGACTGCAGTGAAACTGTAGCAGCAGAATCAGAATTTGGTTTTACAGTTTCAGTGGTAGCTGACCAAATAATTTAGATAGTGGTAATACAATGGCTTAATCAAAAATGGAGGGAATGGAATAATAGGAGATGAAAAGTTTCTTTTTTTAACTTAATGGAATGAGGTCAATGTTCAAAAAATCTCTCAAACATTTATTCAAAACCTACATATTTTATTTATTTATTCTCCCTTTTTAAAATTAAACTAAGTGTCAAATGCAATTTCATAATTAATAATTGAGCCATTATGTTATGAACATTTTGGTTTTATAATTCTTTGAGTAATGGCTGCAAATTTTTAACAAACTAACCCAGATTCAGCAGGCATTCTTTAGGTTGTGATTGAACTAGGTTTTGGTTATTATTATTTGTTGAATAAAGTTTTAATCTAAAAAAAAAAAAAAAAAAAAGTATCTCAGATGTCAAAAGATATTGTCCTACCTTAAAAAGTTACGATACAGAATACATCATGAGTTATTCTATTTTATCTGAAAACATATACCTTATTCAGCGGCTAGATCACTTCTTTTTACAGTTCCCGTATAACCTGCCTTTAGTTTTTGTTTTCAGGTTTTATTAGCAAATCAGTTAGTTCCCAATGAAGTACAGAAATACATTTTAGACCAACGCCTCACTTCCCACAAGCAACCTCAAGCATCACATAATCCCACTTTATGATGGAATAAGGATATGAAAAGAAAGCACCATTTTAATTAAACTGATATCAAAGGATATAAATCAGGAAAACATTTCTCTTTGCTTTCATAGCATGCTAAGTACTAAACATTTATTGAAAGCAAGCCCACTCAGGGACATAAGCAGTAAGGAGAGACTATTTAACATTTATTTAACTTTTAGTTGTTGAATGAGTCTTGAAATTTTTCTGTCCTTGCCAGATTGAAATATATTGGTTAATATACTAATTGTATATGTCAGGAATAACTGTTTTTTTCTGGTATTTGTTTTTAAATGGCATTTCACTTTTAAATGGGCCTGGATACAAAGATGGGTGTAAATCTACAGCTCTAGAAAGTGACAGAAAATATATCAGACTTAATAAAATTCATGCCGGAGTTGCTGTTGCAGCTGTATATCTAAAGTAAAACTAATAGGTTGACTATTTCACCCTAGAATAAAGACTGTTGGTTACTATATTAAAGAAGCCTGATGCTTGAAAGGAGATGGATGATGTAATTATTACTATTACCAGCAAAGCATGGCTTGATGCATCTCGCTTTTCAAAAGCCAAATGTCCTGGGTAAATCTCAGCTATAGCTGAGTACTAATGCAACAGCTCTTTTGAGTTTGTTTCTATTGTTAAATAAATTTTCTTTTAGATGCATTCCCACAACTTTAGTATGAGATTATTAATGATTTGTATTATTATATTTGATTTTTGATATACTAACAACCCTTTCAGCAGAAATTTCTACAGATTCAAAAATATTGTTTCGATTGTTTCTAGAAGATTTTAAAGAAAAAGTGACATTGTATTTGAAATTGGAATTTTCTGAACCTGAAACCTGAAAGTTACACTCAAGTAATTCCGGCTTTAAATTCCAGGAACAAATTCCAGGAACATTGAAAACTGGGGTTTAAAACACAGCTGTTTACAGGTCAAAATTTGACTATCAGAAGTTTTCAGTGAATTGCATGTGAACAATTCCTCCTCTGAATCCACAGAATATATAGGCTAACTGATCAAAATAACCAACACAGGCTTTGAAATGTTGATATGTACTTACATTTGCAGTGTTGTAATGCTCTTCCTGCCATCGAGGATTTCCAGTTTTCTATTATGTGTCTTGTTAGGGTTCTTTGATACATTTAGCCTACAACAGACCCCTTTCTGTTAACTGCTAATCTTCACTCCTCTTAGCACTTTTGAGTTGATTACAATGAAGAGAGCTGTGAGATGCAGCTGTAAGAGCTATTTGTCTGATTGTGATCACCTGGTCAGTATTCTCCCCATCGATATGCCCCTGAATGAATAAGTGGTCCTCTAACAGCTGTGCAGGAAAAGTTTACTTTTGTATCTGTATTTCTGCCACTTTCTGAACTATGATTCATGACTATTGATTGGTTAACTAATAATAATAACAAGGCATGTGAACCCTGCAAAATCTCTTCAAGAGTGAGGAGGGATTTCTGGAGATAAATTATATGAACTGTGAAAAACATAATAACTCAAGGGTTAAACACAGAGGTAGGTAGAAACCTTTAGTTTTGGCTGTCTGTCTTCATATTCTGCAATTTTTGTGAGTGAATATGCAGAACAGGATTAAGCTGCCCTCGTAGCAGCGAAGGTGTACAACTGACGTCCCTGTCATGTACTACTGGACCAGCAGCAGTGAAGAGCTGACTTGACATCATTGCTATGGAGTCGACATGAATTCATGAGCGGAAGGAAAGCAGAGTTTGAGAGCTGTTGTGACAAATTGAAATGACTCACGTCAAATAATTTTTTTTTTGACAGACAGGGAATAAACTTGGCATTTTTCCTGCGTAGTGCTTTCTCCCAAGATCATGTTCTTTGGATCTATCCAGGCCTCTCTTGTCTTCTACAGGTCTGGTTCTCTGCCACAGCCACAAGGCCAGTTTGTTTCTTATGGGACAGAAATAATAGAGATGAAAATACTGAAACACAGTCAGAAATACAGCAGCCCTAACTGATATTTTTAAGTATTGAGGCAGTAAGTTTTCTGGGGACTTTGAAGGCAATTCATCCTTCTGAAGGCAGCAACAAAACTTGTACTAGAATATAACTATGTCAAGACAGGAGATTTTGAAAAGCCAGCTAGTAAATGTAGAGCATTCAGCTAGAAATTACTGCCACTATTAAAACAATTTAAACTACCTATGGACATGAACATATTGCTGTATATAGATATGCATATATACACACTATATCTTTGTGTGAATGTGTACATTAAGATAATGCCCCATTTTTCCCCATTTTTCTGGTAGATCATCCGCTGTTCAGAAGTCTGTTGTATAAAGAGTTCATTGGAGTCTTTCTCTAAGCTCCTGTTCTTTTCAGCATGTTAAATATGACATATAAGCAAAAGAGAGCTTTTAAGATTGTTTTCCCCTGTTGTTTAAATAGAGACATTAGGATCCAGTATCTACATTTAGCATTAAATTTGGCATACTTAGTCATTGGCATGGAACTCTTTCACACAGTTTACAACTATACAGTACTAAAAAAGGAAACCAACAATGCAAGCAGAATAAAATTACCTCAAATTAATATTTACTTCATTCAAACAACACTTTGACAAGTCCAGTGAAACCTTGCATTATCAGGTAGCAGAAAGCAATATGCTTTCTCCTGTAAATGTCTCCAGAAGTACCATTTGTACATTGTTGGGACTAATTCCTTAAAAAGAACACTCTGCATAATGCAAAATTCAACCATTTTTCTGAACAATTAAGTATTTCAAATGCTTGATTGCATATAATGCAAATAAATAATAACTAATGCCATATATAGAGCAAAACTTCCATGTACTGGAGTCAATCAGGAAGGATTAATGAACAATATTTCAATGATACCCGTGTTTAGTCTGTTCCTCTTACTTATTCTAAGACAGGGTCTTTAAAGACCATTTCCAGTGAGCCAACACAGGACTTCTGAAGAAGATGGAAAATGTCTTGTAAATCTTGTGCAAAAAGGTAGGAAGTTATGTCAAGTAATTATAGAATTTTACAGAGCATGTACTGAATTGTTAATATGTTAATTAAAATAAGCCAAAATAAATCAAGCGGCACTTTTCAACTTAAGATAAACTGGGATATATCCACTACATAGTGATTAGAATAATTTACTCCAAGTTAACCTCCAGGTGTAGTAATAGGAATAGTCCTTTGCCTTAATGAGACCCATTACGACATCCATAAGGTTTAATTTCCCCAAAGCCAATGCACAAAGGTGGGAGACAGGGAATGTGCCACAACCAGGCACAGTGGCAGACTTACAGCAAGGTCTGATGTTGTAGCTGCTTATGCAAGAGTAAAACAGTCACTACTAAAGGGAATGGAAAATTTTTGAGTGGCTTGAATTGGATTTTAAGAGTTTGGGTTAAATCTTATGTAGATTACCTTCGGGTACAATTATGGTAATAATACCGTTCAGGACAATCCTATGCAAGAGTATACTTGACAGCAGAACTTAGCTGTTGAATTTGGTAGTTCCTGTCAGTCTTTTTTTAATTTCAGGACTGCCTTTGTTCCCTTTGAAAAGAGACCACTGGAGCACCCAAGTGTGTTCAAGTTTATGGTGACATAAAATTATAAATGGCTTGATAACAAGAAACGATTCACATTGACCATCTACAAATATTCTTCTCAATACTATACATTTTGCCAAATTGCTTACTATCAGCCTTTTTCACTCTGTGGTAGAAAGCAGAATTTGCAAGCAAGTCTGCAATGAGAATGTGGCCCTGAGATAACAGGAACACTTCTTTTTTTTAAATTTTAATTAAAGAAATTAATGCCAGTTCATGTTCTGAGGTGTTACAGTGCAACATATTTTATAGAAAAAAGGTTGGGGAAATTGGCAGACTAATTTTTTGTGCCCATGTTCTTGCCTACCTGGTGCTGAGTAGTCACTGAAGTAAAAGGGATTAGCCAAGGCTAATCAGCATTTTATAAGAGATACCTTTTATCTTCTTCTCAGCTACGTATACTGGGAATTTTCTTTTTTCTCTCTGTCTTCCTGAATAGCTCTCACAACAGGATCAGGTGCATCTGTTTATATGCCCAATAATCAGCAACTGCTGAGTTGAGGTTACATTGATGTATAAGCAAAGTTTATGTCTTTTCTCCTTGCATTTGATCTTTATAATGTGAGCAGCCTGATATTATCCAATTAATCTTATGCAAGATACTCAGCACACAGAAGGTTTAGTTTTAATTTACTAGGCTATAAGTATCTGTAGTCTCTCTGCTACGTGTAGCATTTTGCAGCCATAAATTATTTGGTAGCAATTATCCCTTAAAATGTAACGAGTGATTGTTTTCTGTGTCCTGAATTAGAACAATGAAACTGAGAACAAAGGTACTTGAACAGTTTAGTGTTTTGTGGGATGATGTGCTTTTCTCCTGGGAAAATTAAATTTGTGTATTTTGATTAAATAATCACAACAATAAATATATATTTCATGTCTGAAAGTAGTATAATTAAAGGAAATAGAAGATGTGTATATATCTTTCCTAAGCTCTCCATAGGCCCCAGTCAAGCTCATTTAAATAAATTAAGATTGCTATTATTATATTATTCTTATTATAATTCTTGTTATTATTATAATTCTTACTAGTGTTATTTTTTTTTTTATGTCTAGACTTGAAGGATGATTTTCCAGTGGATATGCCAAATAAGATAGTAATGGTGAAAACTGAACCCTGCAATAACTTCTCCATTGGAAACAGGACCACTAGCATCAAAATACATAAAGGCTTTTGGGAAAAGGAAAATAATATTTTTGAAAAAATTTGCTTTATATTCTTCAACACCTTTTTATGTATCTCTGAGACATACGACAAAAATTCCAGGATACCTGGCTTGGAAAACAATTTTAAAGAAAAGGAAAATCACAAATGAATCCCAGGAAATCTCATATTCTATTCTGTATAATTTTAGGCCAAGTGGTCATATTTCAGCTTTAAAATGTGTCTTAATCCAGACTGGAACTTGGCCAGAAGGTGCAATAACTCTTTCACGACCCATATATCTGGTCTCCATCAGGTAACAGGCAGCTCATCGTACACATTGGTGTGTCACTTTGACAGGGAATTAGGGCACTTCAAAGGAACATATGGGGCTCCTGGAGATTGGAAGAGCTCTCAAATCCTGCTGCATAGATGATGTCAGAAGTAACTCCTTAAAACATTAAATAAACTACTCAAATGTACATAACGAGCAAAAAAAAATATTTAAAAAATCACATCTTAACACAAGGTATTTCTAGCCTTACAGAGTAATTTTATGAGAAATTTGGACACAAATCTGAACCAGTCATTTTCAGATTTGCTTACTACAATCCATATTATGGTCTGCCACTCCAAAAGCAATTGTGGATCATTAGCTTTAATAAGGAAAAATTAGTTGGCACTGTGCACAAATGGCATCACCTACACAAATGGCATGGGGAGCTGGAAAGCATTCTTTTTTCCATCTGTGCTTGGAGTACAAGCTTGGTACCCCCTGAAATTAATTGTAGTTTCATGCTTGACTTCCTATGCTTTGCATTTCCAGTGTTTTCTGTTGCCTTGCAGGAATATATGCACTTATTCCATGATTTTTCAATCCTCAATTTGCATACCATGCTGTAGGTGTACTGTGATAACTCACATAATTCATAGCAACACCTTTAGGGTACATTTTGGAACTGATTTGCTAGCAGTGTTGATCATATATAATTATTATATTTACAAAACAAAGTTTTCAAACATTGGATATTCATTGCACATTTAACAGCAACACATGAAGTCACAGACCTTTCCTGCAGAAAGAAGCCTTAGACATAATTAAAGGACGCTAAGAATGAAAACAGTGGATAAAGCTGTGAATGCAGAGAGGTATTTCTCCCCACAAATATCTTGGTGATACCAGAGAATAAAAGTAATTTGCCACTTATACTTCTTGTTTATATCTTTTTATTTTATTTTTATTTTTTATTATGTCTTATTATTTATTTTTAATTATGTCTTTACTTTTAGTACTTTTAGAGAAACCTTATAACTTTTTAACACTTCTGTGATACCTTACTGCAATATTTTTATTTTTTTTTAATTCAGCCACCCATACCTACTACAGCATTTGAGCTAAGCTCTTTAGTAGCATTGAGTGGGAACAGCAATAGATTGGCAGAAGTATTTCATTAGTCCCACATGCTATATTGATGTGTACATAGTCTGAGGGGATTAGTTGTCTCTTTTTTTTTTTTTTTTTTTGGTTGCCTGAGTGCGACCTCATTGACTCATGTTTAGTGCATAATAAGTATAATCTCCAAAACACTTTTCTATATAATTGTGTCCTTGCCATTTGTTCCTGTTTTATATTGTGTAGTTAACTGTGCCTAGTAAATATTGAACGCTGCAATTCTTCTTAAACCAATCCTTGTTATTTCAGATAATTCTGCAAGGTTGTTTTGAATTCCAAATCATGTTCCAATGTACTTTCAATCCTTCACTGCTTCATAGCATTTGCAAATTTAATAAGTGTACTCTCGATTCTGCCATTCCTGTCATTAATGGAAACACTGAAGAGTTGTGGACCCAGGATATACTGAAGACTGTGACATTAGAAATCAAGATTTAAAGTCTGTCGGTATCTCTCCTGTTTCCTCAGCATGCTTCCCCTCCCATTTTAAAAGTCTTTTGTCAAAATGAGGTTTTAGAGTCTGATAGAGATGTATGCAATACATCTGCACTTGCCTGTTAATGTTTTGACATCTCCTCCAATTAATTTTATCTGCCTACAGCACTGGTGTTTAAATCATCATTTGCAAGGTGAACAAAAAGCTCAAACAAAAGTTCAGACTTTAACTGTTTTTTCTGCTTTCTGCTCAACCCAAACCTGTACACAATACATCGAATACATCGTACGTACGTATATCCAGGATGTATGGAGTAAATCTTTCCTTCCCAAATCATTCAGTTGCTTTCATTTCAGTGAGCTGATCACTATATTTGACATCAAGCCTAAATTGGGATAATCAGGATTGCAGTTGCTGGTGTAGTCTTCTGAATGAATATAGAAATTCCTGCATTTCCAGCACATAATGGAGTATATTATAATTTTTCTCCTGAACTAAAGGAAAAAAAAATAAAAAGAAAAGAAATAAAAAGAAAGAGTGAATCTGGATTCCAGATTGAAGGGATTAAATGAGAAGATTATTTCATCTTGAACTTCAGTGAGTTGCCAGCAACTTTCTCTGAAATAAGCATGACAACAGAGCAAGTAGTGCTGTTGAAGACCACTAAGAGCAGAAAGCAAAGAGAATTCTAAGTCTCAGACCATTACTTTTCTGGGATAATGAACCTCTGATAATGCAAAAATTCTACTTGGCAAATAATTCCCTTTCATGTTAATGATGTATCCAGAAATCAAATAATGTAACCGCAAAACAGTCAGCAACATTAATCTGCAGGATTCCAGGTGTGAATTACAGGAAAAATTGCAGGATGCACAATACAAGTGGGCTTGGGGAGGAAAATTAAACCACAAAGATTTCAAGTTTTTTAAAAATGCATCTGTGGGCTACTGCTATTTACATCCTACTCAGCCTGGGAATTAGATCTTGATGATGTATGGTAGCTATTAAATTGTGGATAGTAGGGTTATGGTCTGATCCCTACAGAGCCACTAATTGAGTTGTTCCTATATTAATGGATAAATGTTGAATATAGCTATGGAGACTAAAAAAAGATCTACAGTTCTGTATATGATGGGATAAGCACAGGCTCAGAGCAAATTTAGCATTCATTCAGCCTCTTATGGTCCCCATCCACTGGTAACATTTCAACTACTTTACTAAATGATGACAAATGCTTGAAGCCAAGGTATGTGGAGAATGAAATTATTTTTCAAAGTTAATTCCTCCAAAGAATCACCACCTTAAAGGTTGCTGTCAAAAGCAACTGGATTGAATTATGTTACATACTGAGGGAGAAGGAGAGAAGATGTGTGTGAGAGAAATATGTGACAGACTTTCAATGTGATTTTTCTTATTCTTAGGTACATCAGTTTTGACAATTTGCAGCAGGCAGTTTTGTGTTTTGCTGAGTAGGACTGTGAATATAGTAATTATTTTAATTACCTTTGCTGCCATCATCACATTGGTTTTACTTATGCAGTTATTTTATCTGCACATTTATAGAGATCAAAGTTCAAACTTGACATTACAGAATTATGAAAAATATTGTGTGAGAAGAAAACTCAAGAGGTCATCTAGTTCAACCTCCTGCTTAAAGCAAGGCTATTTTTAAAGTTGTATTGTGTTCCTCGGGGTCTTGTCCAGTCAAGTCTGCTCCAAAGAGTGAGATTTCATGACCTCCTTGGGAGGTTGGAATGTGCTTGACCAACCTTATGGTGAAAATTACTTTTCCTGTTGTCCAGCTGGAATTTTCCACGTTGCAACATGCAACAGTTTCCACCTGTCCTTTCGCTGTGTGCCACTGAAACAGGCCTTTGTGCTTTAGCCTTAGTTACTCCAATGTCTGTCATTGACTCATGTTCAACTTGTCAACTAGGACTCTGTGCCCTTTTCTGTAGAGGTTTGCTTAGTCAGTCATGTCTCAGACTGTGTTACTTCATGAGGCTGTTCCATATGATGCCCCCATTATTTTAACTTTATTTTCTATTCTAGACTAATATTATAGTGTCATGAAATAGAATGGAAAACACCAACTAAATCTGTCTTTCAATTCTTCAAAACATGGTGACACTGAGTCATGGGTTCTCATTGCAAATCAGTCAAACAGTACAAAATGTGCATTTTTTTTTTCATTAACTATAGAAAAAAATGAGAACATGTTTTTCCATTAATATTATGTTATGCCTTAATATTACATAATTGCAGAAATATTTTTATAGAAGAATTGGACTGGAAGATCAAACTGGGCCCAATATGATAACTCAGTAGCATTCGTCTGACTAAATGTAGATATGTAGAACCTTTATATGTCTATCACTGTTACATACATTACTGCTGAGGTAATCTTAATACAACCTTCTTTATTCTCATGGCAGTTATCCTTTCTTCTGTAGTATATTGCCCTTGTCAAGGCTTCCTCGTCCAATTGCTTTTAGACATTTCAAGTTTAAATGAAAATGTGTAGTTTATCTGACAGAATGTTGATGTCCACGTTTGAGTTAGCTGTCTAGACTCACTTTTTACACAATGAAGAAGAAAGGGCAGTTTCAGAACACGAATCATTCCGTACTAAAGTAGATAGGTAAAATGTAGAATATCTATCTGTGTGAGTTTTTCTATACAGCCTGTACAGAGGATTCAAGCAGCTAGCTTACATGGAGATGTAACATTCCACAAATCTGTACCTCTATGCTTTCCTATGTAAACAAACCAAGGAAACAAACAAATTAACTGTTCATTTCTAATTGGAACTGTACATTTACCTTGAACTGGTAAGGGTGAAGTTCACTCTAATATTCTGAGATACTTTGCATCAACACAGACACATCTTGTTCTTTTGCTGCCACATGGATTATCTGAAGATGAATCTGAGAAATCTTGTATATTATTTCTACTTGGTAACTGAACAAATCCATTTATTAAGCAAAAAATCCCCAAAGCAAAACAAAACAAAAATCTGGAACAGCAACATCACTGATGAATTAAAAAACATCCAAACCATTTGTTATCTAGGAAAAGTTTTTAAAAAAATAAAATAAAAGAAGCTTTCCTTTCATGCCAACAAGCATAGATTGGGAAAACCAATGTTAAGATTCAAATTATCCTGAGGTTGATATAGTGCCAAATGTTTATGAATGCCTTTATATTATTCTGTTTCCAAGCATGATTATGAGTCTAGAGATTGTTGTGATAAAATGCTAAAACTTATTTTTAGATGTTTTGTGATTCATTGTTGTTATTCAGCTAAATTTAACATCCTTTCATGTTCTTGATAATTAGTTTCTGCTCAGGTTGCAGACTTCTGTCGTCTTCTTTATCTTCATCTTTGTCACCACCTTCCTCTGTCTGCCACTTTTTGTTGTTACTTTCAGAATTACAGACTTTATGTTAATCACTCTGCAATAAGTCTTCATCTCTGTTGTTTTGTTCAGAATTTCCTGATGAAAATCTACACTGTTCCTGTGAGAAAGGGTTTACGTTGGATTGAAGCAGCAACATTTAAGCTCCAAATCTATCCCTTTGTGCACAGAGTTTTGTGAAAGGTAAAACAATTAGAAGGAAAGGCTTGGTTTTTTAGTAACTGATGAGGGTACTAACAGAATTGACCCCTTCCTTCCTTTTGTGTTTCTTTTGCAGGAAGCAAAGTTATTATTATATATTCCTGTCTTCTTATAAACACTTTGCAGTTATCACCTCCTGAGACAATTTTAAGTCATAGACATGGCACAACCGTTTATTTTAGTCCTGGAGTGATTCCATAGATGTTAATTAACCCCAGTGTTGTTTGTTAAATCCAGTGATGAACAAATCTCCAAAGGACTCTGAGAGTAAAAAATGAACATCTACATGATTGTAGACCATCTACAATTTAGGTCCTTTGAAATGAGGAAAACACTGACCTGAATACAAATGTTCTGGCTTTAGCCAGTGGCACAATGGTCAGTGGTCATATCCTAAAAATTAGAAAACAAATTTGTGAACTTCCAATGCCGGATAGAAAATATCATAGTTGCATACTCAGTGTATATCAGTTCAGTTTCAGTGAAAAGCTCTGGAAAAATTAGAGCAAAACTACTAGTGGAAACTACTTCTGGAGACATCACTAATAAAACCTATATACTTCAGTTTTATTGCATACTTTCCAATACTACCATTTTTTGTCCCATGGCTTTGGGCAATGACCCAGTGTCAGACATCTGTGTGCACAGCAGTTTAGACTTCCACATGTCCAGAAAGTCCAATGTTACTATTCATACACAGTGACGCATAAGTCTAGGACACATTAAACTCCTGCAGATGCAACAGAGATGTATTTCATTTTATCTGACAGATGGATCATGTTGGATCTGCCCCCACCCTGAGATACGCTAGGCAGATGCAGTCCAACTTTCATTTTGCAAGTTTATGTAGCTGACCAGTCAGGTACAGCAAGAGGGAAGGGTTGCACAAATCGATTCTGCCTGTCCACTTTCCCCATTTGCACAAAGTGATTGTCCTGCTGAGCTCAGTTGTTCTCAAGAGGTGATGTGAGTCAGAATCAGCCTCTCTGTATGGAAATGGCAGGGTGACAGTCTAAGAACAGAAGACCTGAACTGCTCATTCCACACAACAAAAATCAATTCACTAAAAAAAATAAGCAGCTCTAGTAGCCAAACCAAACAACTTTCTGGTCTTCCTTATTCCAGTTTTATTACCAAATTCAGTGTTTACAAAAAGCCTGTTTCTGTTAAAGATACAGACATGTTTTGACAGAATCTATGTTCAAATTAAGCAATTTCAGTTTTGCCTTCCTGACAACCAATGTTTTTCTCAAATTCACTTAAAAGTTATGTTCCAAAAGAGGTAGCGTAATCTATCTGTCTATCCATCCAGCTCCTTGGTATCACTGTAATACCTGAACCTGAATCTATAAACAAGAAAACTCAAATACTGTATTTATGCAGAAAACAAAATTATGATCTTTTATCAAAACCGGATTAAGAGAGATTCCCATTCAGTCCCTATTGTCCCACAGAAACTGCCCAAAGACTGCCAATCCATACAGACTGTTGGAACTGTGGATAGAAATGGGTCTTCTTTTGAATTGCTACAAGCGGGACAAAGTGTGGCAAAGAAGGCTAATGGTAACCAGAGCTTCACAAGGCATCGCCAGCAGGGTGAGGGAGGTGATCCTTCCCCTCTGCTCAGCACTGGTGAGTCCACACCTGGAGTACTGTGTCTATCTCTGAGCTCTCCAGTACAAGGAAGACATGGAGCTTCTGGAGAGAGTCCAGCAAAAGGGCCACAAAGATGATGAAGGGACTGGAGCATCTCTCATGAGACGAATGGCTGAAACTGCTGGGACTATTGAGCCTGGAGAAGAAAAGGCTCAGGGTGGAGATCTTATGAATGTGTACAAATACCTGAAGAGATGGTGTAAAGAAGAGGGAGCTTGTCTCTCTTCAGTGGTTCCCAGTGACAGAGAAGAAGCAATGGTCATAAACTGAAACACTGAAGGTTCCCTCTGAACATCAGGAAAAAATTTTTTTACTGTAAGAGTGACTGGGTGCTGACACTTGTTGCCCAGAGAGGTTGCCCAGTGCCCCAGTGGGGTCTCCGTCTTTGGAAACATTCAAAAGCTGTCTGGACGTGGTCCTGGACAACCTGGTTTAGGTGACACTACTTGAGCAGGGACTGTTTGGCCAGGTGACATTCAGAATTCAGTTCTAACCTCAACCATTCTGTGATTCTGTGACATGAAACTGTAGGGAAGCTGTCCATTCAGATACAATTTAAATCACATTTCCACTGACGGTATGAAGGTGAAAGTCTCAAATATTCCCCATCATTCACACAAAACTATTGAATTGAGTTTTCTCTGGGAAGTCTTTTCCAAAGGTGAAAGATGTCTTCATCTACACTACTGTTCAAGGTGTATTTTGATTTGTTTACTTTTTACTATGTTAGACCAATGTAGAACTGTGTGGAATCATTTAAACTGAAAAAAAATAATTAAAAATCCAACCACAGAAAAAAATTCAGCATAGGTTCCAATATTCTGGGTTAGGATCTGCAGCATGGAATACCACCAATAAGCACATTGTCTGAAGGGCACTCTGGTAAATTGCAAATAGCCTAGCCTTGCCAAATGTTCATACCACGGATAATGAAGCTTTTGAAATCCAGGCAGTAGGTACTTTCCCCAGCGCTCATCTCTATTTGCAACATTTTCTTTGATATTCTGGAGACAAAACATCTGAGCTGAGGATGTTGTCACTCCATCTAGCTGGAGGAAAACCTGAGAGCTTTTTGCTGTGACTTTTTGACCCCCTTTCCTAGTTGATCCCCTTCTAAATCACTTTCTTTTGCCAATTTATGTGGAGGATCAGAGTTTCTCCTGTAGGTCAAGCATCCAGAACAATTAGTATTGTCCCAGCATTTTTGTCTTCTGCAAGTGCCTCTGCTTTAAGTGCTCTGCTTTCACCCATGAGAGTTAGCTGGACCTCGAAGATACATGACACAGAATAAAGGACGGTTAGTTTAAGTTGCCAATTTATAAGTCATTATAGATAAGCAGCCTTGAGATATCATCAAAACTAATACAGTCAACGACATACTTAAAAAAGGGCCCTGGAAGTGCTTCTATAGTCAGCTAGATAAGAGTGAAATAGTAATTGCAGGAATTTCACAGTGAATCTATTACTTCAACCAAGTGCTAGCCACAGGGACAAAATGATATGCTTATATAGGTCATGGCGATTTCTAAAGAAAATGCTTTATAAAGAGCAGAAAAGCATCATGGGTAACAATGCAAATTACCATGTCAGTAATTCTAATTAAATTTAGCTGAACTTATAGTGTGGGATAGTAGCTGAAGGAAAAAAAGAAGTCCATTTGTTTTGTCCATCTCTTACAAAATGTGCCACATTTATACTTTCTCCCTTTCCCTGGATTCATTATTAGAGAGCTTGAGATACCTTCCACGTTAATGGGAATTCAAAACTGAGTAAAACCAGGGAATTAAGAGATTTTCAAACAAAAGACCCAAACTAATATAGTGTTACTTCTGTTACATAATCTTCAGAGGTGGCTGTGACCCTGACAACTACTATGCTAAATTCAAAATCCTCTCCTTTTATACATGAGCTCAACAATACAGAACCAGAATTACTAGTCTGTCCTAAGCTTTATAAGGAATACAGTGAGAAAAAAGAAAAAATGCAGTAAGATTTGACCTTGCATTTCTGAAAAAAAACCCAAAACCAAAACCAAACCAAAAACCCCAATCCTAATGGATTAGGAGTTTTTCTTTAAATTTTGGCTCTTGGATGTACCAAATTAGGGACTCAATGCAGTATTCTCATGCATCTGCAAGTCATGGAACAAGCACATTAATATGTCAGGTAGTCTATTGTTTTATACAGAGTGTCCAATGACCCACCTTAAACCCTAACAAAACAAATATTTTTGGTCATGAAGAGCTTTTTAAAACTGGGGATTAATCTGAATTTTTGGGTATGGAATACATGTTTTAGTGATTCTGCAATGAAAATTAATTTAGGGAACAAAACTACATTTTGACCTGAAAATGATTGGGCTGCTGCTGATCATGCTACATACATTTCTCAAATTCTACTAATTTTTAGGAGGCTCAAAAATGTCAGAGTCAGACACGGTAAGTTTAGTACCAACACAAGAGTTTCAACCTGGTGGCTATCACTAATGCTGATAAAGGGTGTTATTGTTGCTCATGCTTCCTGCTAAAAAAAAGCAAGAGAACTAAAAAGATATTAAAGGTATCAAAAGTGCAAAACAGGTAGAAACATTTCGGATGCAAAATCAAGAACAATCAATTGAAAAAGCTTCTTTTAAAACAAAGGAAGTTGGGTTTTTTTTTAATTCTACTCAGAAAAGTGATAGATTCTTTAATTTCTTCTAGTTAAAGCTTAAATCAAAACAGTATCTTCTGAAAACCCAGCCTGCTCAAAACAAAATAAAACGGGGAGTCCAGAATAGCATAGAACTAAGATTAATGAACGGAACATTATCAACATTACCAGAAAAAGATCAAAATTCAAATTCCTATTATTTAATGTCCAAAAAAGGGATATAGTCTGGATTTTCTACTTAAACTCGATTGAAGGGATATTAAGCAGTATCCTTAAACTAGATTGAAGGAGGTATGCTGTGGAAGAAGTTTTACTTCATAAAGAAATTAGGCATTTACCAGGCCATTAGGCCGTTACCTTTCACTTTCACTGCTTAGGACTGTTGCCTCAGATGTTAGGTAACTAATTATTAGTCTATATTGCAAATCAGGTTATAGAGACACTTAAACTTGTGGTCATGTGAGAGAGTTGACCCCGAGGTAAACTGTTCTCAGAGTCATCTACTTGGAGAACCATTCCATGTCATGTCTGAAGTCCCTTTCTGATTATTTTTAAGCCAGTATTCTGCTTGAAAAATGTTTCCATCTCAATGAAACAGCATTTTCATATGGAGAAAAAAAATATCCTATCAAACAGTTTCCAATAATCTCTATTTTGATTTATTTCAAGTTGTTGGAAAGCTAAGCAAAATAAAGTATATCTCTGGGGAAGTCCTTAAATGGAAGAAAATCATCTAGTGAAACTTGTTGTAAAGAATATATATTAATTCCTGCTTACAGACCAGTATGCCCTCCCCAGGGAAATAATTTCTATTATCAACAGTGGTGAAGGTATTGCTCAGCACATTTCTATTTGTTACTGAGCAGATAATATCCAAGTCCCTGTTTCGTAGTGTTTAGACATGTTGGATCTAATTTAGCAGGGACTCTATCACAAACAATGACTTAGATGGAAAGCCTGTTGCAATTTGGTGGAAAATGGCCACATTTGCTACACTGGAAAGGAGACCTGTAAGGTGGCAATGAACAAGAAAATACAGAATGTAATTAAAGGAGGCCTAATCAGCTGGGAAACTGAATGCATTCAATAGCAGAACCTAACACAGTCTGTAGTTACTCAAATGTCCCTCAATATTTCGCAAGATGTGTTTCTCTGCATCCCTTTCCCAAACGAATCCCACTATTCACACTTGTCTCCCCAGTTAGTCTTTTTCAAGTTAGAGTGACACAACTATCCCGCTTCAGGTGAGGAGAACTCTGCACAGCCCTTAGCAACTCATACAGGCACAAAGAAGTTGAGCCCACGTGGTTGAGTTGTGCACAGAATCAAAAGATCTCCTCTTTTGCTTTGCAAAGGTAGAGTTTGACAGTACAATTTTGCTGCTGAAAGGAGCCACTTGTTTGTTAAGGCTGGGCCACTTCGCTCTCCTGAAATGGGACCTCTGTTGTGAAGTCCCTTCTGTGGGAAAATGTTAACCTGCTCCTTAGGCTACTTTCCAGAAACGGCATCAAAAAGACCTAACTTGGATGACTGCCGCTTGTATTAATGACACCTCGAAAAGGACTGGGAAGCTTGAAGAAAGGTCAGTGATGAAAGACAATTCTGAAATATCATTATGAAGGAAAATTTCCTCCTAACTAAATGCTCCTAACCATCAACTCTTACTTTTATGCATTCAAACATGCAGTTTTCTGCACTCTTTTGATGCTATTTTACATATGTAAAATTTCTTCCAGGTGCTGTAAAACCATAAAAACAGGTTTTAATTTCTAAGAGTATATAATGGAAAATTTATGTTGGCTCAAGACTTTGCAGAACCCATAGCAATCAGGTTATTTATTGCAGGTGTTCTTGGTGAGCAATTTTTCTCCACTCATAAGCTATGAGTTAAAAGGTTTAAAAATAAACATAACGTTATTGAGGAACTACAATAAAACATCAACTTGGGAAAACTGAATAAAATATCAACAGGAGGTGTGATTACCACAGCCAGCATAGTTTGCCAACCATCCCAAATACAGTTGTTTTGCTGATCTACCTGTGGGGCTGATGGGGCGCTAGCTCCTGCTTTTCTCCTCATTTTAACTCCCTATTCATTGTGCAGTCAAATTTATCAATAATTTACAGGTGTGATTGGGAGGAACTATTCTACTGTGTTAACAAGTTGAAGTTCCATCTCTCGCCAGAGGTAAGGCCATACAATAACCTGGCACATAGGCTTCAGTTTTTGGTGTCTTTATCAGTCTCCAGACTCAGTCACACACATACCTCACTTTACAATTCCCACCAAGATCTGCCGATTGTCTTGAGGGAGGCCTTTCCACATAACATTTCCACAGAGAAAAATCAACACCATTCACAAATTCAAAGTATTCCCCACTACAGAGCTGTTGAATTTGGCCATGGTCCCTTTCTACATTGTCTTAATCAGTGCTTAACTCCACAGGGCTTCTTAACTCCAGTATACATCAGCTAGAGGTTAACGCAAGGCACACTAGACATTGGTCTCTCACCATAACTACCCCAGGCATGAAAAACAGTGGTCCCCAGATCACTGAACTCCTGATGACTTGTCTCAATGCACTTAAGCTGACTGCCTAAGAGTGTGAGTTGTCTGTAGAGAATCTGGCTATGGGTATGACACAGTAATTTGGGACTGTGTTTTCAGAGGGCATGCACTGTCCACATCGTCAAACACCTGCTCCAACATTAAAACCTAAAAGTATTTTAGCAGAACTGGAATGCTTTGGTAAAGCATATGAGACCTGGCCCACATAGCAATTACCTTCATTAACTCACAGATGCTTCAGATACCTCATCTCCAACAGGGACGCTCTCTCAGGAAATTAGGTTACTCATCTAATTAAAAAGTAGGGAGCTCTAAAGTGACCTCCCTTCTCCTTCAGCTCTCCAGGTTTTATTTTTTACATTTATTGGAAATATTTTTTTATTTTTAAGGGATTTATTCAGCTTCCTCATCCTTAGTACTGGATAATCAGTACATGTTTATACAGTGTTATCTCCTTTGAAAAAATGATTAACTTGTAACTCTTTGTAAAGCACTGTTTTCTATAGGCTAAAAGGTAAGAAAATACAAAAAAAAAAAAGAAAGAAAAGGGAAAGGAATTTGTCTACCATTAGTCTTAAGAAACTAGAGGCATTTAATCACAGTTTGGGAATTTCCACTCTCTGCCCTGGCCATTGTTTGTGTATCAGCAACAGCAGACAGAAGCACTGGGGTGCTCTCAGGTGGAGTGGAGGCAGCATTGTTGAGGTTCACATTTTCATCTCAAAAATTTAGAGTAGCAGCTCACCCTCAAATAAGCCAGGCTGTAACAAGAAGAGGCACAGAAGAAGGGAGTCAAGGAGAACTAACTCACTGAATTTACCTTTTTTGTGTTTTGAGTCATTGAGGCTGAAAAGTATTCACTGACCCTTAGTTGTAAATCTCATGGCTGTTTTGAGACAGCTTTCAAGGTAACTTCCTGATGACATCACAGCACTGATAAGAAAGAAGCTAAACACTCCAAATCATTTGGGAATCCAGAAAGTCTAGCCAGTGCTGGTTTATCACTGAGATAATCTACTCACTGTGCTAACTCACATGAAAGGTACTGATTGATTGCAGAATTGTTTTCTCCTCCATACTAGCAAAATTCTTTCTCTCTATGTGGGAGTACGGCATATACTGATAAATGTGTCCTACTTTAAGAGGGCTCAAATAAAGTTGGAATTGAGGCACTTGCTCAAGCCTCATGCCAGTTCAGCTCTTGCTTGAGTCCCTGATTTTACTGGGCAGGTCACGCTCCCTATATGTTTCAGCTTCCAGCTGTGAAATAAGGATCATAATAACACTCATTTCTTCAGTTTTTGTCTGTCTTAATTACAAAGTCTGGTTGAGGATGATGTGTGGCCTTATCTGTGCAATGCTGTAGAGCTTAGCTCAGTAAATGCTACAGTAGTAAAGAAACTCTTCCTTGCAGTCCTTTCTGTAGCTCTCAACATTCCAGTAAGAGGTTTTATTTCTTCTTTTATTTTCTTGCCAGGATTCAGATACTATATTTCTATTGTAGCAGTTCATGATGCCACAAATACTCATGCTACAAGTAAATTCATGTTTTTCTTGTAGTGATAGGAAAGATGTCACAAGATGCTGCCATGGGGTTAATCTCTGAATTCAAGTCTTATAGTGAGACCAAAATGGAGACTTTGGTGCCAACACATTTTTAATGTTTTTTATTGTATTATTATTAACAGTATTTTGTGAGAAGAGCCAAAATTGCATCTTTTTGGAAATAACCATTTGTGGTAATCACTTTTTTATCTGGGTAATTTGCTTCTTTCTGCTTTCACCTGGAAGTTGTTTATCTTGCTCCTCTCTACTACACAAAGGTCTTAATTTTTCTTTCTTTTATTTCATGCAGTGCTAAGGAGACTGCCCAGCATCTACACATAACAAAAACCACAGGCCAGAACCACTACAGGTTTATAATTAAAGCTACAATGTCCACGAGAAACTGGCTGAAATAATGTGAAAGTTTTGAACTCAGACACTCCTGTTCATTAAGTAATGAACACTGATTGAAAAGCCCTGTCTTAAACAACAGTCATTTACCTTTGGCTAAACAAAATGAAATCACAGAGATAAGGTTAAACTTTAGAACAAAATTAATGATGCTAATTTTAACTCTTGTTTTTTTTTAATTATTGATGTCATTATATTCCTGGCCTTAAACATTCGGGCATTTATAAACACATCCCTGTAGGTACGACTACACATCTCACCAGGCTTTAGCCAGCTAGCTGAAATGTCTAAATTAACAAAAATACTAGCAAAAAAAAAAAACTCTGTTTACACAGTTGTCTGAAAAAGTTATGTTTGGAAAAATGAAAATCAAACACATCTCTTCCTAAATCAGGGCAAATTTAAGCCAGTACCAATGAAATTCCTCTCTATTGCACCGTGACTCAGAAAAAGGATCCTTTTTTCTAGTAAGCAAGTACAGTGTGAGCAGAAGCAATCATCTAATATGACTGAGAGGACAAGTCATGTTCCATCATACAGTTAGTCTTATGAAATTGATGGTATGATGATTTTGAAGCATTTCTGTGGACCATTTTTCTGCAGTAGTAGCAATAATTTTCAGTTGTACTGAACTGCTCAAGTTGAACTGGATAAAACCAGGAAGAGGTAAATATTTCCGTAAAGAATTCCCCCACTTATCATCAGAAATGACTGCTCTTTTACCAGAGCATCTAATGTGGGAGTCCTGTAGGTAACACAGCTTCGATACTGTGTTGAGGATTTTGATATTGACTCAGCAAAAGCAGAATGTAAATATACTATCCTCAGGTACCTCATAGGGATATACTGTCATTCTGTGGATTAAGTAAAACCCTGAGTCAGTAGAAATTCTGAAGGCTATATTTTATTCTTACTGAATTTCTGCATGGTTCCTCAGCCGTAGCTTTCAAATTACCTTCCAAACATGAAAGTCATCCCTCCCTTTTGCAGACAGAGATAATAGTGCAGAGAGAGGAACAATTAATCCCATACTCTCACAAAGCATCAGTATGGCAGAACTGCTAGATGCTAGCCATATTGCTGTTTGGTAAAGGTAGAACAACTCAACGTTACAGTTAATTTATTTTTCATTGATACTTGAACTGCACACACAAACTATGGAAGCTCAGCTGAATAAACAGATTTGCATGTCCAAAATGGTCATCAGTATTTGCAAACATCAGTTAAGATATACAATTCCATATGCGATATGAACAAATAATTTGGAATGTAGCACTTAACAATGAAATGTTTCATTTAATGTGTTAACGTGAAAAAAATATTAACTCTTCTTTCAAGCCCCTCTGAGAGGCAGGACAAAGATTAGTTATGTGTATATATATTTCAAGTAGCAAAATAAATACTGCTCAGACATCTATTTCTTGTACATGGTATTCTTCCAATCTATTGCTGATACACATTACTTTCTGTAGCAGTAACAGACATTTGCAACATTCACTTTATGTCATCAGTCAAAACACGTCCCATTCCATATATAACTACCTTTGTAAATCGCTGTTATGTTTCATACTTGGTCTAGATTTATAACCTTTAATTTCCCTGTACAGCTCAGGACACTGTATTAATTTATACAGTTCTTTGTTAGTATGTTTCCATTAATTTATAGAATTGTACTTTCATAAGTGCCTTGAAATTGCTTGTTTAATGGAAAATGTAATTCCTGAAATGAGAGCTTGTCTTTGCTCTGTAAAGAGTAGGTGGCTCACCTTTTATTATTTTTTCCCGATTACATAAACATGTGAGTTACATCTATGGCCCAAAGTCTTGGTAATAACTAATACACTAAAAAAATTAATGTAAAATATTATTATGCCTGCTGACTGCTCTCAAAATTACATTTAGTCCATATAAAAAATAGCCAAAAATTGAATTTGGTAGGATAGTCTTCTGCAAGGCTTTTCTTAATTTCAGATATTTCAAGCCCTTAAGCTCCCTTATCTTTTTGGAATGCTACAGTAACTCTAGTTTAGGGATAACACAGGGGCATTCAAACATAGGAAAAAGCCCACGTTTTTGCTGATAGCTTACACACTATACAGAGCCAAAGATTTGAAGCTTTGAGTTGAAAGTTCCAGAGATGAAGAGAAAAAAAATATCTACAAGTAATATAGTTCAAACATTGGGAGATTTTTTGTAACAGAAAAGAACATAAATAGTAAAGTGAATGTGATGAAAGACAGAAAGGCAAACAAAACTGTGGTTCCTGGGATGTACTTACGTGGTTTACTTTAAAGCATTGTATAGATTTGAATTTCCACTGTCCTGCACTGAATATCATGTATTCCGGGCAAGGTGAGTGTTATATTTAACAAAAATGCTCTTGGTTTAATTTGACCACACCTGAAATGAGCCATTGCATTCTCTTGTTTAATTCCCAAATTTTGAGTATATTTAATCTGAGTGGACCTTATGATTTGTGTCACTTTTCTTTGCCTACGTTGATTACAATGATGTGTTTGTGATAGCATCCACTAATATTACCACTTCTGCTTTTGTTATTTTTTAAAAAAGATAGATTCAATATTTAGTACTGAAGACTCTTGTTGTAAGACCTTTTGGCTTTTTAAGTCATCATTAAGTCTTTTCCATTTCCATTTTATCTAAGGTCTAAGTCAAATAGTTTTGGCTCAATTTTTGAGTCACCTGGGAAAACAAAAGGTAATGACCATGACACATAAATTTGGATATTTTATTTCCAATGTTCTGTCACATTCGATAACATATTTCTCTTGTTAGTGTTTTCTGAATTAGACATGAGCTTGAATTATGATTGTGAACACTCTGAAATATTAGGGTGTTTGGGATTTGGCCAAATTTCTGCCCATCACTTAACGCCAAGAGGGAGGCTATTTCTAATTTGCTGTGCTGAAATTTGTTCTCATAAAACTTTTCCCTTTTGTCTTTCTACAATCTGCCCAACATCATTTGAACAGCAGAAGGAAGCCAAGCAAAAGAGACAGATACAAGCCATCCAGGTCCAAAGAAGTTTTCCATCACACTTTAAAATTAAGTGACTCAAATTGAGTTTTAATTTACATGTTAGATTTAATAGCACACTCATTGCGTATTAATTAAATAGCAATGGATCATTTAGCAGCCCATTTAATGAGCTGTAACAATGGCTGCATATAAAATATACAGATGCTATTATTACACTGTCCTTAAACCTCAGTAAATCTGCTTGAATGATTACTAGTCCTTCAGCAACACACAGTAGCTAATGCACCTCTACATCAATTCATTGGTGTAATTGATACAAAGAAGTACCAAGTAACTTCCAAGTTCCTGTGTTTCTGTCCTTCTACATAATCACTGAGAGCATCATATGGGCGCTCCTTATTATTATTTTTAAATCTCTTTAAATTGCGTTAACACCAAACAAGGAATAAAAACTGCATGAAGAAAAATCTAAAGGGAGCTATATGTAACTTATTTGGAGTTCACCTCACAAGACTGAATAACTGCTGTAATTTTAATGTGTATTGATTGCCTCTCTACTAATGATTATGGGCAAATTATTAGCAATAGTAAGTGGTGTACTGTCAACATTATAAATTATGTCAGTCTGGAGATGTCACAGATTCAGAATAGGACTACAAACATTGTATGAAACAGACGTGTATTATTTCTTGACTAGAGTTAGGCCAGTTCAGCCCAAACCATCACACAAGTAAAATGACTTCTTTCTCTGTTTGTTTTTCACTGACTGAGATCTGGACTGATCTGACACAGAGAAAGGGACTTCTTGATTAGTAACTAATTCTCACCTTGTAAGGACAAGTGGCTATCTCATGGCCATACTGTAAATAACCTCTTTTGCCAAGTGAAAACTAGATTTAAAAAGTGTTTTACCAGGTATTCATGGCTTGAATTTGGGGGCTCTCACCTACACACCATTGAACAATAACTATTGTTGTGGTTAACAGATCAATTTATGTAAGCCTCAGTCTGACAGTACCGTAAGTTTCCTAGCGACACAGGAGCACTTTAGCCGTGCCAGCTTAGCTGAGTCGCTCTCAGCCAAGAAACAATCTGGTGTCTTAACAATTAATTCTCAAACAAGTCTCAGAAACAGGGAAATCGGGCATGGTCTAATTGAGAGAAACTGACCTATTTACTCTCAAAACTTTAAAAGAAGTATAAACAGAAGGAAAGACTTTTCTTCATATATAGGCTGAAGCTCTGCAGAGAAAAGAATGATGGAATAGATTTAAGGTATTATGCAGCTGTTACAGACTTTTTGGTATAATTTAATGGTTAGACTATCCAGCACCCTCAAAGTTTTATAAATATTTGTGTATTTCAAAAAGTCAGTTTACTCTATGACTTAAGGATCTTGGAAATGTTCTCATTTCAATTGCTGAAAATAAATCAAGCTTTCTTTCATGAGTTTAACTACTGTTTTTTTTTCCTGCTCTTTTCAAATTAAACTTGTATACTTCTAGTGAATGGACATCTTTGGCTGCCTTACAGAGTTAGACACGCTCCAGCTTGTAATTTTTTTAATTATTCAGTGTTTCTAAAACCTGTGGCCTTAATTTTTCCAGATCATTTATTAACAATGAAAAGGAGGAAGTAATTTTTTACATCTGTCCTCACTTTGTGAGAGATCCCAAATTAAAAAAAAAATCCGATTTAGTTGGAATGAAGATATAACTTGCACCTGAATCAGAATCTTTGAAGTTCTTTAACATTATTAATATTTACATTTAATTCTTCTTAGTAGAGAAGGATCCCTTATTTTTTCCATTTTATAGATGAGAAACTGGGAGAGGGGAGAGAAAAAGGGTTGAGGAGGTTCAAAGTGTTTCAAGAGATCAATCGGTCAGTTATGATCAAGCTTCTAAATAATTATTTAGATGTTAATTTGTCTTCATGCTCATGGTTGTACATCAGAATAGCTTTGTTGTGCAGTTCTATTAATGTCAACATACTTGACTAAAACTTTGAGGCAAAATAAAACAAGGGATTTCCTGCCAGCAGCAAATCAGGGGAGAAAATGGCCAGGAGGCCAAATTCTTGTCTAATTTATATCCTGCCCAACATCACAGAGTTCGGTGTTGCTGTTTGATTAATTATTTCTATAGTTAATGGAGCTGTACTACCATAACAAAGGGAAAAATACGGTCCATTGACTTTCATGGAGTGACACTGACCATATATTAGTGTAAATCTAGGGCTTTATCTTGTGCAAGCTGACCAAGATTTTCAAGACTTTCTGTTGATTTGTTGTATTTCAGTATAAGCCGTGTCAAAACAAAAGGCTATATTAACCAATGTCTTACCTCCAACAGTAGCTAGGAGCAGCTATTCATAGAAAGAAGCAAATCTCAGAAAAACTAGTTAAGTTTTCCAAAATGTTATTACAGGTTAGAATAGCATTTTCCTTCAGTCTCAGTTTTTATACCTGAATCTATGTCCAGGTTCTTGTCTCATATGTTTTTCTTTATACTAACGTAACATTCATACCTTTCCTCATATAAATATTCCATGTCTTTTTTCATTTGCACAAAGATGAAACAAGCTCTGAGTATTTGATTAAATCACATAAATCCCAAATAATTTGGAGGCTACAAGATATTTTAATTAGCAGTGGCTGACCTCCTCTCAATGTTTGTGTCCCACCAGGAATGACCTTTCCATTTACAACTTTCTGTTGGCCTTTTCAGTTTGAAAAGCCATTACAGATGATCTGCTCTCTCTCAGCTTCACAGGTAAACACTGCCTGTATAAATTGTCTGAGAGAAGCTGGTATTTTGTCACTTTCTGACAGCCTTGGACTTCCTCACTGTGACTCACTTGGCGTTGGGCTGGTGGACACAAAATAATGGTCCCAAAGCTGTGTCTCAGTATGATAACACTAGAAGTCTCCTTGCTGTCATGTCCAAAAATCTAATAGTTGTTAAGGTATAGGTAAACTAAACCATCTGCTGATGAGGCAGTCAGTCTTGACTCATCTTTGAACTCTGCATCTGTCGTTGCTCGTTTTGTACATTAACGGTAAAGATTTGGGAGCAGGGACTGTCTAGGTGTGATACCTAGCATGTTGGATCATTAGCTAATGAGGCACATTCCCTGGATCTGTAACAACTGGAATATATAATTTAATTACACTGTTGTGGGGGTTTGTGTTTGGGTTTTTTTTAAATGAAAAAAAAAAAAAAAAAAAGCCCAATCCCCAAATACAGCAACCAACCAACTGAACCTGAAGGGTGCTGGATTAAGTGAAATTTTCCCCAAATTCTGGGGCTTGGGTCTAATGATTGTAGAACACCTCCATTCAAAACATCCAGAGACCTAAATTCAGACAAACTGAACACAACAACAAACTGAATTTTATCCCCAGCAGTTGCCTTTGCCTGTGCTGAACTTCTCTTTGACATTAGAACAATTTCATGTACATAGGATAACTGAAAGCATTAGGTAAAGCTATATGAAGGAAACTTCCTGATTGTTCATTTATAATAATACTTTTTAATTGTATTTTTCGATACTAAAGTTTTAGCATTTTGCAAACAGTTTCTATTGTGTAGCTTCCAAATTCCAAATTGTATCTCCTGAGCATACTTCATATGCCTTGTCCAAATAAGGAATAATTTGTGGTAGTTCTGTGTTGATGGCTGGCATATATTGACATTTACCATTTAAATATGATCTAAATATGATCTAACTATCTATATTCATACCCCAATTCAATACTATATGAATCAGAACTTTTGTGATAAGAGTTTTAGTGCCCTATTTTCACGGCTGCCACCCACTGAAGGAGGTGACTGGAGCTTGAGTCATTAAAACCAAAAAGACAGCAAAGTCTTGCATTTTTCTGTGTTATTTCATCTCTTTGAAATATACTTACATCAAATGTACCCTGCCAGTTACAAAATAACAATGATAACTGTAAGTGATTGAATATGATCTGAAGATAAACTTGATAAAAACTTGACTGCTTTGCTTTGTTTATCTTCAGTGTTTGGAGAAGAGTGAATCCCCTGCATACATTCTGCTGTGTGGGATATGCCCATGATATAAATGTTAAGTAAAATTAAGGCTGCAACTTCCTTGTGTGCACAGAGAAGAGAGATGCCTCACAGAATTCCTTGGAATGAAGTCTTCCGTTAACATTAGAACCTTAAATATATTTACATAACCAAGCCAATGCTAATAATTTTTGTATAACTACTGTTAATCTCCTTTGCTTCTGAGACTCTCATGTTGGGTCATAAGATGCACAGAGAAGGTCTAATGACTTGAAGCTTACTTGTAAATTGTCAGGATATAGTCTTGTGTCAGATGAGAGTTCTTTAGGCTGGTAATTTTGTGGACTAAAATGACTTTCCTTGCTAAGAGAGAAGGAATTTATTGCTTGTCAGCAATTCAGCTGGTCTATTACTAGGTCTCAGTTGTCAAGCCTTCCAACCAGGAAGGAGCAGGCTTTTATACTGCATCTAGTAACAAGTCTTGTTATATTGATGGAAAATAAGGCTGGCTGGGGACATTCATTAATTAGGCAAGTGAGCTATTCTGGTCACCCAAATTTTTGGTTGTATTCTTATGTACCCTGAAATGGATCCTTTTATCTTTAAAATATTCTTGCTGTTGACTATTGAATTTTTTCTGAATATCTACATCTAAATTCTTGTGTTTCCCTATAGGTCAGTACATGTTGATGCTCTTCTTTTAGTTGCATGTGTCTGGATGAAATTACCTTTCTAAAACATAAAAATCTCATTTATAAAGGGACCATAATGACTTACGTACTGTGTTGCAAAAATAAAATTTAAGATTCAAAGTATAAGCAAGACTGGTATGAGGTAGTGCAGTCTGTGTAAAGCTAAATGCTCTCCATTTATCAAACCAAGGAATCTCATAGGATCAGATCTTGTCTTAAAAGGCAATGAATCAGTGATATTTAATGTCTGGGTTACATTTTCAAGCATTTTGAGGGAAGATGAGTCATATTAGCATTGTTTAAATTTTCTTCAAAAAATGAATCTGATGAGGGTTTGCATAGCTATGCAAATCTCAGTGCAACCCAGCACTAAGAATAATATTCTGAAATAAACAAAGCAGCTCAAACTTAGGTTTAAGCACATATTGAGATATGTTAATAGAAGAGGTTTTAAAAAGTGTATATCCCGAAAAACAACATTCATATTTCATTTCAGCTGTATATTACATTAGCTGCAGAAAGAGAGAACAATTTTCAGGCAATGTTTTCCAGGTTCAATCAAATATGCTTGGACCTAGGTAACACTGAAATTATACCTGAATGAAAAATTCTACATACATATAGTTAGTTCAATTTCTACTTTTTTAATGAATGTTAGTCAACTGGAAGAGTATTCTTTTATTATTTTAGTTGTAACATTATTTTTTTTGTATAAGTTCCCGGAATTTCCTTTTTTTTTTTGAAGAAGCTCTGACATCTGTGTTCAACTTATACTTTAATGGTACATATATGAGGCAAATTGAAGTACACAGCAAGTTAATAGTGACAGCTTTGATTTTTCAATGTCTGCATGAACATGTAGATACTTAAAAGTGTTATTTTTTTTTTCCCAGATGTTGATTTGTTAGCATGTGTTTTCAAGTAGAGGTAAATGAATAAATGCAGCTTTGTACACGTTCTTGTGTAAGCCAGTGAGAAACCTGAAAAAACACTTGCCTTCTTTATGCTCTGTAATAATAGTTTTGAAGCTAGTGGTTGCTGTGCAGGTACTGAGTGAAATAAAATAAGTACAACAAGACAGAAAAAAAAAAAGAAGCAGAGGGGGGAAAAAATGCAATGGAGAAAAGATTTCATAACAGAAATTCAGAAAATGGATGAAGTGTTAGTGAGGCAGGGAAATAGAGAAACATAATTCCAGATGTCAGAAACAGGAATGGAGACAGTTCTTTCAAATGATGGCAACCAGATCAGGTGAGAGAAAATGACGGATGTCAGAAATGCACGGGGGAAAGAGCATACTACAGATCGTTACTGAAGTTTTTTGCAGTCACCGTCTCTCACTTTTTCCCTTCTTTCTATGCAGTATCTGTATCACCGAGGAGAGAACTCCCCCCCAGGTGCAGTATCTGAGACATCCAGTTTGCAGAACAGTTGTCTCCTATGGGTCTCTGTTTTCCCTATTAAATTAGTGGTGGGATGTTTCACACCTTAAAAGGTACAAGCCTGTGATGTAGCCTTCCTGTGTGATCTTGAGACATTCCTTCAGCCCAGGTCTAGGGAAAACCTTTCATAAGCTTTGCAGCCTAATTACAGAACTAGAAGCTTTAAAACACCTGCTCAGAGATCATCTAACTGCATAGTCATCCAGCATTTGCAGACTCCTCGGCTGTTCCTCAGGTAAAGAATATGGACGCCAGTTCTTCCTGTGATTTATGACAGGCTTTTCTATTGTTTTTTTTCATACTATGAAAGAATAAAAAAGCAAGTAAGTCAGACTTTGCAGACAAATAATCTATGGAGTGTTACAGGATGACTTATTGTTAAATTGTCACCAACACAGTACATAACTGCTAGTCTAAAAGTTTCAGCTGGTAAGGGTATTTTCACCATTTCCACTGGGATAAACTTCCACAGACTAATCGGAATGGCTACAGATGCTCTGGAAGGTCCGTAGGGAATACCTACATTAACAGAGCAATCCTTCCAGTTAGGCTCTGAGGCAGTAATTGGAGAGGCATGCCTGCATCGCTGCGTTACCCACTGCGTTCATTCTCTGTTTAAGCAGACTTCAAATTCCAGGCCTTGAAATTGGCAGGCTTTGCTGAAGTAAATTAGCTGAATAAGATCAAGGACACATAGATATATATTTTAAATAATCTTTGCTCTCTCTTTTTCAGTGTTCAGGGCCCTACAGTATGATTTATTGTGGGAGAGAGGACTGGATGAATGAATACTCATGTCTGACAATGTCGTTCTGTTCCTTGTAAATGGAATTTGTGGCATTAAAACTGGTGACACTAAGCATAGCAAAAATTAATAGTGGTGCTAATTACATTTCAATAAATTAACTTTATAGTCTTTCAAATAGCCTTTTACTAAGGCAGATGAGCAGCTGTCCCATTACACGTTGGACAAGACCACTATAAATCAACAAGGCAAAATCCCACATAAAGAAAAAGCTGGGGACACTTCCGTACAGTTCTCTTCTCAGAGCATATCATGATGCTGGATGAAGCTACATCAGGTAGTCTTCTGGATCAGCAAGGAGCAGGAGAGCTAGAAATGAATTAGCCATAGATTCAGACTGTCCACGGATAATGAAATTTAGCTGGTATTTTTGAAACTCTGCTTAATGTGTTGCTGCTGGATCAAAGAAGATATGATTTCAATATATCAGGTTTTGATGTAAATTGTGCTTCGAAACTGACTTTGTAAAGGATAGCATGCATAAAACATTTGAGATGTGTCTGGTGCAAGCATGGGCCGTGATTTTTTAGTTGGTTGTGTGTATTTCACACCACTTTCAGTGAATCCTTGTTAACGGGATGTTTCTCAGGGCTGAATACCTTTCACAGACTTTTGGGAAAGAAGAGGAGTGGAAGAAATCCAGACTGCAAATTCAAAGCCTGTGACCCTATTAGCTGGAGTGT
This sequence comes from Gallinago jamesoni, assembly GCA_025769975.1. Lineage (NCBI taxonomy): Eukaryota > Metazoa > Chordata > Aves > Charadriiformes > Scolopacidae > Gallinago > Gallinago jamesoni. Next base: position 43,452,200 of record JAOQGH010000040.1, read on the forward strand.
GACTTTATGCAGTTGGAGCGTGGCTTTATTTAATTCATAAAAACTCACTTATCCAGTCCAAAGTTACACAAAGGCTGAAGCTTGCAAATCATAGACACAATGGACTTTATGACATAAAAGACACATAGAGGTAGAAATTCGATGAAGTCAGAAAAGCTGTAATTGCTATCAGTGACTCACGCTTCAGCTCCGTAATCCTTATGCGTGGGTAGCAGCAGTAGAGGACAGTCAGTGTGTCTCCACAAGCATCTGGATAAAGCAAGCAAGGAGTTCACAAGTGAAACTCTGTTCAGTGGGTGCTTGAGTATGTTTACTCCATTGTGATTCCTTACCCCTTGCTAATTAGCTGCAAACCACTAAGCTGCTTGAGACAAAGTTGTATTCTTACCCATGCCCTGCTGTTTCAAAATATCTTTCAACATAGAATTATTTTTCCTCTCCCACTCATCAAAAGCACACAGATATTTAGCAAAATAGAGCAGATATTTTTAAGGCCATTGAAATATCAATAAGAATGAGGGGACTGATATTTTGTAGTCTGTCTAGAATATATTCTCTCTAATTATGACACCACAGCCAAGTACAGGTGTGGGCAGGTTGCCGTATCTCCTATTTGCAGTGTGCAGCCTATGAAAATGCTTTCTGTACTGTTAAACGGACTTGCAGAAGCTGGAAGATCTGGTCAGAAAGAGCATGCTATGACTAAGTCTCTAATTGCATTTGATGGGAGGCTGCAGGAGGAGCAAAAAGCTCATTGTACTCCCCAACCCGACTGCTTTCCGGCTATATATGCTCTCACAGTCACTGATCCTTTTTGTGAAATTGTATAATGGCTCCTTCTTTGGACTCTCAGTGTAGATTTGGTTTGATAAACACAATAGGCAGTAAGGAGTCAGATTAGAAGCGATGAAATAATCCTGCTTGTCCTCCTGGACTATTCTCCGCAGTCCACACTCTGGCAGACTCAGGGTTTTTGTAGACTTGATGATCTTGATGAGCTAAAATGCAGCTTGATTTTGCTTCTGTTAATAATCATCCATCAATGATTTTAAGTGAAAAAATTTTCATATTGTCTGGTGCAAGTGGCAGGAAAATGTTATAATTTAAGGGGACAGTCACTAATATAACTTCAATGTATAAACTGCATAAAAATAAGATTCAGTGAAAGCTAGACTTCATTACAGTATTTCTGAAATTGTTTTTCTAAGTTTTCAAGGTGATTTCAGTTCACAAATGTCCCTTAGGTATCCACACCACAAATAGTATGTAATTTTACTAAAATGAAAACCAGATGCTGAAAAAGGTCATAAATACATATATAAATGTAAATATAAATTATCATTTATTTCCCCAAAAATAAATAAAACAAGCAGTATAAACAAAAGGAATTGGATTATGTTTCTAAAAAAGAACATTCATGGATGTATAGTATTACTGTTAACTTTGTCTTTACTTGATATAATAACTTTATAACTAAAATGGAGGTAAGCTGGAGAGGCAGGATGCCAGACTCTCAGACACAAGTGGACAAACAGAATGGGAAGTTCCTCACTTTACTGATCTGAATTGTTCATTCTTGGCTCTGTATTTCCTTGTAATTTAAATTAAAAACTTCCTTAGTGTAGTTAATTTTCATGTCTCATTTTTGATGACCTATTGATCTCTGCTAGACGAAATCCCTTGTCGTCTGTGGCCCTTTTTCACCCATTTGATCAGAGTAATTTTCAGCCACACCAAGGTCAAGGGCCTGCTGCTAGATAAAATCAGCATTTATATAGAATCCTTGAGAGGTCAACCATCTTCATCTCTCAGCAAAGGGGAAATAAGTTGTGGAGTTTATTTATAGTCTTTTTTTCTTTTCTTGTTACACACTAAATAGGCAAGATTCTTAAAAGGACTTGGTAACAAAAAAGTAGAACAGATGTCAAACACATAGCACTGTAAGATTTTGCAGATCTGCAGTGCTGTTTCAGATTATTTTACAGGTATGAACCACTCACAGAAAAAGATTAGACCAGACACTTGTGTTCAGTTCTGACCTTTTGGTGGTTTTAATAGTTTTTAGTATCCGAGATCCTCTATTGCTATATAAGATATGATTAGCTAATCTGGACCTGGAAATAAATTCTTGGTTTGGATTTAGTCTAGTATTAATATAGTAATTTTAAGATTCTTCAGTGAAAAGTGCTGTATAAACTTGTTTCATTTTAACTCAGAAGCATTTCTGGCTTACCTAACACTTCTATTCACCTTCACTACATGGAGGCAAGAATAATTTAATTAACTCTGCACCATTCTAGCTGTATGAGTATCTAATCTTAGCCTTAAGTATCTTCGATAGCCTTATATTAACAGAGACAAAACTAAAATTGAAAAGTTGTGGAAAGATGGCAGCAAAGTTTTTTTGGGAAGGTTCCTCATACTCCAAGCAAATCACTAGTTGGGCAGACATTTAATTTTCTTGACATACCTCCTGTGTATTTAGGGAACAATTTATCTTGTTCCTTCGAAAGTAGGATACACATTGCAGAAGGAGAAGATATTTTTCAGCCATAAAATTATTGCTATTTCACTGTACAGAGATCCACCAGTGAAACTTGTATCAGTTTGTGTTACAGGTAGTTTTTCAATACTTTTCCAGAGACTGAGCAGAATAAGCAGGGACAAAGCATACAGTTAAATATTATGTTTCTTACGTTCTGAACACAAAAACCAGACCTTGAGTGCAGAGACTGTCTATTAAAGAGGGCAAAACAACTATCACTTTTTTATTTCCACTTAATATTTTGTTATTAGCTTCACATGTGTGTCCATGTGCGGGTAGGCAGGGGGAGTGTTTATTTTATCACAGCCCTGTCACAAAAGCTCCCACAGTGTCAAGTAGCTGGATGAACCCTCAGTCCCTTCTGATCTGTCTTTGTTTCCCAAGATAGGTGTCCCCCTTTTACAGGGAATGATAACCTACCTTCTTTTGCCTCCTAAAATTGTCTTTGACTATATTAATTCTTGTTAAATTTTGACTGTTTAAACAATGCTTTCATAAACTCAAGGATATCTAAAAGTCTGGAACACAATTTTGTTTTTCACTTTAAAGCCATTTACTATGTTGATTAGAAAAAACTATCTTAAAGCATGTTTTTTCAAGTGCAGACATAGCATTGAAGTGCGTATAATTTACCTCAATGCAACTACCTATTAGACTTTTTTACGTCACATTCATGATATATCATATCATTCAAGATAGATCATATTTACAGAATGTATTATTAGTCATGTCAACATAAGATGCTAAAGCACTTGTTAAAAACTTATCAGCAAGGAGCATTTATTACATTATGAAACATTTGTGGGTTAGGCTAATGCAGAGTCTTCATAAGGTTTCAAATTAACTCATTAGAAAGCAAATTTGGTCATGAATTTTGCATATAATGTATGGTTGTACTGCTAGAACTATGAAGAAGTTTAACTTATACAAGCTGGCAAGGGAAACTTTAGTCACGACAGACTCCGGACCCACAGAAGTGACAGATGTAATGCAAAATATCAAACTGAAAATGGCTTTGAAGTACACATTGGTGACTTCTCAGATGTTGTTATTTATTTATTTATTTATTTCTCAGCATCTCTGCCCCGTAAACTTCATTTACTACCTCTCTCATTTTCACATCTCCCTAATGATATCAGCCTGCTATTGATAATTAATCCAGATAATGACACTCCGGGATATGATGCCACATCTCAGGACACTGAAGTGTGTCCAACATGCCATTAAAATCCCATTAAAGCTTTATTCACCAGTCCCAAATTAAAAATAAACATTGATGGTACATTTGAGAGAATACTGATTGCACTGACCTTGCAATGCACCTTCCAAAAACTGTAGTAGAAAGGGCTTTCATGTGGCAAACTGAGTTGGTATTTTATTTATTTCTATTCCAGGGCAAATAGGAGTTCTCTTTTAGTTATTGGACCTTGAGTCTGTAACTTTTATTACACAAAAGAGTAGCATACTCTTGGAGAGCACAGGGAAAGTCTCCTCCTGGGGAACTTGTTACATTCTCCTTTGCACGAGTGCAGAAAACTAGTCCCCTCCTTATTGATCAGATTTTGGCTTTCATACCTGCAGTTTACTTACTTATGTCTTACTCTAAATTCCAATCATTTATATATTCCCATAACCTGCTGTCATAATCTTTTCTGCTTTCTCTTTTCCCACCATTTCATTTTTAGCTTTTCAAAATCTTTCTCTTCTTTCAGCCTCTCTCTTCTAGACAGACGCTTTAATACTTTCTGGAATTGTGTCACCACCTAACCATCTGACAATCTAATTTCTTATCTTAAGCATTTTTTATTTCTTAGAAGCTGCAAAGAGTGAAGTAGTGTTTTACTTCAGTTCACTAAGGAAAGAACTTGAGTCAGAGAAACGCTTAACTCGGTGCAACTGCACATTTCTAAATAGAAGGAATGTATGTAGATAGTTGTTTTTAAATTTGCTCAGAAAGTTTGAGTGAAGAAAGCCGATTTACAACTCAAAGGCCGTTTCTTGGTGCTGTGAAACTTGGCAGAGATTTTTTTTTTTTTATGTGGGAGAAACAGTAATGAATATTAAGTAATTATTCACAAGAACAATTATGTGCAAACACATAATACAGTTGGAATCTTCCACGGATATAAAGGAGTTCCCAAAGAGAAATATTTGAAGACTCATGATTATAGAACAGACTTCCCTGCTTTTTAGGTTCCTTTGTTAAATCCATTTATGAATTAAAATATGTTATTAGCTAATAATGCATTCCTAAGCAATAAAAGTGCAGTAGCTCACATGGACACTGATAGGATTCACCTCACATATCATGAGTTTGCCTTTTAGTTCAGATTAGCTCCATGTGCAAAGTGTAAATTGACGTAGCAAATTTAGTGGGATGACAGGTTCTTCAGTGGTAGATGTGCAAATGAAATAGAAGGTGGGAGAAGATATTGGTCAGATTTTATTGGAATGATTTTTTAGTTTGGAATAACAGCAGGCTGCTAAAAACCACCACCCATCCCACAACTTGATGTGGCACTGTGATTGAGACATACCCCTGTCATGAAATTCCCCTCTTGCTTCTTCCTTCCTATAAAATGTATAGTAATCTGAGGGCCAGACCAGGGTAGGGAGATTTTTCCATACAGCCTTAATCCTGGCGCCAGGGAGGCAGCAGACTTCTCTGTGGGATGGATCCGGTCTGCAAATGGGGCCTTCTGTTCCCCGCAAAAGAGAGTCACCCGCCACAATTACCCTCCTCTTTTTCTTTATTGCGGAAGTCCTAAGGCGTGGGGGTGACTGGCTGGTTCTGGGCAGCTCATGGTCTAGGTCTTTATCCTCACATGGCTGGCCCTCCATTCCCAAAGCACCATACCTATTTTGTAAGTGCAACTGGGAATGTGAGGGGGGCTGGCAGGGGCTTTGCTTGCCCCTCTGAGGAGGGACCTGCCTCCATTCCTCATTGTCCCTTAAGTTCCTCTCTTCTGCCTGGTGACAAGCAGAAGGGAGATCACCCCCATCCTGTAGAGCCTCTGCCCCACTCCTGTGCCTCAGGGTACGGCTCCACCAATCTATTTCGCTTTCACTATCTCTAATACTTTTAAGTCTCTCCAACTCCTCCTTCAATCCAACCCCCTGCCTGAGCAGGTAGTTTATTTGATCACACCACACACAGCCGGTGTCTCGGGCTCCATGGGGATCACGTGCCAGGCTGAGGCATTCCCTGCAGCCGGAGCCCTGCACAGACACATATTTCTGTGGGAGCTCTGTCAGAGTTTCCACATTCTGCCTCGTGGGGCATTTGGCACGTGCTGGGGCCACGTTCTTGTCCAGCGCCAGGCTCTTGTCTAGCTGATGGCTGCTCCCGCCCGCTCTGCGCACGTGCGCCTGCGCACTAGTATACCCGCCCTTGCACTCACGCGCGCCCGGCACGCGCTCTGACCCTGCCGCGGCTCGCCCGGCCCCGCCCCCAGACACGTCACCTCTCGCGATTCCCGAGGCCTTTCGGGCCTCTCCGCCTCCAGCTCAAGTTTAAATCTGCAGGTTTAAAGCTGCAGCACTCACCGCTGCCGCTGTCCGGGTGAAGCTCGCGCTATGGCCGCTTTTAAATGTGCCGCGGCTCGCCCGGCCCGCTCCCAGGCACGTCACCTCTCGCCATTCCCGAGTCTTTTCGGGCCTCTCCGCCTCCAGGAAGCCCCCTCCAGCTCAAGTTTAAATCTGCAGGTTTAAAGCTGCAGCACCCACCGCTGCCACTGTCCGCGTTGTCCAGGTGAAGCTCCCGCTAGGGCCGCTTTTAAATTTGCCGCGGCTCGCCCGGCCCCGCCCCCAGACAAGTCACCTCTCGCTCCCTCTCGCGATTCCCGAGGCCTTTCGGGCCTTTCCGTCGGCCTCTCCGCCTCCGGGAAGCCCCCTCCAGCTCAAGTTTAAAGCCGCAGCACTCACCGCTGCCGCTGTCCGTTTTGTCCGGGTGAAGCTCGCGCTATGGCCCATAAATCTTAAAAATGATCAGAGAATCACAGAAAAATTTACAAAACTTACAACTGTACCATCTCTTTCAGTCCAGCAAATAAGGACATTTAGCCAAAGCTCTCCCCCTTCTTTCACTTACTGCACTTGTTTCTAATGTGCTTGGCTCTGGACCAAGATTTAGAAGGTGCTGGGGCTGTGAAGTTAGAAGATTGTAGGGAAACTGGGGGAAGAGCACACGAATTAATTATTTTTGTCATTTTGCATGAATATGTAACATGAATGAAAATGTAGCCTGTTAATTTTATATGTTATGTGTTTTATGAGGTTTGGTTTTTTTAAAACAAAATAGAGGAAAGATTGAATATTACTGACGGGTAGCAAACAATTCTGATTTTGAGTAGGGAATTAACTTTGTCCTAGGAAAGGAGAGGAACTGTGTGACTGTAAAAGTACTACAGAGAAATAGATTCGTAGCTGTCTGCTTGTGCCATAATCACAATAGTTGTGGAGATGTTAAGTGAGTACACAGAGTAATTTGTAAACAACTTCTGAGGGGGCAGGTTCCTACTGTACAAGTACAGTTGTTGGTTTAAGAAACTGCACACGTATAAGTCAGTTCTGAAAACCCGACTCATGGCTTTTATTTAGTTGGTCACTGTAAAATCTAGAAGTTTATTATAGTGACTGGTGCTTCATGTATGACATAAAAAGTGTTTGGTATCTCTTAAATAACAGGATTCTGTGCAAAAGCACAAATCAGTGCTGGAAGTAGATGGTAATTAATCAGATCTAATACAAATCTATAGTGGATTGATAGAATAATCAGAATGCACTGATAAAGAGAAGATATTATAATTATTGTATAGTGTCATTAGTGCAAAGATTTTGAAGGACTCATAAATATTAATAAATTAATTTAATTAATACTCCTTATACGTGGCATATGGAATATTACATCCTTTTTTTTAAGGAAAAAAAAATGAGCAAGTCAGAAATACATACTAGATTTCCTGAGTTTTAATCTCATGAGTTCATTTATCCTTACTTCTTCAGAAAAATATAGGGGTGAAGACCTAAAACCTTCAAGTGCATCCTAATCACATCTTTTCTTCTCCTCTTCTTCTTCTTCTTCTTCTTCTTCTTCTTCTTCTTCTTCAAAACCCTAAGGAAAAGACTCAAGAAAAGATAAAATTTCTCAATAAATTCTTCTTATATACGCCCTGTATAATGCATACTTATTCTCAGAAGAATGCCAAAAGAAGATTTAGAGAACAAATAAGAAAAAAAATACAGGTAATTTTTTAATCTGTACTTCTGCTCAGAAGAAAGCAAACAACGGAGTATACAGTGACAAAATGCTTCTTCAAGTATGAAATGACAGTATTGGAGGAAGATATAGAAAGACTAATTTATCTTGTCACTGGGAACAGTTTCAAGGGAGGATGTCACCTTTGTATCCAACTGTGAGTCACAGAAAAATGATAACCTGGAAAAAAATTTGCTAAACTGATGCTTCCTCAAAACTCCAGGTTTTAACTGAAGGGGAAAAAAATCCTATTTCAAGCCTATGAAGCAAGCAATAAAGCTACAACAAACTATGGGCAGCGTATAGATATGCATATACACATAACCCTACTTCTTACAAAGCTGACTCAGAAGAAATTACCTTTGTGCCACAGACTTTTTAATATCAAAAATTGATTGGTTTAGAGAGAGGGATTAGTCATTATGGACTAGGGAGTTAGACCAATGCTATGAAACTTGGGAAAGTGTTTGCAACAGTATAGTAAAAATTACTGGTTTTGCTTTAATATTTTTATCACTTGGTTTCCTTCTTCGAGGATGAAATACCTGTGTTGTATCTAATCATGTTGCATTAATTATAAATAAATAAATTTGAACTTGAGTGTCAAGCTATGGGGAGTAAGTCTTTCAAAGGTTGCATTCTTCCGTACCTGGCTGGAGTTTTCCATGATGGATCCTGGAAGCATAATTATTCAGACTAGGTACATAAAAAACTAGCTTTTGCCTCTCTAAGGTGTATACTCTAGTTTCCTTACTGGGAAGGCAAGTGCAAGACATTTCGGTATCAGGTCTTATCCGGGTAGGTGCAGGCCAGAGAAGGAAAATCATCCTTGATTCCATAAAGCTCACTTGGCTGAAGTCAGCTCTTTGCTCTACATAGTACAGATGTCTCCATTCAACAGGTTTCCCATGCCATAACTCTGGACAAAAGGATGGAAGAAAAACATCATCTAATTCTACATATAACTTTGAATTTAAAGGCAAATTGGATGAATTGAATCCTTATAGCAAGTCTCACTTCATTTTCGTTTTACAGTGTAGAGGCATTTGTATAATGAATTCTCTTCTAACCAAAAAAATAATAATAAATCTGCTGATCTTTCCACAAACACAAATCAAAGTGAAAAATTGACTGCCACACTGCATTACTATAGAGGGGCAGGAACCGATCAGATAAGATCAGCGAAAAACTCTCATAAAGGGAGTTGATAGGAATTAAATTAGCTGAACTTCTTATATTTTTATAAAATATTTCTCCTTCTCTGCAGGTCTAATCAGAAATGGAATCTGATGTCTCCCTACAGAATGTTGAAGTGTAATTGGAAAAAGCACAAAAAAAAAAATCTCTTAACTTTCCATAAATGAGTCTGTACAAACAAAAAAAATAGTCTATAAAAATTTGTTCCTGATTTTCCTCCTCTACTATTTGTGCCAGTTGATGCATATGAAAAACCTGCATGAAACTTGTAGATAAAGCATTTAATATTCTCTTCTAAATGCTAAAGACATACTCTAATTTAAAGTGGATCCTAATAACCATAGTTCTATAATTCACATTTGAACCTCCCACATTCTTCTGATGAACTACTGAACCTGTATGAATTTTTGTACAAAATGTAGTAGAACAGCAAAAAAATCTCATATTTAATTACTAATTCTAAGTGCAGCAAGGGGATGGGTAAGATTAATATTTGGAAATAAAATAATCACTCATTTTTAATATCTCATAGACTAATTTGTCACGGGCTAGGGATTACTGCAAAATCATTCCATAAATACTTCCTTGAGATGCTTAAAAGAAATAATAGGGTTTTTTAAAATTTTGTTTTTATTACATTGCTAGGCAGTTAACTGGTAGGGAATATTTACAGAAACAATATAGGCAGAAGTAAATACTGAGGAAAAGGAATACTGAATTTCTAGAAATTGTAACTGCACCTACTTACTAATCAAAAACTATTCAGTGGTGAAAGATTTGGTGTCCACGAACTACAAAGAGATTAATTTAAATAAACAACTTGTGAAAAAAATTAGAAACTGCCATCATACATTTAAGAAAATCAAATTCTTAGGGACACATTTCCAAGAGTAAGAAGAAATCTGGAGTATAGGTTGCTGTGAAATATGCAAATGAATCTTGAGGACATTTTTGTACTAGGGATGATACAATTCTGAGCACTTTCTTTTTTTGCCAGGGTGTGAGTTTTCATAACAATTCAGTGAAGATTCAAAGATACAGATAAGCCTGATTCACAAGAAGTGCACAAACCAAAGCGCAGCTGAAGACCAACAGGGTCTTTTAACTTTTTATTTCACTCTTGCTTGTGGTACAACCTCAGCTAAAACCATTGCTCATCCCTTCTGCTGTACTCAGTTATTTATGTTCCCAGCCAAAGCACTTAGTCATCTGCCAGTTTTTCTAGTTTCAGCTTTTAGCAAATATGTACCCCAGGCAAACAGTTTTAAAAGTAAAAGCAAAATAACCCTTGTTTAAAGTGATATCTACAATATTACATGTAAGACTTCTTATATACAAGAACAGAGACTTAAAATAGGGTAAGATGATTCTAAGCAAAACATGAAGCAGTAGGATATCTGTGGTGTTTACACACAGTTACATATTTCAGGTGAGAAAAACATAAACCGAAGTATTAGTCATTTGAGGCATAAACTTCTCCATCTGGAGAGGAAAAACAGTTATAAAAGAGCAACAAGAACAATAAGACAATGACACTTAGAGGTGCATTTGGTGGGATAAAGGGCTGGCAGCAGAAGAGGGCCAGTGAGGAAAAGAAAAAAGAAAAAAAAAAAAAAGAAAAGAAAAAGAAAAGAAAAGAAAAAAGAAAAGAAAAGAAAAGAAAAAAGAAAAGAAAAGAAAAGAAAAGAAAAAAGAAAAGAAAAGAAAAGAAAAGAAAAGAAAAGAAAAGAAAAGAAAAG
>JAOQGH010000040.1:43463059-43484797 GCA_025769975.1 Gallinago jamesoni
GAGGAAAGGAAAGGAAAGGAAAGGAAAGGAAAGGAAAGGAAAGGAAAGGAAAGGAAAGGAAAGGAAAAGATAATGGTATTTCAGATAGACTCTTAGAAAACATTGAAGAAAAAGACTTAGAAATATGATTCTGAAAAGTCTTCTGAACATCACCTAGAGACAACAGTACAGCATGTTATGGAGGTTAATCTGCATCTAGTTTAGCTACAAAGATAAAATGGCTTGTTTCTCACAGATTCGTCTAAAGTCTGAGTGGGCTGACCATCAAGAGGGGTGCACATTGTGGACAATCTGAGGGAGACATCAGGCAGGAATGGGAGGAAGGAAAAGAGAAACCTATCATTGGGTTCAAGGTTAGGCTTCAGTTGTTGGGCCTGAGGCTGTGGGGTTAGAAAAAGCATACAAATGACTTGTTGACAAGGCTGGGGAAGTACTGGAACTGGAAATTTGCCAAGGGAACATTGTCTACTATGAATGGAGTCTGAATCTGTGAGCTATGCTCTACCAGGAGAGGATGGCTGGGTTGGGATATTTTTAAACTGCCAAGAAGAGCAGTGACATTTTTCAAAATGGTGCCATGTCTGGGAAGCTACAGTAGAGGAGAGTCCCATTTCCTAAGGCTGGTGTAATCAGTCTCAAATTTCCTCATTTCCTTTTGATACAGTGGGTGTCCCTTGCAGGGACAAATTACTGGGCCACTTCTTGAGGATAAACAGTCTCTCTCAACACTTAGTCCCTGTCCTTGATGCCATCTCCCTGCAATGGTTCTATAGTCAAACCTCCTTAGGACCAGGTAAGTCCCTGATGTGTCTCAGCCATTATTTTGTAGTTTTTCCTGTGGATTCATATTCTAATTGGCTCAGAATAATTGGAAACCTCCAAATCTTGTTTATATAACATGGCACTAAAGGAGCATCCTCGCTTGTGACATGCGGAGGGCACATGTGTGGAGCTGGAATTGTGAATTTTCCTCTGTGGGCAAAGTATACACTGTGTAAGTGGAGAGAGCAACCATTTATGCATTAAAATACATAGTGGATTGTTAGAACTAACACTGTATTAAGCAGAACATTGTTCTTCTCATCAACCCCCAATGTAAACACCTGCTCAGTTCTTGCCACACAGGCAGCCGTCCTTCAGGCAAGGGAATACTGGTCTCCACTGCTCCTGGATTGGGCTGGTCCTTGACCTTTCTCACTTCTTGTCTTCTCATTCTTCTCTTTCTTTCTAGGCTTTATATCTTTTAATGTCAATATTTCTTTTTGAAGTTCCTAACTCTATTCTATAATCTTTGAGAAGTCATGGAGATCAGTGGATATCCCTGCTGAATGAAGAGACAACCTTGCAAGGTTTTTCTTCAGATTTGGGGGATATTTACAGTTTGTTGTATTCAAATGGACACCAATAACTTCATGATCACTTAACCTGGGTTTCAAATGTACTGCTGTTTTAGAATTGACAGTGTATTGTATGACAGTACAGCAAGGTGATTCTACCCTTTTATCCAGCGTCAAGCCTATTTACTCCCATTCATGGCAATTAGTTTCTACAGTTTGCTTTTATTGAGAAATTTTTCTTTAGATTACAGTAATCTAAAGAAATACTAATATCTTAGTATCATCCTTATTTCATCTTTCATTTTGAAGTCTATTGAATGACTGTTCAAAAATATAATAATAATCACAGTATCACAGAAACACAGAATCACAGAATCACCTAGGTTGGAAGGGACCTTTTAAGATCATCTAGTCCAACCAATAAAAAAAAATAAATAAAAAAAAATAAAGAGCTCAAAAATCTCACCCAGTCAAACCCCAGACAGAGAAGTATGTTTTAAACACCTTTTCCACTGACAAGAAAGAAGGAAACTACACCTTCTAACTGTGTCCTACTATAACCTATTCAGTCTTTTTGTATTTAAAGATGAGTTTCTCTGCCCCTTACAGGCAAGTAGGAATTAATTAACGTTAATGACTCAGATAAGTACATTTCAACATAATAAAAAGCCAGTTTGACTAGATTTATTTCTGAGGATGGGATTTTGAACAATAGAAATTTCTCTGGATGAGAAAAAATGATTAATTCAAGAAAAAAAATGGTAAGAAGAAAAAAGCAGTCACATTCTTTACCAGTGATCCTTTTAAAAAAAAATATCTTGTTGTTTGTTCCTATTAGTGTAAACAATCTTTTTTCTTCTGCAGTTTGTCAAGATTATTTGAAAGGAAAAGCCTGTTTCTCAGATTCCTTACATTCCACTTGACTTGCGCACTGCTTGTAAATGCAATCAGAGGACTATTCTATTCAATCGATGAAGTCATTAAGACAAAATTAAGTTGCACAAAGCTCAGAACAGACATGTCCAGGTCTCTATTTGATACCTGTTCTAGTCTGATGTTGCTTAACACCACCGCCTACCAAGCAAGTGCTTTTCCAGCAAATGTGGAATCTACACAATACCGTCATTTAGACAGTTTTCTCAGCCTACTTTTGGAAATGCTATATGAAGCAATGACAGGGGATTATTGAAACCCAAGTGTATATCAACTATTGTTTCCTCCGTATTTATGGTAGGATGTGTAAGGAATTTTGATTGGTTTGCCACGATGTATTCCTGGCAAATCCACACCATTATTAATCTCCTATCTTTTTTTAGTTTACTAGAAATAACCTCAATAATTTGTTCCAGTATTTTGAGAATCCAATTGATCTATAATACTAAAGATTCTAATTCTTTTTTAAAAAATGTAGCTTTTATGGTTAGAAATCACATTAAATAACTTTAAGCAACTAATCTCATATGGCAGTGTAGGTGCCATAAGTTAGAATAATGCTGCCTCTATTTTAACGTAAATTTCTAACTGTTTGTCACTACCTTGAGTTCTGTTAACAATTTCGTTGCTGTTGATACTCTAAGTGAAGGCTGAAGCTGAAAATGCATTAGATACTTGAGGCTTTTATTGTCATTTACAAAACAACCTTCTGCAGAGATTTCTTCCTGGTGGAGAAAAGCCCTTTCCTCTTGGGTGAGTGGCAGAAACATTTAAGCTTAATTTTAGTACTAATGTGCTTGTAAAATGCATTCATGTTTATTTTTACGTCACTTGGAAGTTGTTTTAGAAATTATCTAGAGGAAAAGCTAGGGTAAAGAAATGCCTATACGTGTTTATTATTTTGTCAGGATCTGTTTATTCCTTATGCTGTCTCAGGTAGGAAGTTTTCATGATTCTCATCAACCTTTTAGTCTGCCAGCTTCATCTGTGCCCCTGTAGAGGTGGAGACCAACCCCTTGGTATTTTTTAACCTTCTGGGGAACCCAAGGAACCTGGCTTTTTAAGGCCACTGGACCAGAGTTTTATCCCTATGATATAATCTTTGAAATATTCTCTGCTTTGCTTATGTATGAAAAAAGCTCAGGGAGAAAAAAGGAAAAAAGGAGGAAAAAAAGAAAAGAAAAAAAAAAGAAACTGCTAATCTCTTTTAGGGTCAAGGAAATAGTACAATATTTCACTCTAAAATTTTGACCTGGCAGGGGCATGCTGTCAGAACTGTATGATACCTCTGTATACTAATAATTCTGTAATTGTCAGATTCTTAGAATGACAGAAATAGAGTGAAAGAAGAGCTCAAACTCAATTAAATCCTTTTCTGTATGACCCATGCTCACTTTTGTTTTGCCATCATCCTTGCAAGGTTGGAATAATTAGATGTCACTGACAGTGTGTAGGAGTTTGACAGATGAAATAGCCTACCTGAGAAGGTGAGTTTGTCCAAGACTAAGAGAAAAACTGGGACACAGTTTCTCCTTATACAGAAGAAAAAGAGAACATAGTAGCCAAAGGCTGTGTGGCAATTTCCTGTCTTCCTTGCTCCACTGCAAATCACGAGCAACTTCACAAACATGGACTGACTGATATTTGTTTGTTTTGTTTTGGATCTTTTTTTAATGTCTTCCTTATATCCACAGAATCTGATGTGTAACCACCTAGGATTAGATTAGGATCAGATTTTCAGCTAGTACAATGCCACATGGCTCATCCTGATGTTTATCCCTTGTTTGCAACTATTAATTAATGACTAGGCTTCCTCCTTACTTAGAATCTGATACCAGTACTTAGATATAAGTAAAATCTAATGTCTGCACCACATATATTTTTTTTATTGTATTACCTGCTATGCACTGTATCTACATTTCTCACCTTTTTTATCTTTTCATTGTTTTTTGGCAAGCATGATCTCACCAGGAACTTATTTTGCAACATAAGTTCAACCAAGCAGTTCAGGAATCTTTGATGCGTTCCAAGTGGGGTATTTATTCAAGACCATAAAAATGAAATCCTAGCCGAAGGTCAATCTCATAACAAGCCCTTTTGATTTTAGTTAGCAAAGCTAGAATCAATCACTGCAGTAAAACTTTCAGTTTACATTTTCCTTCTCTCTGCTGTTCCATTTACTACAGACTTGACTGCACATTTGGTAGAGAACAGCATTAGTGAAAAAGAGGAAGAGCACTGAGTCAAGGATAAAGTATATCATACTTGTTCTTTTTTTTTTTTTCTTTTCTTTTAGTTGCTTATATTGTATTAGCGATGTAAACCTTGTCATTCTCTCTTACGTATATATTAACACCTAGGGACACCTACCATCTAAATAATTTCTGAGTAGAGCCAATTAGGCATATTTTATCAAATGCAGACGATTGGCACAGCTCTGGATTTACTGGGATTAGCAAAGTTCCCCAGCAGCATCACCCTAGTAGCATGTTAACTAATGACATATTGCACATTATCTTGTGGACGAGAGCATAAAAACTTCTATCAACATTATGTTTTTAAGGACTATATGGAGAACAGGTGACATTATAAGATTATCAAGCCTCTCAAATGCAAAAACATTGTCTGTACTGTAGTACACAAAAAGTAACAATAGCATATTTTGCAGGTACAGAGGCACATGTGCATTTCTGAAGTATTCCTCATTGTAACCTGGTGGTTTGTTTGTTTGTCCTTAAATATTTTGTAAAATTTTTTATTTTTCAAGAGCCCTTTTTACAAATAGAAGTGTTTTTCTGTGTTAATTTGATACTAGAGGAAATTGGTACTTAATTTAGTTCTACTAAATGTAGCGAGTATGTGGTTATTTTTATTTCTAAAGTCACAAATGGTTCACCAGAAACTTAAGGATTCTGACAACTAAGCATTTAAGTAACCAGGGCTTTGTTTGAGTCTGTAGCCTCTCAAATGTTTGTCTCTACTATGTTTTACAATAGCTTTCATTTTGTTATATAAATTTTATGCCCACTCTAACTATTCTGCATCTCCCTGTGTTCTTCTGTATGTGGGGGAGGCAGCTGACTTAAGTGTATGCAGATTAATGACATACACCTGAAGACTTTACTTTGCCTTCATAAAGAATTTAGGCACCCTCTAATTTATACATGATGTACTGCAGGTGGTTTTGAAGGACTGGTGTTTCCGGATCTGGGTTGTTCTGAATTATATATATTTTTTTTTTGAAAAAACGTGGCCTACATTTCTGCCAGCAACACAAAGCAAACTGGTGTTTTGGATTTGCCAGAAGGGAAGCGGGAAGGCAAGAATACAGTCATGTATTTCAAACAAACTGTCTATAATGTTTCTGTCAAAATTAAATGCAGCAAACCATCAAATGACATAAAGGTTTCATTTTAGTAATTTATAGAGTGAAGAGTTTTTTTTTTTAAAAAAAAGTGTCATGTTGTGATGCATGCACTAGAGGGCAATGCAAGAATTACGGTTTTGACAGGATATTCCAATATTTCTCTGCCCTCTGCAACATTTTTGTAAACTTTTATAAGATACAGGAAACACATATTAATTTAAAATATACCTGATCAGGATTTTTTTAAAAGCACTTGAAATGTACCTGTTTGTTAATAGACATGAATTGCTAGCAGCTCTGATTCTGCTTCACTGAATGGCTTGTGTAATTAATTTTGCAGATAAAAAAGAACATGTACTAAATTCTTTCATTTGCTTCGATACCTTAAGGGGGAAACAGAAATAATTCAGAATCATTGCGAATAAGCTTGTAGGTATATTAGTTTACATTTAAGTGAAAATGCCTAGTGTGTGAAAAATAAAGATGCTTTCAAGCTCTTGTAGGCATCTTGCCTGAAATGTCAAGCAGGGGTTAGTATTTATGTTAATTAAGGTAAACGGGTTGCCTGGCCAATTTGTTGATGCTGTTCACATGTACAGTGCTCTCAGCACTTAGATGCCTGCAGTCCTCAGAGCAATAACTAATACCTAAGCTAGTTGTTGTTGGCACATGAGCTCTTGAGGATGTAAATGACTGAAGGGCAGCTAGATTCCTTCTGACCTTGGGCAACCTACTAGGGAGATCAAGAGACATGGAGAAGCATCAGAACTTGACTTTTCTCTACCCTGCCCCTCAGCACCCTACTCCCAGAAATCTGCTTGTAAAGCTTAAAAGAATAAATTTAAAAACATAAGGCACCAGAAATAAAAACATCCTTTCGTTCTGTTTCCTGCAGTGACAAGAGATATATATTCTAGATTGTAGACAGAGCTGCCTTGGAGATAAATCGTCCGATTTCAGCATCTCAGCAGTAGATAATAGATTCCCCTCAGAACCACATAATTAAAAAATGACATTTCTGCTACAGTGTGCCAGCTCGGCACTGCCATTGCCCTAGGATTCTGGGGACACATAAGCCCTGCAGGGCACAACAAAACAAATGTTACATTATTCAGGGGGACAATGTAAGGTCGTGTTAACAAAGATAAAGATCCTTGGGGGAGGGACAAAGGATATTTATTTCTTCTTTCCTTCTTTCTTTCAAAAGGGACAAGACTGAGGAAATCCATTTATTAAAAAGTACACCAGATGAGAGAAAGCATATGCAGAGTGGCAGTAGAAATTAAGATCTTAATTTCCATCACAGTTTAGAGAGCAAGGATCTGGCATGAATCAGAAATGCTCTCAAGTGAAGGACTGGTGGTGAGGGTCTTTTCCCAATGTGACAGTCTTGTTTGTGGATAGCATCTACCTTTGCTGTCCTTTAACTCTCAACAAAGCAATAATTTTCTTGTAGCTAGACTTAGCTGTTTCTATTCATATTGAGCAAAATTGCCCATAAATATGATTCATTGTGTGTATATTAGTGTTTCCTGAATATAATTGGTCTGGCAGCCTCTTGTGGTAACAGCAAAGGGGGGAAGTACTGAGCTTTTGTGCTGTCTGGTACCTGGCTTCCTTAGATTCCCTGCTCACATGGGTTAAAAATCTAGGATCTGCTATTCTAACTTAGACAAGATGCTTAATCAGGAAGTCTCTTTGAATGATAAAAGGCTTGCTGTAGAGCAAGGTATACTCAGTGAGGGCTCTCAGAGAGTGAATGTCCTATTTATGCAGTGTGCTGAGGATCTAAGGAGGCTTGGGACCCTGAAGTGTCAAACTGCAGTCATAAGGCAAAACTCTCTTTGCAGTATTTTGCTTGAGTGGGTTTAGCACCAACAAACAAAAATCCTAGGAGGACCACAGCTCCTCATACCTGCTATGTACTGTTTAAACATTTTCTCCTCTAACAAAGCCCTTTCTGCATATCGTGAATGACATTAAAAATTAAAGCAGTGAATACTGAAATCTCCTTTGTAATTTTGTCATTGTTAACTCAAATGCTGATAATAACTGACACTCACTACTCGAGCATATCACTAGCATGAGCGGCAAAATTATCAAGAGTGTTATTATTTTTACTATTGACATCCATCTAGAACTTTTCATGTTAAGAAATTACACTAGGAACATCTACTCTATTACCCAACAAAAGGTCTGACTCCGCTCTCCCTTCTGCATCTGAGGAGCACTTCTTTTGTGAGCAGTCTCACTGGGATTCTTTCCTGAATAAAAGCAGCAGAGGGGAGACCATTAGAATGTAACTGGTTTATAGTGTGTGTACTATGAGCAACAGTTCATTTCCCTATGAATTATAGTCTCTGCTGGGTCTGAAATTAGCCATTACTGAGGCATATACAGCTGCAATAAAATGTTCCAGATTTTCAGTACTTTTCTAAGTGAGTGGCTATTTGATTGTTGATTGTTAAGCCCACTGTTCAGAACAAGGGACGGGGATTCGTCTTATCCTCTGGGATATTCAAATGATTAATTTTAAGTAGACAAAAAATAATGACTCTAATTTGAGTAGAAGCCAGGTCCTCTATCATTATGATATTTAGAAATTGGAATTCTAAGTGGTAGAACACAGAAATGTCCTCCTAAGAATGAAGTGAATACTACAGGGCTAACATTTTGGTGATGCTTTGGGTGACTAGAATATGGCCAAATCATTGCTTTGAAACAGGGCAGACTCACAAACAGTCTTTGAAGAAATCAAAGGGAGCCAGTGAAAAGAGGACTGTGAGGAGATGATGATGATAAGTCCTAGAAGCGTGTTTATTAATTCTAGTATACATAATAGAACTCCATTGGGGTCCTAAAGAGTAGATTGGTGAAAAAAAGGAGATGGAAAGACGGACATGGAAAGCAAGATTCTAAAAGCCCAGGAGCTTTAGGTAGTAATAGAAAAACTTGAGAGTTCATCGAGGAAACTCTTTACTCCCACACCTGCCACTTGTGATTTCTAACAGAGATAAGAGAAAAAAAGTCTTTGCATGAGATAAAGAAAGATGTGCTGGAGCTGATCAGGAATGTGTCAGAAGAAGAAAGCTAATCAATTACAATTAATGGCAGGGAGATGTAAAAGCTTTAAAGCCACCTGGGAGCTCTCTAGGGGCTGAAAGCATCAGAAAGAAGAACTTCCATCCAGATAGCAATGAAAGAAAGCTTGCTGCAGACCTGTGGGCTGGATCAAGCTAAATGATAAGCACTGACAACTGGGAAGAATGTAGAAAAGTCTGCTGTAGATCAGCTGTCCTTTGGATCAACATACGTTAAAAACATAAAATTGCCAATCAACCACCTGTGTTCCTGCTGCCACTGCTAGACTCAAGGTGGGATGGAAAACATAATTCAAAAGCAAAGTGAATTGCACCTTCCATGCAATTCTGTGAGCCCTCCATTGCCCTTTTCCTTCTGGCCCAATTCCTCCTTCACACAGAGAAGCTTCTGTAATAGCTCAGCCCAGTCTGGTATTTTGGAGCATGTAATCCAGGATGAAACCGATGGTTGTTGTGACAGATGCAGCAGGTATTCATTATGAATTTCCCCAATTTAAATGAAACCTGGTATAGCAGAGGATGGGGAAGGTGGCTCAGCAATATTTTAAATGGTAGCTAATGAAAAGAAATACAACACTTTTTCTAAAAAGTTGCCCCAGAGTTACCACTGTCTTATGATTTTTTTTGGTTCTTAAAACAGATTTTCAGAGAGATAAAAATACATAACGTAGTTGGGCTTCATTGTCAAACATTGTCAAACAACTGCAAAACCATCATTATGCATAATTAGTTAAGTTAGTCAAAGCAGTGATTTATACACATGACCTATATTTAAGGTATATGATATATAATATATACAATTAAGTAGGAACTATTCTTGCATGCACTTGAACTCATAATGGCAGCACCGATCTCCTTGAATTCACCTGCATTGCTGATCAACAGCAACTCAAATCTCCTAACATTTTTTGATGCATTTTGTTCTCTTTCTTTCTTTCACTTGTACCAAGGTTGACTTGCTAAAATCCTTTTAATCGGACAACACTGTCTCTGAAACTGCTTCGGTGCTGAGCAATTTTGGATTGGTTTTTGTATAGCTGCTGTGTATTTCTGTCTTTATAATGTATAAAACAATATGGTATCTAGAGCTCCCAGCCTAGAGGCATTTGCCAATTCCTGCATCGCACTGCCCGCTCCGTGGTAAAGGAAAACAGTAAGATCATAGTTTTCCAATAAAAGGTAGTCTGATTTATAAATATAAGCGGCCATCACTACCGACCTCCAGTGTGAGTAGAAAGAAGCATTTTTATATTGCCTTAACAACAGTTTTGTTTGAGATTGAGCACTATTACTTGAAGTAAACCACTGGCAACTGAGAAGAATACCCCCTACATTAAGTCACTTTTTTTATTCACCTTTTTTGCATAACAAAATACTAACCATGATACCAAATCAAAGTCCTCATTGTCTCATTTATATGGAGAGTTAGAATATAATATATAGAATAAATATATAAATATTTTTATATAATTATATATTATATTTATATAGATTATATATGTTTTTATATATATATAATGAATATAATTAATTTTATTTCTTTTTCACCTCTTGTGACAAAAAAATTAAAGGACTCTATGCCTGGTCTACACTTGGCTGAGCCTTGCTAAGAAACCCTCACCTGTCCTTTCAGAAAACTACAAGGCCATGTTTCCTATTTTCATTATAGTCTCTGTCACATGGAAAAATACCCATTCACAGTCCACAGCCACATCTCAGTTCAATTATATCACTGTTGGTAACACCCTGCATTTTTAGATGAGAAACTATCTAGTAATTGCAGATGTTCTGCCAAGAGCACATGCTGTACTCGATGACATATAAACAGATGATCAGGAACAAGCAATAGCAACAGTACGTGTGAGGTTGATAAAAGCTGTATCACAAAGCATATGAATTGAGCTGGAAAAAGAAACAGAGAACAAAGTACTACAAGATGCAGCCAAAAGAGAGATAAAAGAATTCTTCCCACCTGCATAGTCCTAGGGGAGAAAAAAAGAAAGAAAAAAGTTGAGCAAGGGAAGGGGAGAAATCTGAGAGAAGTTTGGTGAGCTGGATAACAAAAATTACAATATAAATTCTGGTAAAAAGGAAGAGAATGGAAAAAAAAACCAAAACAGCAAACCAGTAACAAATTAGGATGCTGAGAAAGAATCCAGTGAAGTAATCCAAATTTTACACACAGCACGCTATACTTAATAAACAAGAAACTGGTCTGTGATTCTTTCTGCATCCTACTGTTTGAGAAAAAACTGCTTAACTGTGTGACATGATACAGCTAAAAAGTATTTTCTTTCACATACTCCTAGGTGTTGTTATGATGGCCATCACTATGCTGTATAGCCACAACACAGGAATCCTGTTATTTATTAAGATTACAGGATAATTTATCTCTCAAAATTCACCTTGTACATCCTTGTCCTATGCTCCCCCGCATTTCCCAAATCTATGTGAACCTCAGTGAGTAGAAGGAGATAATGGGGAGGTTGTGGAGATGGCACTGAATCTGATGTTTGATGATGCTGGATCATAATTTCCTAGAAAGCCCCATCATTGAGTCAACAGAAAATGTTTCATATATTAAGATGCTATAAACCAGGGGATAGAACGTGAACACAAGCTAGAATTGGCAGGCACTCTGGACAAGGCCTGTATTTTCCTTTAAAAAACAAAAAGACATGTTCATTTGTGGTGAGAAAAGAAAAATACCTGAAGCCCTAAGGCTAATTGCTTGTTGTAAAGTGCAGTCTGTTTCCCTCACCATACTGAGAGGTGCTTCAAATTTATTACTTGCTGTGTTGCTTTAGGGGCAGATTTGTGAAAGGGGTAAGAGCTTGAAATAATTCACTTAATGGACCCTCAGTCATTTAACCAGTTAGTTCAGATGGAAGCAGCGCTCTGATTAAAGGGAAGCTGCTGATACAATGAATGACTTCCATGAAAGCCAAATGGAAATGGCTTGGGGGGGGGGGGCGGGGTGGAAGAGGAAAGATGAAGGTAGGAGGCAAGATCACTGCAATGCGGATTAGAAAAGGTGACAGATCAATCTATCACAGCCTCCTTTCTGGAGAAGACTATGAAGAAGTATAACATGACTAACAAGACTGTAACCATTCATGTATTTCTTGATTGAATTATATTTAATTATATCCACAAATAATATTATGGATAGCTTCCCCCAAGAGATTACAAGTCTTCTGCATCAATAACAACACATACTTTATTTCTTTTGGTAGACCGCAAAGGTTGACTTCTCACTCATTTAAAATATTCCTACCTATATGGAAAAAAAACCCAAAACATGGAAAATCACTAGGTTTTTCTCTTTTCCAATATCATCTTTTCCCCCCTTTTCTGTTTTGTACGATCTGCAACGCTCAACAAGAAATAAGGGCAAGAGTGAAACTCCAGTGGGTGGTTCACAGTCTCTGCTTGCTGCTGCCCGGCATGCCACAGCTCTTCAGAACAATATCCAGCAAAGAATATAAGACCAACATCTTTCTGCTGCAGGAGCCTGCCTGGCCAGTGGGAGCATCTCTGCTGTCAGTACTGGGTTTATGGCTCACAGCCAAACAGTTAAGGTTTCATATATCAAGGGATAATAACACAGAATTGCAAGCCTCCTTCCCTTTCTCTTGGTCTTTTTTTTTCCTTTATGAATACACAGATGTACATATATACTTGTGCATGTTGAAGTGTTTGTTTCCATACACAGAGATCTATACATATGAGCCATGTGTGTATTTATTTAATTGAACAATTGAAACTAACTCTTCTATGTGACTATTTTTAAAGCAATTGAGACAGAGTGTAGAGATTCTTTATCTCTGTGCTTTTATGCTTTTTGTTCTCTATTATCTATTTCACTGAGTTTGCACAATTAAATTAGTCACCTGCATTTCTGCTAATAGTGATTCAGTGACATAAGAATTCTACATTTTGCCTTGTAGTCTACCAGAGAGGAAAACTTACTCCTGCTGGTTTCACTTCATTTTGAGAAAATACTTGTTCTTCTTTCTGAGGAGACAAAAGGAATGCAGCAGAATATAGACCTATGGAAGCTATCACTTCCTAAACTAATAACCTTTTTATGTATGAAACAGGGTAACCTTTTTTAAAGAAAAAATCATTTAGGTAAATAAATTAAATCTTTTGAAAAATGTAGGTGAGATTTCTGTGTCCTATGATTTTGCTTAGTTTACATTTTTAGTGAGTACAAAATAACACAGCTTTGATATTTTTTTGTGAAATGAATCCATCTGCAGAGTCTGACCTAGAACTCGAGCAGTCCTTTATTTACTGCTGCTAACAGCAACTTGGGGGAGATGACAACTCATTTGCAAACAACCTGCCTGTACGTTTTTTATGTTACAAAACATGCATTTACTTTTTACAGCACCCTGTATATAATCTTGCAAATTCAACATTAACAAAAGTGAGACTGTGTATTGACCTCTGTCAGATGAAGGATTCAGCTTATTTATGAGTATAGAAGAGACAGAACATGTGTACATATGTCTCAGCATTTGCATCTTGAAGGAAGGTGAGGGACAGAAAAGTGTTAAGCTGTCTGCTGTTGTCCAACTTAAAGTGAAACTCCACCACGAAATAAAATAACCTTTAGCTTTCAGCATTATCTTAGTAACTGTTTCTATATGCATTTATGTGCAGCATAGAAATTAATCTGATTGAAGAAAAAATAAAGGTAGTGTAGAATCCAGAGAGAAGGGATTTTTTCAGGTTGTGTCACACTGATAGCAAGATAAATCCATCTGTGTTGTTTTAGGTTTTGTGCTGTAGCCCTCTGTTAATTGCATACCCAATGGGAGGTGATAGCGTTGCCTCCATTCCCTTACACACTTCTGTCCTTCATCCGCATCCCAGCTTCATTTAGACTAAGCTAAATTTAGTAAGCAACTGTATTTGTTTTTCTTCTTCACCTATTTTTACTGCAGTAAGTGATTTGGCAGTTTCAGGCTTTCCTTTCTCCAGGCACCTGGATGCTACTTCAAATGCAGAGTCTATAGTTGAGTGGATCAGATAGGGCTTTTAAGAACTTGATAAGGTTGTCATTCTTCATGCAAATGAGTATTTCTCTATTACTGACATGCGAGTTTTCACCTATGTTTGCAGAGAAAATGCTAGGATGTTGAGGACATGACTGGGTTACAAATGAGGAGTCAATCCTCACCCATGCCAAAAAAAAAAAAAAAAGATAAAAATAGAAGACGCAAAAAAAGAGACAAAATACCTTGGCAGTATAGTAACTTGGTCTTTTCTACCTACAAGGATATCTCTGCTAGCTAGAGGTGATATATTATTTTAGTTATCTTTTGACACATCACCCCAAAGACAAGATAGGGATCTCAGTTACATGAATGGAAATGGGCAGAAAAATCATTGAAATCGATAGTGGCACACACCGGTGTAAAACTTGTCAAAATGAGAACAGAAAGAGGGACTAGGGAACTGTTCTGATTCTGCTATAGCCCTGCAGACTTCACTGGTGACTCCTGGCTTACCATGACATTAGTGAGAGGAGGAGCAGGCTCTGGATTTATTCAACAGGTTTGGAGGGACACATTTTCTGAAGTGAAATGGACATTCACAATGCTCTGGACTGACCTTATTGCAGCCTTTCAGGATTTAAAAGGGACTTATAAGAAAGATGAGGACAGCTGTTTAAGCAGGGTCTGTTGTGACAGGACAAGGGGTAATGGTTTTAAACTAAAAGAAGGTAGGTTTAGACTAGATGTAAGGGAGAAATTTTTACAGCGTGGGTGGTGAAACTGTGGAGCAGGTTACCCAGAGAGGTGGTATGTTCCCCCCCCCCGGAAACATTCATGGTCAGGTTGGACAGGACTGTGAGCAACCTGATCTAGTTGAAGATGTCCCTGCTGATTGCAGCGGGGCTGGAGTAGAAGACCTTTAAACGTCCCTTCGAACCCAAAACTATTCTATACTATTCTAATCTATGCAATGTGGTGCTATTCTAAACAAACTTGGGCCCTGTTGCCATCTGAATGTTCCTTCATGTAGCAGTTCTCATTGATAGATTCTCAGGGGATCAAGTTTCAGATTGAGCGTTCGTTAACAAAGCTACAAAAGGAAACGAGTGAAAAAAAAGATCAACACATGTTGGCATGTGTCAGCAGTGTTGTGTGAACCCCATGGAAGTGGTCTGAAAAAGAAGTTGGACCAGCTCCTAGCTCCCTTCATTGCAACAGAGTTGAGAGGCTGTTCCAGGCCACTCTTCATCCCTACTGAGTCAAAGCTATTGCTGCTGCTGACCCATTGCTGCTAGTGGTATCTGAATTAACTCAATTTGTGTAGTTACCAACTGCAAAATGTATTGATATCAGTGAGAATGGGAAAAAAAAACAACCAACCCCCAAACATTTAATACACCTGCTGTCTCAAAATAATGTTTTTTTCTGAAAATATAATGAGGTAGCTATAGAACATACAACATACTGACACCTCTTAGATTTTCTGGGCCATTTTACAGAACAGAAAGTTGCAGTATATTGCCCAAGGAGAATGATGTGCCCAGGAGAGGTGTTTCTTTTTATGGTGCTGAGAACCCTCTGTTATTGATGAGGAATAAGACTGGCATTACACCAAAGATAAAGGCCAGCATACAACAGCTATGGGGAAATCATGTTTCTAAGGAAGTTTTAAGGTGTTGAAGTGAATTTAGATAATTTTATACTGTTGCAGTTCTTATTATTTCAAAATAATGTTTGTTTGCACTAGAGGAGCAAGAGAAGTCTACTGAGTTCCCAGTGTGCCTGGTGTTGTACAAATTCAGAGCAGTTCCTCTCTGTGGGTTTTGCAGCTTAAATGGTTAACACACACATGTGCACACACACACACACACAAAAGAATACAAAATTGCAGAACCAGACAAATAGGACTTAGGATGTTTTAGGAACAGAGAAAGAGACTATCTTTCACCAACTCTTCTTGAAAGACTGTAGGATAATTCCCAGCTGAACTTCTGTGTGTGCTGCTTGGTGGGAGATAGTACTTCCTGACCCCTGCTGATTGGCATTGAACTCGTGGAGCACAAAGATAGACATTGTCATTTCTGTCTTCCCTAGTATAAATGGAGAGATTCTCCTTTTTGCTGCAGATGTCTTTTCCAGTTTGAAATGCAGCTAGCACTCTGCCCTGGTAAAGAACTAATCGATTGACTAAAAATACAGCATTCTGACGTGAAAATGTTCCCTGCTGAGCAGATTTCATAGTAGGTCATCGAGATAATAGAGGAGAGGAAAGGACAAACTGTTCTTTAAGACAACAAAATCATTTCAGTTCATGCTTTAATTTCAAGTAATTTCATAACCGTACGAAGTGTTGCGATTTCTCAAATGCTTTTCATCTAGTTCACTGATTACATTTTGTCTTGTATGAAGAGTATCTCACATTAAATTCTTTACTCTTCAATTGATAAAACACAACTTGTCTCTCTCTCCCTCTTTTTTGTTTTCTCCTCTCTCTGCTGAGATGATTGGTTCACACAATCATAACAAAAAAGTAATCAACACACACTTGAGAGAGTGAAAGTATGTCAAGGAAGGTAAATTGAAGCACTAAATCAGGAGACAACAGTAGATGAAAAGGAAACTTAAGACCTTCTATTAAATGCTGGAAGATGCAAGGAAAGAAACATTTATGGAATTAACCTGCCATGTTATAGGTGATCTTGAGCGCTACAGCTTTTCATATTTTAGTGTGTGTCTACCCCATAATTAGGGTGGGAAGGAGAAAGATTGCTCTTTATGAACAATTAAAATAAAAACAAATATTAAACTCTGCATATTTTTCTTCTCATTATGCATTATATGAGCAAACACCAGTTTATCTCCTGCTCACTTTCCCCCCCCTCTCTTCTCTTGTGAAAAGGCATTAAAAATCTTTTATGCTACATGGAGAGATGGGAAGCTTAATTACAGTGCTTCTAAAGCACTTTGAGATCCTGAAGTGAAAGATGTTATTGTACCATGGCAAAAAATATAAGATTTCTTTTTTTCCCCCCTCTTATGCTCACTGCTTTACAAAGTTTCTTTTGTATTCGTGACTTCATTTCATCACCTGCCTGAAAGGGGGATGGGCTTCCTATCATTAAGGATAAGCCTTCCTAGCCTATAAAGTAGAATATAATCTGTTGCAAAAGATCAGCACTAGAGATAGCTTTGTGACATATAGCCAGAATAAGAGCTCTGTTTTTTGATCTTGACTAATTTAACACACTGTATGTAAGCTTCTAAGTATGAACTTCTGGAGCTTCTGGAACCCAAATAATCTGAAACTTTTGGGGTAAGCTGCTGCAGTTTCTCACAGATGTGAGATATTGACTCTGATCAAAACTATGTGATCAATCACAAAAGCTCTATGTGATTGGAGCTGATAGCCTCTAACATTAGGTCTAAACTGGAAAACTATGAGAGATAAAACCGAGTCTTTGGATCTGAACATGATCCTTCAATTCTGAATGGAATATTCAAGAAATTGGATGTGAACAAGAGCAAGGGAGGCCAGTGTCATCAGCTAAGCAGAAACTTTAGTTTCTTTTCACAAACCCACAAACATTTTATTGCTGTATTGGCTTTTAAAAGAATTTTTGCTGTTGACAAAGCTGATGGTTAAGAGCTCAGATAGAAAATTACTGAATTACCAAATTATTTTTTCACTTAGAAGAGGTGTAATTGAACCCCAAGCTTATACTGTTACTTCTGCCTTCTGCAAAACTGGATAGGTCATTTTTCTAAAATACATGAGATCTGTGTATCTGAACATCCCCAAATCATATACATATATAGCCCTTTGAATGTTTATAAAAGAGTCCTTCCTTTCCCCTTCAAAATAAAGGATGTTTCACTAACTAGTCAGGACACAAGAGACGCAGAGGTCTTGTGATAAGTTTCCCTTCAAAGGAGGGTGACATTGTCCATGTTGGACAACAGTTACCAAGGATAGTTACAGAAAAATGCATGAGCCTTCCCAGCTGAAAGAAAACTTTTCTGTCCTCCCATCCCGTGCCCCAGAGTAAGGGGGCCTGTAACACATGTATACCAGGGCATTGAAACACCATCCCTCAGAAGGGACATGCAGAAAGTAAAATAACTGCCATATGGTCTTACATCAGTCCATCATCAGTGGAAAATATGCATTTATCATTTGCAATTTGTAATCATTTGCAGTAAGCCCAGGTGCCTCCAAGCTTGAGCTGTATGCAGTCAGTTCCTGCAATGTTTCTCTTTTTTTACATGGCTCCCTTCTGTCTTGCTAAATCATCATTGACTTCTTGACAGTCCCTCAGCACTTGAGAAGGTGGCAGCTGAAGTTACTCAGTCCAGCTGTGATTAGAGCTGTTGCCTTGGTACTTCACCTTTAGTCATTCCTATAGGTTTCAACAGCCTGTAAATCAATGACGCTGGTGAACCCTGCAGCTGGCCAGAATATGAGTACCAGGTTGGGATGCCTCTAAACACAGAAATGATCACAGCAAAACATACCCATCTGTATGAAGAAGCTGAAGGAACCCAGCAAAGCAGGACAGCTTGCTTCATACACATGTTTTTGCAAAGAGACAGATAGCCAGCAGCACAGTCCTTTGTGCTGAATATCTAAACCAGGATGAGTGTTCAGTCACAGAATAGTCAGGTTAAGAAAGAGTTTTCTTGTTCTTCTTCTACAATTTTGTTTTATTTTCTTCTTCATTCCCCAAAGAAAAGGTACGCTTTATCATATCCTAGACTGATTTAAGGCTTGTTGAAAAAAAAAAAAAGAACCACTGTGCTATGCAGACCCTACTCCAGACTCCTTGCAACGTAAGATCAGTCCAGGACACAGTCAGTGATGCATCCTTAAGACAGGGAATAATATTGATCTGCACAGTATGGAAGTAGCACACTGTAATTACAGTGGGCAGATGCAATGTGTGACTTGACTATAGCTTGCCAAACCTATAAGATGATTTTTGGACAATGGTAGAGCTCTCCAGAGAATATCTTACCTTTAAAACCTATGAGAGAAGGTTTAAATCAACATACAAATAAGAAATTAAATTATTCCATGGGATGGTTTAAAAGGCCTTCAGACTCATTCTGTAACATTCTATCACAGTCTTCAAGCACTTTTCACACACCATTCTTAATGGGGAATGTTTGTTCTTTTATTTTTTAAAGACATATAGAATAATAAGCTCTTATGTGAGCAGATCCATATCCTAACAAAACCAATTGAAATTATGTTTGTTTACTACGAGACGTTAATTTGGCTCTGCTCATTCCGAGCATCCTTTTTTGTTTTCCGCTTTCAGATGGGAGATGTGTTTCTAACTGCCAAAAGCAGAACCAGAACAGACCCTATGTCTGTTCTTAAGCAAACTGTTCCAGTGAGCAGCCCTGAACCTGGACCCTGGGTCTTGTGCCTCGTAGCCCTGATGGGCAGATCAGGAGTCTGCAAACAAGTTGCCTGTACAACTTAAGTGTACAATTGGCATGTAATGTAACGGCTCTTTTGAGATATTACCAGAAGATAAGTTGCCTGGAAGAGGATGAGTCCAGCACAGCAGACTTCCTGCAACAATGCCGCAGAAAGCAGAATTTCAGAGCAAATGTTTTTCCCCTGGGCATCCTTTGTGAATTGTATTATCCTAATCCCAACTGCACTCCTAAGGAGTAACAATGCAGGGTCATTCTCAAGAATTGTATTTAAAAGACAAAGAAGATGTAACCCAGTAGTGTTCAAATGTATGTAAAATACATATTTTATTTCTATATCTCTATTTTCAACATGATGTGTATGTTTTATGTCTACCTGCCTGTGAGTCATCCCACCAGCACTTCTTCTGTACTTGGAAAGAAAAGAGAGTAAATATTAACTCATTAAATAATGCAAAGCTGATTAGGATATACAACTGGAGGAACAGTGAGCCACAGTCTAAGAAATGATCCTTGTAAATCCAGAGATACTGCAAAGTGATTTGAAGAGTGGGATTTATTTATTTTGCAAGCAGAGAAGTCTTTGATGTCTAGTTTACAAAATAGGCATCCTATTAGCCGGGAACCTGTTCTAATTTACTGTTGTCAAAATCCTAGACAACAGTTTGATCTGCTTTAAATGAGATACAGATGGTGGCAGAATTGAGTTTGAATTCAGTAAATGTTAGCTGCTGTTTTGCCATTTCATTCACTGATACACTTGTTTTGCTTCAGTTACTACCCAACAGTCCTTGATCTGTCTGCAGTGAATTTTGTCAGTGTGAAAAAACTCACAGCAAAACACTAACTGGCATGTAAAATTGGGGGTTATTTTATTGTATTTTACCTTAAAAGCTGATTTAGAAATAACTGATTCTAAAATTAACTGCTTATTGTATTTTTTTGACTGAGTATTTTTAGACATCATCTGGAGAGGAAGACATTCTCTCAGGTTTAATAATAACACGTGTTTATATCTATTTGCTTGTGAAACATTTCAAAGCAGTTCAGAAATATTTTTTCTCAACAGCTGAGGTCTTTAGCAAGTAAGAACTGGAGTGGTAGAAAAAGTACCTTGTAACAACAATGGAAAATTAAGAGATGTATAATTTCTCAAGATGCAATTCGATGAGGACATAAAGACAACTCACAGACGCTCACACAGGCAGATAGAAAAAAGGAGTGTCTTTAATTTCAATGGCAATTCATGATATAAACCTTCAGCATCACTGGAAAAAGCTGTTGAAATATGTTGATGCTCTGAAAAATAGACCAAATGTTTTTCAAATCTGAAAGCAATTTTCCTTTGAAACCGATACACATCTTGGTGTGTTTGTACCTTCTGAAAAGTCACTTGTATTCAAATTCATTTAAATAATACATATTGCATACATTAGAACAGAATTGCTATACCAATGAGTTTGCTTCCCCATAGTACAGAAACAGATGTGCACAGTTGACCAAATAAAAAATGTAAGTGTGCTTGTTTTTTTAATTTTTGAATGTGTGCAAGGTAGTCGTAAATTAAATCTGTATGACAACAAACTACAAAAATTATAGGTGACGTTCTTTCAAATAAAAAAATTTAGGCAAATAATAATCTGTATTTATTTCAGGAAAAAATTAATGACACAGGTGAAAACATAATATAACAGAACTTGTTTGCCCAGTTTCTTCTAGAGTTTTTATGTATGCTTTACGTACATAGAACTACCAAACATCACTTCCTTTTAACAGTACAATATTAGACCCGTCTTGTTCCTTCTCTACTGACTGTTGATTTTTCTTACAGTTATCACTTACTCTACCCCAAAATATCAAACCTGGATTTGTACAACTGCATGACTTTTATTTCAGATTAAAGAAAATAATAAATACTTTATAAAAGTAGCAAACAATAAGTCTTCATGGGCAAAAAGAAAATAGCAGCTCAGTCACTCAGTAGCATTTGACAGGTGACATGAATCCCAACATGACAGGTGAAGTTTTGATAATACTAATAACCAGCCTTTCTGGATAGGATAAATGATTTTTGCATAGGAGAGGATAAATGATTTTTTTTTTCAGGTATGGGTGTACTTCCAGGGACCATCCTAACACCGCAGAGAAACCACGAGTTGCTGCCAGGCTCTGAAGTCAATTGTGGACAGTCCAGAATGACATTCTTATCGAGGCATAGCAAGTACTACCAGAAGCCCAAAGTAGCCTCTCTGTACCATGGAAAGTGGCATTTCCCTTCCATGAAGTAAATAAGACCAAAATTTTCAATCAAAAATATATCTGACAATGTTTTATTCTGAAGAACAGGAGATGTGATCTGGTTTAATATCTTATATGGCACTAACATCTTACTGATTTTGTCCAGGAATGTTTAAATGTTTCTAGCAGCTTCAAGTAGATATTCCTTTAGTTCTGATGGACAAGGAGCACATCGTACCAGCATGTTAATCATGCGTTAAACTCCTCACTGGGTCTGCAGTCTCCACATCAGGGGCTAGATTTTTTTCACT
>JAOQGH010000040.1:43489756-43612902 GCA_025769975.1 Gallinago jamesoni
GAGAGCTGGCAGATGTTATCGCTGGGCCACTCTCTATCATCTTTGAAAGGTCATGGAGAACAGGAGAGGTGCCTGAAAACTGAAGGAAGGCCAATATCACTCCAGTCTTCAAAAAGGGCAAGAACGAGGACTCTGGGAACTACAGACCAGTTAGTCTCACCTCCATCCCTGGGAAGGTAATGGAGAGACTCATTTTAGATGTCATCTCCAAACAAGTTGAAAAGCAGGGGGTTATTGGAATTGAGCAACATGGGTTTGCCAAGGGTAAATCATGTTTGACTAATCTGATAGCTTTCTATGATGCTATAACTGGTTGGTTGGACGAGGGAAGAGCAGCAGATGTCATGTACCTTGACTTCAGCTAGGCTTTTGACACTGTGACCCATAACATCCTCATTTAGGAAACTAAGGAAGTGTTGGCTGGATGAGGGGACAGTGAGGTGGATTGAGTCCTGGCTCAATGTCAGGCCCCAATATAGGTTAGGCATGGACCTGCTGGAGACAAGTTCTGAAGAGAAAGATCTGGGAGTCCTGGTAGACAGAAAAATGACAATGAGCAAGCAGTGTGCTCTTGTGGCCAGGAAAGCCAGTGGAATCCTGGTCTGCATAGGGAAGAGTGTGGCTAGTAGGTCGAGGGAAGTCATTCTCCCCTTCCAACTCTAAAAATTCAGTGAAAATTCAGTGAAATTCAACATTTGTACTACATATATAAATATTTTAAATGCTGAGTAACATCTTACACTGCATCATTGAAAATGCAACATTTCTAAAACCTCTTGAACATGTAAGTCATGTTATTACTTGTTGAAGTTTTGGTTGTGGATTTCCCCCTTCTTTTTATACAAACACCATAATTAATGGGGAACTTGGAGCTTTTTTATTCTTCTAACATAGAGAATATCAATCTTCTGAAAACACAGTGCTTCAGATATTGCGGTGATTCCAAACGAAAGATTTAATTACATTATTGTAACTAATAAGGTAGAAACCATTTGCAACCAAGGTTTATGGAGAAGTCTATTTGCATATCCTTCAATATGAAAGCTGACTAGACCTTTTTTCAAGAAAATGAATTTCCTGTTAACTTAGATCTACAACAGAAATGGCTCACAGGAACAAATGGCCTGTTATGAAGCAAAGCATTATTGCTCTGAATCAGGCAGTTGCCATTGAGCAATCTAGTAGGTGGCACTTCAGTGGAATTTTTCTGAAAAGCTTTCTCCTACTAGGAGATTTCACCTGGTTTTCAAAATGTCACACTACATGACGGAAGAAACTAAGTATATAGTGCCCTGACTGATTCTCACCTGTACCAAGACACAGAGCTATAAGAGCAATTAACAGGTATCTGCTAGTGTGAGAACAAACACTGAAATTGCCCACCTGCAAAAGGAAGTTCCTTTTCAACATGCTGCCTGAAAGCCAGTCATTTGTTAAGCAATATTTTCTGCAGCATCTATTTTGTCTTTCTTTTCTTTTTTTTTTTTTATTAAAGCTTTTGTAGCAAAAATGAGCTTTTAATTGAAAAACAGTAAATGGCCATAAAATCTAAAAATTATCTGTTAGGAGATAAAAAAATCACTTTTGTCCATATGAGATGCATTTAACCTGAAGTACCATGACACATAAAGAAAATGTGAGTTTGCATTTTTAGTTTTATTTTCAACTTGTGGCTTTCATTCTTAAAATCTGCAGTGGAAGCTGTACTGTTCGTACTGTGGGTATCACTTCATAGTATTAAAAACAGTTATTTGAGGGATCAGTGCAGAAAGCTAATACATGATTTTCACGTCTGGGACTTTAATTCTCCATTTTTTTTCTATCCCTAAAACATGTGCAATATATTTAATTGAATCTGATGGGAGGGATTTGAAAGAGAAAAGAACATATTTGGTTAAGGCATGTGTTCCAGGTTTAAGAGGAAGAATGGCAGAAAGCTTAGATATAAGAATAAGAGAAAGAGGTGATAATGACTTTAGCAAACAAACTTTCCGCTAGCCAGACGTGATTCCTGTTTTATGTCAAATACACTCCACTCACAAACACACTCAGTCCTCTGCTTACACTTTCCGTGCCCTGAAATACAATTGCATCAATGAAAATGGAAATTTGCAGCTCCTTTATTCTAGGCCTGCTTTAGTCCTTTTAGACTTTCTGTGGATTTTAAGTCTTCCTTAGCCAGGCTCAGTAGTGTGGTACAATATGTTCAACCCAGCATGGCATTTCTAATACAAACCCCTCAAACTGTAAAACTTCAGGATTGGGTGCCATGCCTCTCCTGAATGCAAGTTTACTGAGTTGATCTTTCTTAATTAAATACCTAAGTTGCTACTTACTACTGTTTTCAACTCCACTAACTTCTGGAATTTGTGGATGGAGAAAGATCAGCTCAGATGATCATTTAACTCCTCTCACTACTGTGAGAAACCTTTGTACAAATTCTGCTGTTAAATCCAAACTGAAATCCAAATTCAGATATTGAGTTTTGACCTATCTTGATTAAGTTTCTCAGCCTGAAAGAGAAAACTGTATTCATGAACCGGTATTGAAAGATGGAGAAGCTGCATTGGATAACTTCTCCAACTTTGCATCTGATCCTACCATTTTTTGGAACAATTGCTCTATGTAATTACCTCATCAATTCCTGACTTTAGTTTCCTGGTTTTAGTCAGCTACACTTCATTGGAATAGCTGCTAAGGCAGTTTTGATCTCACCAAATTCATCTTGAGTGACTCCCTTATTAATGGTTTAGGAAGCTCCGTGGATAACACAGAACAGATCTAAAGATTTCTATATGACCTGTTCTTCAGTACAGACTGTGAGCGTGTAAAGTCTTTTACGTCTGTGATCCCCATCTCTTGCAACAATCATTTAAGGCAATCATGGCAAAGACTTGATTGTACCCACTTAGAAGAAACTGGGTCCTTGACTCAGAACACCAGCTATTTCATTATTTCCAGGTTGAAGCCCTTAGGGCAAAACCTAGAGGAAAAAATGTTTTTTTATATATATTGAAAAAAACCTTATTGATTTCTGTAAGCTTTGGTACAATGAGCATTCAAGTTGGAACACAGGACAGGAGAGGAGATCAAATAATTTTAAACTGAATATGTTGAAATGACAAATAAGTCCTTTAATTCTATAAAAAATATTGTGATATTTTTAAGTATAGATCAGTTTCCACTACAGAATGGGGGAGCTTAAAAATTAGCTCCCCCAAGACTTGTGTATTCAAAGGGTTTGTAATCCTTTTACAACTAAACCAAGTGTGTTGACTTTTTATTTCTCCAAATATTTATTTTCCAGTAATTTGTATACAACCCTACTAAGAGTTTAACATATAGTCTGTAAATTGATACAAATCCAGTCTGTAAAATTAGAACAGAATTGTGAATCATCAAAAAAATTTAAAAATATATTTATTTACATGCAGAAGTAAATATTATTTTGTTTTATTCTTTTTCTATAAATTTTAAAGTACTTGATCACTTTTACATCTAAAAATCGTTAAGCATAAAGGTTTAACTCCAATATTTCTTTATATTAGATTTCACATTGTACATTTGATTGAAAGCTATGCTTTACATAGAATCATAGAATGGTTCGGGATGGAAGGGACCTTAAAGATCATGTTATTGTATGTGAGAGTTACATGAGCATCTGGAGATGATCTTTCTCCATTCTTGAATCCCTAGAGTTTGCGGAGGTGGGTGGGTGGCAAACAACCACCACTGAATTACTCTTTCAGAGCATTTAATCAATAGTAAACTGGCTAGCAGACTCATGCAATTTAGCTGACTGCCAATTACGCAGTAAGATCATGCCTGATTCCAATCCTCAAGGTTGTAGGTGTACCCAGAAATCTTATTCTTGTCAAAGCTACAGTAAGCTTTGCATCGATCCTTTGGTTTCCTGTAGAACAGCTGCTATATGGTATTTCGTTTTCCCTTAATTTGTAGCCAGAAAGGTTTCCTCTGAATTTGACTGCAAGTCTTTTCACTGCTATTATTTTGTGTGCATGAATGTGCATAGTGCCTTTCAGCAGGGAAATAAGTGGTAAATCTTGGAGAAAAATTACCCCTGAATTCTTCAGAATCAGCTGTTCTCAAAATTAAGTCTAAGTCCGTGTTGTCTTCTTTTTTATGGGCACTCCAGATAAAATTCAGAAAAGCCAAGAGAATGTGCCAGATCCTGTAGGGCTCATGATTCTGCATTTTTTGATTAAACAATCAAACAAGACAATATTTAACCAAAGCAGTTCAGCCTGTTCTTGTATTAAAGCATAAAAATAAAGGTTACCATAACCTTTATAAATTTTTGATTTTATGTTTTATTTTCTTTTTACTATTGAAGGTTGCTTTACCAACCTTAATTGCAAAGTTGTTGTAAGGCTATGTAAGATCATGGTATTGTATAGTAGCATATTTTATAGTCTACACATATCTGTTGAGCTATAAGCTTGATAAATTTAGATTGTGTTTACATTGTAAATATGTGTTCTTACATAAATACTCCTAGCTAATACATATATCATGTAGTTTGGATGCAAACCTAACCAGGCCAGTTCTATATGAGCCTCGGGAGATAGGATTGACCTAGAGGAATAAGCTTCTCAGCAGAAAGCTGTTCTGCCTGACTTTTTCTAAAATAAATCTTACTCTCTCATCTCTTAAATTTACACTGGTGCTACCTGTCTTAAATTCCAGTCAACAGAAACACGCCAGTTGATATTCTTGTGGTTTGGAAACTGTCTAGTTTCTAGATTTATCATCTGAAAAATGAGGTAATTAGAGTTAGTAGCTTGAAAAGGGAAGTTGCCATTGTAAATTTTAACATTCAAGTTGTTATGTAGGGGGAGACACTCCCTCAAAGAGAAGTGAATATTATTTTTTTTTTCATTTTGATTCCAATCAAAAAGGAGCCATATTGGTGAATGACTCAATAATTCTTCTGTTTAAAAAATCATATTCCTTTTCCAGCTCATGTTGTAGAGCTTCAGAAGATAATAGAGCCATTCCGGGCAACAGATGGAATCAGAATTTGAATTTTATATTCTGCATTTACTTTTCAAGATGTTCTGTAATGCATGATAAGAATGTTCTTATTCGGCATACATTTGTAGCTCCTAAATTAAAATATAGCCTTTCTTTTTAGTTTTGTAGGAAAGTAAAACTTGACATGAAATTAAATCATCTAGATTAAAGAGCGATGCTGTGGTTATGAAACAGTGCAGTAGAGTGGTCAACACAATTGGCAAATTCCAGAATGAAGTCACACCGTGTAGCACCAATCTGCTCCACGCTTCCCCAGCTCCCTTCTCCTGGGGAGGGCCAAAAGGCATCACTACTTATGTTTCGGTCTCTTTAATCGAGTTCATGTGGCAGAAGGAAATTACTTTCTTAAAGTAGTCAGACTGGAAGGATTTACATAAGACTCAGCAAGAAGCTTCAACAGTTTCCACTCTGTATTGGGGCAGCTTGTTAATTTTCTTTCTCCATCCAGTCAATTGTATAACTTTGCAGCTGGCACATTTTGATTTTGCTCTGCCATTTCTCCAGCTCTGTGAATATTTCCCATGTGTCTAAACTTTCACTTTAAGCTTATCTCATTCAGGAAGATTTTTCTCATCAAATCTGATTGTATAAAGAAAGTAACAGGTAAAGCTGATGATAATGTTCATCTCTCCTTCTTTTAATCCTTTTCCTGGAAAAAATATAAAAAATATAAAAAGCTACACTCATTTAGAATTGTGACTTAAGAATATGTATGGATATTGGACCAAAATTTTATGATTGCCTGGGTGCAACTGAGAGTTTTATTTGGTGAATCATAATCATATCTCTTCAATCCTAGTGAATAGATTAATCCATTACAAGGAGAAGCACTTAGTCACCTGGGATTGATGACTCCTGACAATAATACAGAAATTTCAGGGAGATGACAGAATGCCTTGTATCGGAAATTAAGTGGCTGCCAAGAGAAGTATGAGATGGAATTCTTTTCACTTATTGTTAGGGAATTTCAGAATATAAATTAGTGGTTTTATGGGCAACCAGTGATTGTTCTCAGTCTTCTATAAGAATAAAATTTCACTACTATTTACGTTTACTTTTGTAATAAAATTCATATTTCATTTAATTTGATTGTCTTTTTAAACTCAAATGGCTTTATTCTTAGGCAAAGAAGAAATAGTCCTTTTTGAGCCACTAAAAATTAAAATAAATTATAAAAATAGCTTCTCACATTGACTGAATTGGCAAAAAAGCTGCATTTGTCCTTGATTACTGTTCATAGAAATTATTTTTTTCTTCAGTGGCACTTTTTATTCCTCAGCTTTTGGAGAAATTGTGAAAAGTACAGAAGTTCTAGCAAAGTCTCATGAGATCTGGAGATGACTGACTTCACCCTGGGTCTTGCTCTGCTTATATGGATTAGTAAAATTAGCTTCTAGTCACCTGTTTCATCCCATGTGCTCTCTTCTCTCTTCAAATGTTGACCTTTTTGTGCTCCTCTCAGCAGCAGTCCATATTAAAGCATTTCTTCATCGCTCATGCCACCCTATGCTCAAGATATTCTTTGAGGCAAATGATCTGCTTTAGCTCTTCATGTTCAAGTCCATATTTGGCTAAAACTTTCCCTATACATGTTTTGTGTTTCAACTCAAACTGAAAGGTATCAATTGAGTCAGTAGTCATATTTTTGTGGTTGCTGAGGAAAAACCCTTTCAAATAAAGCTGAGGAAATTCTGTACTCTTTTTGAAATAAAAATGTGATAAATGAGCTTATGCTCAAGTATGTTACACTTTTGTCACTTTCGTATTTTGAGTTAATAAATTTCATTAGGAAGTCAAAATAAAAAAAAATTAAGTTAGAATAAATGAACTAAAGTAGTTGTTATGGAACAACACTATCTCAGGTGCCTTTTTCTAGTTGGTTTTATCAACATGGATAACATTTCTATCAGATCAAAATGTGATCATTTTTATAAGTGAAGGACTCATTTTTACTTCTAGTGTTTAGGTGTGTCACATTTTGCTACAAAATGCATCTTTTCCAAATGAAGTCTTCTGAACTTTTATCTCTTCCCATTCCTTCTCCCTTTTTATTACATAGTTATACAGGAATCCTTTTTACCCAAAATTCAAATATATTAGATGTGATAAATTTGTTTATTTCAATAAGACAATTTGTTAAGATAAGTGGAATAGTAAAGGTGTATTGCTTTACCTTATTTTTATGACTAAAAAGCAGATGCATATTTCATGTAGAATCTGTTTTATAATCAAGAGGAGAGAGACACAACCACCCAGTAGTTTGACTTACCCTCGTGTGGTTGGGATGAATAACTGTTCAACAGTACACACCTGTCTCCATTGATTGCTGGGATTGCTTTTTGGTTTATGCAAGACTTTCACCACCCCTGAGAAATCAACTACTAATAAAAGCACTCATCCATATTCACCATTTTCAAAATGAAAAAAAATGAGACTGAAGGAACATTTCCTATTTTATTTTATTTTTCTGTTTGAAAACTGTTTCAATTTTTTTTTTTTAGAGGAATAAGAACAAGAAATCTCAGTTGTTTGTAGCAAGGTTAGAAAGCACTTCCCTTGTATTTTGAAACAACAGAAAATTTAGTAATGGGTACCTTGTTCTCTTTTTTCTTTTTCTTAAGCAACAAAATATTGGTACTCGTTTCTTTCTTTTCCAGAGTTCCTTGTCCTTCTCATACAAATAAGGAAAAAAAAAATGCTATGGATAATATGCCTGTATTTTGAGAGAGGAGGAGATGTAAGAGATAGGAGACGTGTTATTTATATGTTATACTTATGTCTTATTTAATAATATGTACAATGTTTAACTTTTAAATATGTGTTACTGATCAGAATCTTCTATTCTAATTGCTAATGTATAGAACAGTACTTTTAGGAATGAAATTTACTCAACATTTTCTTGGTAAGCACTAAAAATTAATGCATTTACCTGAATAAAATTTTTGCACTATCAATTAAAGACAGTGAGGACATCATTACTTGCCTAAACAATGTAGAGAGAAATGTTTTATGAAAGACACTTGTTGACATGCAAGAAGTTTGTAGACTGTTGGTGGAATTATGATTAAATTTGTGTTTATATCTTAAACTTCATTCCAGATAGAAAAAAAGCACAGTTTCAGCCTTTGACTTTACTGCCATACAAGTAAATATCAATGAGAATAAAACACTGGCCAAAATTATTTTTGCATATGACTGAAGATGAATTTCCACAGCCAAAGGGCTATGGACTAAATCCAGTCTTAGTATTAAGGAAATAAGTGTCTAATGAATAAAAGTTATTTCCAGAAGGAAAATAGCTTTCCCTCCAGGCTATAACATATGGAGGAAAATACTAGATTTTCAGTAATGTTCCTTATCAGACAAGAAGATTATAGACAGGGTAAGTTAACTATGTAAAAGAAGATCCCAAAGTCTCCTGCAGATAAAAGCAAAGTTTGAGACATCATTTTGCTCTGAGATGAGCCTGAAAAATGTCTGTACACAAATTTCTGTATTCGCACAGCTGCATTCTGTGGGATGACTAGAATGAAGTCTGCATATGTCTGAGCCTGAATTTTGCAGCTGATTCTCATATGGAAAAAGAGTCAATCACTAGTTTCCTCAAATCTAAACTTCTGGAGAGCTTAAATCTCATCCAAGAATAAGCTCTCTGGTACCGGTATAGACCAATCCTAGACATTGAGTTTATAGCCAATAGCTGTAGCCTAGAGCCTTTAGTCTGACTGCTGGATGGTTCTCAACAGGTTTGTCTCCAGCCAAAGCACTTACAGACCATAAACAGTGACTGTGAAACATAGCCAACATAATATCTTGTTATGGATGCTACAGTCATTCTTCAGTTAGCTTTTTTTTTTTTTTTTTTTTTTACTATAGCACACATTATTGTATTAAGATCCATTTATGGCTGTTAATCTTGATTCTCTTTGGATCTCAATATATGTTCTCAACCTAAGCACCTCATCTGCTGTGGGAGTACAGTATGGGGGTTACTTGTCTCTCAACACCTGTACTGTTCTGTATCTTGGTTACAAATGTAGTCTGCTTACCAAATCTCCCTTTATGAGGGATGCTTAGATCTGTCCCCTTAGATCGTACCCGGCACAGCTTCCTCAAGGCACAGTTCTTCCCCTGAGCCAATCAACACGATCACTGTCTAGGGGTTGAGAGAGGGGTGGGAAAGCAGCAGCAGACTAAGATATAGGTTAAAAATCTGCAGAACTACTGAAATTAATAGTGAATGGGTTAAAAATGGGTTTCCGTGACAATGTGACAAAGATGGGCCCTCTGGATAAGAAAAAGTAAGCCATATGTACTTCAAACAAATATTTTTTAAGTGCACTTGGTCAGTCAGTCACATAAAAAACAGCAGAGGGTATTCTGTTGATGCTGTTTTGCCCTGCAACTATGCTGCCAGAAGGTGAGGAAGGGCAAAGGATGGAATAAGAAACCCTGCCGATAACCTTCACAGGAGCTGCTGTGTTTCTCCAGTTCCTCTAATCCCCAATCCTCAAGCACATGTCATCCGCACTCCTGAACAAACAAGACGCTGCAATCCCTTCCAACATTTCTGTTTCAGCAGGGGAGTGTTTGATCAGCCATGCCCACCACTGACTCTGTCTTAGTAATGACATTCTCTCTGGGCCAAAGGCTGTTCTGCTTATGTCAAACTCATCAATCATAAGACGAGTCTTAATGCAAAAATAACAGTGTCAGTGAACAGAGAATGCTCTGAGGTCCATTAGTGCCTTGCTGATCAAAGGTGATGTGCTATCTGAAAATAAACAAACACTCATTCTAAAAGGAAATTGTTTCTTTAGTATGATGTTCTGGCTTAGAGATATATAAAGGATGAATGCTTCTAAAACTCTCCTTAAGTCCAGTATGGACCTCTCCTTTAACTCATGAGAAATAAGAAAGAAAATGAGCAAAGAATTAATTGAGATGATAATTATAAAACTTAACAAGAGGCATTTATCTGCATTTTATTTTGAGATGTGTTCCACTTAAAATAGACCTGTTCCATCATTATCATCAGAGAATTAAGGTAATCTCCTGCATCTCTGTAATAAAAAAATAACAATTCAAAACTTTTCTCATTACTTTAAGAGGGAAGAACTGAAACATAAAGATTAAATAATTTCAACAATCCTATTCACTTTTTCTCAGGGAGGCATCTGATGAAATTAAGAAGTTAAAAGCTTAAAACAGATAAAAAGGATTATTATTTCATAGCATCAAACTGCAACCTTGCTGAAATAGGCATCATTTTAGGGAAAAGCCTAAAAAAGGTTCAGAAGTTGTACAACATTAATTACTTATGTGGATCTACAGTTCTATTTTCTTTCTGTTTTGAATTAAATGTACAGACATTATAGAACAAGCACACTGTCTATGCTTGACTCCAAAGTCTTAATTTCTAGGAGATCTTAGAGCAGTCAAAATTTCAAATGACTGCCTGGTGTTTTTGGAGGAGCCTGTGGTATTCAGTGTTCATATAATGGCCCTGACTGTGCACAGTACAATAATTAAATGAAGAGATGAAGTATTTAAATAATGAAGTGTATTAAATAATGGTGATGGTTTGTTGTTTGTTGTCCTGCATTAAACTCAGTATTAAGGACTGATTAAGTCTCTAAGTGACTCAAGAACCATGAACTGCAGAGATTATTTTATCATTTTATACTTTGCATGTATTACAAACACCTTTCTGAATGCAAGTTTCTTGAAAGGAAGATGAATGCTGTCAGAGCTAAGTGCACTCAGGTGAATATAACAATTATAAAGGTGAGGAAATAATGCCTGTTATTAAAGATAATCTTAGGACAACCAGCTGCAGTGTATGTTTCCCACTAACATAAACACACAGATCAACCCCATGACCTACTGTCCCAGCTCGGATAGCACAGAATATTCTTTATTCCTCATATGGATCTTTCCTTCACTGTCTTTGGTTTGGTTTCCCAATTCTTATGTAAAGACACCATCCACCACATGACTGACTTAGCTTTTCACTAACCAAAAAGAATAATTGATCTAGATTGACAATGAGGAAAGCTACCAAATCATTGTATCTGTAACAAATTGAAAATGCATTTTGAACTCTAAATGATGGCTTTATGAACATTATTTTAGTTATAAAGCACTGTCAATATATACAGTGCTTCAGCACTTGATAGAAAGTGTACAAAATATAAAAAAAAAGTCTTTCTCACAAAGGATATGCAATCTAAATTTAGCCACTGATAAATTGTTGCAGGAATTTTGCTCAAGGAAAAAAAATCCATTTTCTTTTACATTTTATGACATTGAGTCCACTAATGCTCCTTTTCCCCCTTTTTGCTTAAATGTTATGACTAGCTCAGGAATTAGCAGTATAAATTGCCGTGAATCAACTATGCTATTTCATCACTAAGAGGAATATAATAACCCATAATCTTGAGACTTTCTGTTCAAATGTATCACTTAATTCTTTTTTCTTTTGTAGAGCTTTTTATTTATTTTTAGCTTAGCATATTTATAACTGTCACATAGAATCTAATTCCCAAAACACTTTTACATGTGAG
This sequence comes from Gallinago jamesoni, assembly GCA_025769975.1. Lineage (NCBI taxonomy): Eukaryota > Metazoa > Chordata > Aves > Charadriiformes > Scolopacidae > Gallinago > Gallinago jamesoni. The sequence continues at coordinate 43,501,378 of JAOQGH010000040.1, forward strand.
AAACAGTTAATAGCAATTTTCTTATCATTGTTTCTGTCTACAGCATAGGGTTTTTTCTGCCCACCTTTCATACTTTTTGGACCAGTTTGTCAAAACCATATTGATATCTGTTGTTCATTCTCCCTCAGAATCTCCAGAATATTCATTTTCTTCTCCCAGAGCTACTTTTTTACATTCACTTTTCTTCAAGAAGTTAAAAGGAAGCTGCTGTCGGCTTTTATTCTTCGTTTATTGCTCTGATCACTCTCACTTTTATGGTTTTTCACTGAAGCCCTATCCCCACTATGACAAGTCCAAGCTCCAAAGCACTCTCTATGCTGCCAGCATTACTCACTACTTTTGTTCCTGCCTTTGCCCCATTTTTGTACCTTCCCCATACAATTAATATGCAATGCTTGGTTAATCATCCACTTATGGAAAGATTGCTGTGAATCATCTGGATTTTATGTTCCTGAGACCTTTCATTAGTTTCTTTTTTCTTTAAAAGGATGAAATCCTTATAAAGGACCACATCTCCACAGTGGAGTGAAACCTATAGATTGCACTATATCAAAACAGAAAACAGCACAGTCACACTTTGTTTGTCCTATTCCTGAAACTTTGCCTTTGTATCATTGCCTCTATGGGAAGTAAATGCAACAACTTACTGTGTGTATTTGGAGAATGAGGACCTATACTTGTAAAGAGCTAACATGGTTGGTTTCAGATGGGGAAGCACTGTGTTGTTTGCTGACATACTTTACAAAATACAGTATTGTTTCCGGAGAGAAGACAAAAGATATTGCAAAATGCCTCTAAGACTGTGGTTTTATGGTTTTATGGTTCTTACCTGTGTTTTGGTGGGTACCACATCCATCTCTAGGAACGTTCCTTACTGCAGTTAGCTGGCAGAGTTTGATCAATACAGATTTTCAAGTCTTAACCAGACATGACTAGTCTTGGGATATTCCTGCTGGCTACCCTGCCATATTTTTAACAAAGTGGTTATCCTATTGTTCTATTATCATATTGTCCTATTATAACTGGGAAAATTATACATGTGTTAATCTAATGGAGAAAAGAAATAACTGTTGTTTTCATGAATTTATGAAAAAGATATTTGTGAGCTTAACACAGAATGTTAAAATTATAAAACAAAAATTTGCAAAGACTTATTCTTGGTTTCAAGGGAAAAACATTCATTACCTGAGCAGTGTGGGAGTTTGATGTTAGGCAGGGTCAAGAAAAGAAAAAGAGAGAAATTATTAAAGAAATAAAAAGTACACAGAAATAAAAAGTTCATATTCAGAAATAGAAGACGGAAACATCTGGTCTTTCTAATGAAACAGGTTATATAATTTATTCTTGTTTTTTCACCAAACTAATGGCAGAGCTTTTAATTTTGTTATCTTATGCCAAATTATGGGCCTCCCAGTAAATAAAAATGTTTAATGCTAGTGGAAACTGTTGTCACTGTAACCACCTGGATTGGCACCATGTAATGTAAAGTCTATTAATTCAAATATTTTAAAGTTCTGAAGATTTTGGATGTGTCCAGGCTTTTACATGCTTTTGTGAAATAACTTCTGAATCAGTTCTTACTTGCCACTAACACTTAGTTTTTCCTTGAAATACGGCTAAGAAAGATCATGCAATTTTGTTTCTGTCTTTGTAGAGAGGTTGTCTAAGACTTTGTCTCTGAACATCTTCTTAAGGGATTAATAATAATATTTGATAATGAAAAATATATTAAACAGAAGTTATGTGTGTCCAGCTGTAAAGAATAAGCCAGAACAACTGAGCTTGGAATTCAAGACACTGAGCTTTTCAACATATGTTTCAACATCTCATAACTTATTACTTACAGAACAATTCACCACACTGTTCCCATCATAAAGAGAGTTATAAAATGAAAATATATAAATCATTTATCTTTCAAGATTTTCAGATGTAAACTTTGAAACATCTGTGCATTTATGATTTGACTTGCAGTTTCAAAGCAAACGTGTTCATGAAACTTACACTGCATTGCCTTTATTCTTATATACACATATATCTATGCAAGCCTATTTTTCAATAAGCTATTATTCTTTAAGTAAACCTGCAAAGGTGCTTTCTACTGATTCCTTAAAGCACAAACCAAGAGAAGAAAGAGATATCCAAATAAGGAAAATAGTCCTACCCATTACTCACCAAGCTTATTGACTCAATTTCTTAGTCCTTTTAGTGTATACATTGATCCTGTTTTTATAATTGTCCATATTCCTTCCTGTTTTCATAAGTGTCAATATTTTTTTTAATTAAGTTACACACAAAAAAATAGTAGCTCGTGAAATATTGGTGAAAATTGGTGAAAAACTGCTGGAAGTAATATGTGAAGAAATGTGAAGTATCTTAAACAAAAACTTAAATCTAAACTCCTTGCATTCTATTAGGAAAAAAGAGTGTACTGTATCATTCTGAGTAGGAAAACTTCAATTTTAAATACTCATGAGATGCTTGAGAAAAATCTTTAAAACTGACATTGTCAGTAGAAATTATTCTGTACATCTTTCGCAGAATAAAAGTTAGATAATAGCACTATATAAAATCTTTTTTATTCTTCATTTTAGAAATGATTTAGCTTTCTCCCATATAGTAAAAAATAATAAATCTAAAAATCTAAAACTCTTGTACAATCATGAAACAGTGAAGCAAAAGAACAGAAGGAAATCATCACTGAATTTTTCAGCCTTAAGTAAATATTTAATTTTGATTTCTAGCTGACAAACAGTAGCTGAATATGATATTCCTTAAAAAAAAGTTTGATAAATCTGTATTTTCTAACAAGAAAGAAAAATAGAATATTTCTCATTACTTTACTGAATTTTCAGATAAGTCTAACTGAAAACAACTCAGAAAAAGGGATTGTCACTCAACTGTTTGAGACTTCTCTAGTTTTACAATATTTGTTATTTAAATACTATCCTTTGCTTGTTTTATTTCCACTTCTTTTAACTTTTGCCCATTCCTGAGGTGTTCTAAAATTTCATAACTTTTGAGGTGATCAGCTCCTTTTACTGAGTCCACTGTAGTCAAAGATGACAGTGCAAAGGCAAGAATATGTAAATTGAGATCTCTACCCTTCAGGTGAGACAGAATCAGTGTTTACACCCTTGCAAAATTAGTGTCACTCAGCAGGTGACCTACTCCTGGTTTGCTGATGCTTATACTTGCTTGACATGTCTCATGTGTTCACCTGTCTGAGGCCATGCAGTTTGTCTTTGAGGAAGCCTAGGCATACAGGCAACTTGGTGATGTATTCCTTGAGGTATTTTTTTTTTTCTGACAACAGTATCTCCTCTTTTTAAATCTCAAGCTCCCTGCATAGGAGCTGTGTAGGTACTTGTACATAGGCCCAGGACATATTCATCTAGTCCATCAGCTCCTCAGAAGTTCAGTCAGCAAAGCTGACTACCATATCATTTACACTAAGGGAATTCTGGTCAAAATTGTCAAGTTGAAGGGTATCTGTGCTGCATATTATTCAACTCTCACATCCATATAACAGTATTGTAAGTGCATATATTTTATGCATTTAGAAAGGTATATAAATATATACGTTTACCATGGTGAGATTCCACGTTGGCTTTCTTCTTGCCTCATAAACTGGAAAAAAGCCATCCTTACTTTCAGCTATAATATTCTTTACTGTGAAACCTCAGTGCCCACATCACCTAGCTTATTATGTCTCTGATTTATGTGGCAGCAGTTGAATGCAAAGCAGATAACTGGTTGAAATACTCCTTTTTCTTTGTGGCCTCGGGTTGTACACTGATTTCTTCATTCTGATGGTATATTATCATTTTTGTGGTGGATTAAAAATGACACCGTTGTAAAGACAATATATTATTATTATTACATAGTTTGGGATGAGGAAAGAAATCTATACCCTCTGTCAATTGAGTAAGTGTCCTTGCTTTATGGAGGTGAGTGACTCCTGTCTTTATATTTGTAGCCAGAGTTCAATTTTGTCTTAGATGGAACACCCTGGTATATACTGTGTGGCTTAAACCAGTAGATCATTAACTTAATGTGCAGCAAATTGTTGCTGGCAGCTATTGATTTTAAAGGCGTACTATCAGAGCATAGTCCAGCAGAAGATCATTTCAGGCTGATAATAATCTGAGAGTGCTGGACTTCCACTGCATACAAAAGTTTCACATTGGTGATAATTGGAAAGCTGAGTCAAAAAACGAAGGTCAGATGTTTTAACAAAAAAGAATCACAGTTGCTGTCATTTATGTTTCTCTTATTTATCTTTATGTTGTCCTAAAAGCAAAAATTAGGGTTCTTTGAATGTATAATTGAAATCTGTGCATTCTTTCCTAGCAAAACAGTGTTGAAAAAGAAGCAAGGATTCACTTAAATCTCAAATAAAGATCACCTGACTCCGTTGCATGCTGTTATTCACCTGTCTAGGAGTTTTTCATTCCTACAGCATAGAAATATTTTAAATTCATATTCTCAATTTCAAACTATGATTTTGTTGTAATTTGCCAACTCAGCTCCAGCCCTGACTCTTACACGTATCTGACAGGTGCTTCTAAAGTGTATATGCTTTAGTGTCCATCTCGGAATTGTGTGTGGTTAATACTGTGGCATTCATACAATTACACCCCTTCGAAACATCTCACTTCCATGAAGTGCTAAAGCTTGAGTTTGATTTTTTTTTTTTTCCTCCAAGCAATAGTTTCTCTTTTTTCACAGAGATTTTTTCAAAGTGTATATCGATTAAATTGTAGCCATTCGTGGACCATATAGTCAGCTTCTGGAACATAAAGACAATCTGATATTTTAACATTATAAGTCAGGAGGCACAACTACTACATGCGCTGCTATTAATATACACAAGGTTCAGTTTATAGAATGTAGGAATAATTTTGTACTAGTTTGTCCCTCTTTTGAAAGTCTTTCTAGAAGTTTCCGTACAGTCTCAAATTTTGCCTTCTTTTCAGCCACTCAATGCCTATTTATTTAAGTCAGAGGACTGATAAAAAAAATATCACCTATGTTCTAGTATGTTATTTGTTGTTATGAATGAAAATCGAAGTCACCAGTTGTTGAAATGAAGAGATCTAAGGAATTCTGTTTGTTTCACAATACTTTGCCTACTAATCACTCATATATTCATACAGTTGACATTGTGAAACTTTTGAGACCAAGGAAATAAATTTGACCATTTAACAAAAAGTTGCAAAAGCTATCAATGAGTTTGCAATAAAAGTGGCACCGTATTACTAGTAGGGCCCACTCTGCCTCATCTGTAGGTCTTTGTAACAGCTGCACTTTTGAAAGAGAAGGAAATATTTTTGACAATTAGGATAAACAAATTGCAAAGGGAAATATGGTTATAAGTTACCAATGGAATCCTTAAATGAAACATGCCATTTCCAACATGGTCCTAACATCGTCCAGCCTTCCATTAGCAAAGACCTCTGGATAGCCATAGCCAAACATCAAATATACAGTAATTTATAATGGTAATTCATTCATTTATAAAGCAAAAGCATAGCTATGCAATGAAAAAGGACACAAACTGAAATTTGCCTCTAGGCAAAGCCTTAGTTTCTATAAACAAATTAACATGTAGACTTTACTTCATTGATGTATGGAGAATTTACTTATGTATTTCTTTTCTTCTTTCCTTACCTTTTCTGTATGATTTAGAATTAAATACTGGTTTATCTGGTGTGTGAGTAATGGAGCTTAGTGTATACTGAAGTATCAATGACATTTGCAGTGCAAGAAATGTTTCAGAAGGCAAGCAAACTGATGTGAATATACTAAATATAATGGGGGAAGGTAAATTCGGTATATTTTTTACGGTAGTTATAGATGCAAGAATTCTACTAATAGAATAGCCTATGTAAACTATGTAACATTTAAAAAACTTAAGGAAGCTAGTTAAATGGATGCTTTTACTTAGATTTTTTTGTTCTTCTTGGAGTGAGTTTTGGATTGTTTTTGTTTGGTTGGGCTTTTGTTGTTGTGGTGGTGGTGGTTTTGTTTGTTTTGTTGTTGTTGGTTTTGGTTTGGTTTGGTTTTTTCTTCTATTTCTGGCCAGACTAGTGAGAAGTGTTTGGAGATTTCAGTTGTCCTTAGAATGACTCCTAGAGTAGTTATTTGTTCATTTGTAGATAAAGGCATCCAAATCTTATCCTGGGTTTCCCACTCCAGCTTCTGTAATGCCAATTTTTATCATAGGCTTTAAAAACACAAGGCTGTCATACAGTGCCTTGTAAATGACCCTCAGGAATCAACAGTTCAAAAGAGAAGATGGTTCAGTCTGCTGACAAATTTCAGACCCATTCACTGAAATTGCAAACTGTCATGTCATTGTGAGGCAAAAGTAAACTAAACTTGCTTGAATCAAGCAATCCTAAACCAGTGAACCTCCAAGTAGTTACATTAGAACAGCTACCCAGCTGTGGAAGCTTGAGCTTGACAATCATGATGTGAAAGCTTCAATAATTCAATATCCTTTCAAGTTACTCAGAAAGCATGAGGTTTTAAAGCCTTAAGAACCTGCATGAAAATTTCTATGTTCATAGTTAATCTATCCATCTTCTTACTCATATTTAATGCATTGTGAAATTTAATTGCTTTTACTCTAGAAATGCACCTGGTCCAATATATAACTGTTTTTAAAAAAAATAAATATTGCTCCCTGTTACTAAATCTTGAAAATTTTTCATTCTTTGCATTCAGGACCCACTATCTGCCAGACTTTTGAATGAACAGTGCATTGTGACTCTCTTGAATTATTAGTATATTCTCTTGGTCAGAATTTTAAAGTTTTGAGTAATGGGACATGCCTTCTTTGCAAGGGCTGAGCATGTTTTTTCTGAAGGTGTCCTCTATGCGCAGACTATACAAACACCTAAGTCAGATTCTTTGGCCATAAAACAGCAATGGATAATTTGCAATAGGCCATCTTCTAGATGCCTTATGTTATCAAAATGAAACAGGATTTACCAATGCCTATAAAAGACTAATAAGAAAAAGGAGTAAAAGCCCATGAATGGTCCAAAATTAATAAAGTAAATCCTCAACAAGCAGAGAATGACATTTTCCAACTGGCTTCACTTACAGAAGTCTTGTATTGATTAGCAAGTTCACATACATGTGATTTATTGGTAGACTTGGTGTTAGTCAATCTTCTATTAATTATCTGCAGGTTTATGGCTGTATTTTCTAGCAAACTGATGAATAGAACCTGGGCATCTATATTGCAAAATTAGATCTTCCATGGTTAGAGATCAAAAAGAAAGTTGCAGCCAGCAGGAGGAAATGCACTGAAAAATGCATTAAGGCCGACTACTCTGAGAGGAATGAGAATGCATGGTGAACGCTCTTTGATATAGTTATGGCTACACGAGTGAATGACTTTTAAACTTGTATCCTGTTCTGTAACATTCCTTAAACTCAGATTTCTAGTTTGGACAATCTCATCTGTTTGAACACATGCTTCTCTGGGGACATTAGTAGAGCTCACTATATGATAATTTATAAGACTATGAAGGAGACAAGATGAATATAATTTCATGTCTAATTCCCTGTCCACAGCTGCAGTGATCTACTTCTAATGCCCAGTAAAGATACAGGATGGATGTACATGACATGCTTCAAATTTAAGTGGTAAAAAATATTTCTGGAAATAGGATTTGAGACTGGATAATTTGGGGAAAATATATACTTGGCAGAAGACATTACTACCTTGGTGCTAGTATATAATGAATTTTTGGGACAGAATACATGTCACAGAAAAATATATTTTAAAAAATTATATGTCCATCAGTGGGAGTAACTGAAATAGGAAGCACTTTCTTCAGAATTACCCTATGGATCACAGCAAGGCTGTTCAGCTCAGCTTGATAGTAACAAAGGTTTGCATCTTGGAAATAAAAACTTGCATTTCCAGAGCACAATTTTGTCAAGCACACAGTAAAAGTAGTTGAAGAAAATAAGGAGGAAAATTGTGGTAATATAGGGGCTTTGAAGAAAGAAAAATTAATGCTATGAACATATTGTAAATATGTGCTTTGTTAGGCCATTTGTATGAAGAGTGAGTGATTATTAGTTTTAAGGGAACTGGAATTGAATTAATTGAAATGTCTTCTCCTGTGAAGGCATCTCTTCTTGTTTTATGAGCAGTTTCTGGGCAGTGCTCATCTGAGATCAGCATTTCAACATCCTTGGATTCATTATCCTCTATTTCCCTCAGTATTATCTAATTCAGCAGCATTCATTGATTATTGTCTATTTACCTTTTCAATTATGAATCATATAAACACCTGGGTTTAAATGCATTAAGTACAGTTAGTGAATATGAAATATGTGTTTCTACCTGCTTGAGGTCTAAGCCTCTCTGTTCCTCAAGAGTAATGCTCATTGATCTTACTCCAAAGTAAGAAGTTTCAGGCATTGTGAACCAAAGAAATTAGAATTTTTAAAGTCCCCACTTATTATGGAATTTTGGTAGTATCAAAGAAAATTGTGATTAAAAATAATTAATAAGGATGTGTTCATAAGTATGGTTGTGGTTTTTTTTGCTTTTTTAAAACAAGATATGAAGGAGGGGCATGGAGTTTCATATTTTTCTAATGAATTGGGATCTGAACTTGAATCTACATGTGGAATTCATCAAACAGGCTTTAGTGGCACTTACACGTTTCCCCTCTTTGTTACTGTTTCATATTAAGACTGGAGGGAGCTGGGGATGATTTTTCCTGTAATTTATGGCATTTGTGTCTATTTGCAACAGTTGTAAAAATACTGTATAAACAGAAACATCATAAAGCACTCATAAAAGAAGTCTTCTAAAGCCAGCAAAAGAACAGAGTTTCCATGGCAGCCAGTGGTTCAAAGGTGAATTATCTCCCAGATGTGATGGCATTAAAATTTGTTGTCTTCGTAATACTATTTTATTGTGCATTTACGCTCTCAAAATAAAAAGAAAGTAAAAGCTGTATAAAAGGAAAAAAAGAAAAAAAGCCAAGAAAAAAAGTCCTAATTTCCTAATTTATAAACTGGAAAATAAAAAAGAGCATGGTGTAACAGAAATGGAAGAGAGTAAGAAAGAAAGATAAATTTATTTCTTGAATAAAACACATGAAAAATAATAGCAATTGAAAACACCAAGAAGTGTAGAATAAGTGTAGTCACCTACCGATTTTGTTAAAAACATAGTACTGGATTTCTCCAGTTACTGTGAATAATTAGTGTTTTATTTGCATCCAAATGAATGTTAAGATTATTTTAATCTGTTTACATAACCATTCTTGGGACTTTTTTTTTCTTTTTTCCTTGAAAAATCTCCTCTTTCTATGTGGAACTGCACAGTAGCTGATAAAATCAGATCTCTGAATTGATTTGGTGAGTGATGTTCAGCAAAGGGGTCTGATCATGGTTCTCAGCAAAGGTTCCTGATTGTGGTTCTGAACCACTTCCAGGGTCAAAATGACTAGAGTTGAAAGCAAGGATAGCTGTTTTTTTAACTGGTTTGCAAATGGGTTCTATTCCTGGTGGATAGTTCAGCTTTGGTAGAAGTACTATAGTTATGTTGACAGTTTTCAGCTTTGTATATGTGAGCAGGATTCTAAGTAATTTTTGTTACTGCTGATCTGTTCAAATCCTGTACTCGTGTACCAGTTGGGCTTCCATCACATGCATATATGTGTTTTCCTATGCATTTGGGTTGTTCTCATTGTAATACTGGTTGTCTCCTGCTGTCGCAGTTCTCTTATTCTATTAGTATAAATGTCATATTTTTATTGAATGACCTTTGCTTAATCTATTCCTACATGTCTGGTGAAATTTAACACAATCTGTGAATATTTTTTTGTGTTTGAAAGATAGATTGGAAATGTATGCTAAGGAGAGTAGAATGTCCTCAATTTTTTATATTTTTTTCTTAAACAACTTTACAAATAAAGCTGTTCTCTATGTAGAGGACAGAGTAAAATATATGAAGTAGCACCATCACTTACTTTTCCTAAAACAATATATTTCAATGAAGAGATGCATATTTAAAAGAATATTCCAGAAAGTTGAGAAAAAATGTCAGTATCATTAGGAAAGTGACGAAATGCCTATACCTGAAGCCCTCTCATATTTTTGCAGGTAGTTATAACCTTTATTTTTTATATCCATTTAAGTCACTGAAATGATTTATGTCACTTATAATCAGTATTTATGGTCTTGCTGTAAGAGAATTCACAGTTCTAGTGTTAGGATCAGTGTTTGAAAGAATTGTAATTAGTTTACATATTTCTGAATGCAAACCATTTCAAGAGATTAGAACATTGGATCACTAGAGTGGACCAAATAGAAGGTTTATATGAACTCTGTCACAGCAGAATAACCTTCCTTTCTGTTACCTTTCTCAAATCTAGAATTTATTGTTTTATTTTGAATTCTGGGATATGAAAACACAGATTAATTGGAGACTTTTCATGCAGATGTGTCTGAGAATTGCTCAGACAAAAAGGCTAATTCCTTTCTAATAGTTCTTGTGAACAAGACTGAAAAAGGTTTGTTACCCTCATTTATACTCTTGCAAACATGTCCCAGCCACAAGAATCCATAGGCTAACAATCTGGGAAATTCAATACACACACCAGAGAATTAATTAATGAGCCAGAGTGTCATAACTAGAATTTTTCCCCAACTGTGCATTGGTATCATATTTATAAGTTTGCCAGACTGTTCTTTATGTACACTGTCATTGGATAAAACCCTCTCGCCCTTTAACATGTAGATTTAAAAGATTAAATCTGAAGAGGAATATAATATCAGCATTTTACACCGGAAACACATCTAGCCCTGTATGGAGGAAATTTCTTCCTAACACCTATTAAATAGGATTTGGATTATGAATAGAACTGTGAGAATATGTATATTTTCAGGCTTTTACTATATGCTTTCTACAGTATTTTTCTGGGAATGTTCTCATTATCCCTTGCATTATCTAATCCTTATTGCAGTCCTTGGATTCAGTATGGTCAGTAGCTTAATCTCAGTTCAAAAGATTAATTATGCAGTATTTAAATAATTTTTTTCCTGACCTTTTGAATTCATTCAGTGTTTCTTGTGAACGTATGTTAACAAAAAATATTTGTATTCTAGATTTTTCTTTTCTAATTATTCAAATTATAAAGACAAACCTGGTAGAACTTAATCAAAATTAGTTTTCAAGGGTTTTACTTAAAAGCTGGTAAAATTAGTTATAAATCTTATTCAACTGCAGAAAAAAAAATTAAGCGAAAGAGAGATCTGGGTAAGTAAAAAACCTCTATGTAAATATATTTAATATATTTATATATTTTATATTATATATATACACAAAAATTAATTCTGGTCTTACTCATTAAAAGAAAACAAAAACAAATGATTGGAAATCACAGTGGACTTGGTCCAAATACTCATTTGCAATCTTGCTTTCTTTGTTCAGACATCAGTTCTGCTGAGTATTTACATTGCAGAATGTAAACTAATTTATGGCACTTACATCATTACCTAACATGCTGTTAATCATCTTCCATGCTGTAAAATGCTCTAAGGCACTATAAAATACAGTCTTTCTCTGGTTTGGAATATTCTTGATTCATCGCTTACACTTTTCCTTTAAGGAACTGAAACGGATGTTTTCAAGATGCTGTCTATATATCTAATGGGACTCTAAGATGAAGAATAACACAAACATACTGTACACAGATGCTTCACACTCTTTCTGTATTGACTTCCCTTTAGGGTCATTTTATTCCCTTTGGTAAGATAACTACTATAACAAATGGGCAAAATTTTATTTGTTCTCATTACAAAAGCATTCAAGAGCATCGTTGGTAGCATGGTGCACCATGAAAAGCACGGTACATGACATTTTGTCAAAGAATAACGTAGCAAAAATCCTCTCCACTGTCTTTAATGATATAAATATTGGTTAGAAACTAAGTTTTATGCCCTGTGGTATTTTATTAGCTATGAAGATTGTTTATGCTGACTTTGTTTTCTCCTAAAGTTTATAATCCCTTCATTGTTCATTCTGAAATTCAATATTTGGAGAAAATAGTTTGTTTTAGTTGTTTTCAGCATGGATTTATCTTTTTGATTGATATTTAACTAGCAAACTCAAGTGTTTTAACCATAGGACACTCATGGTGTTGTCAGTAGGAGTGCAGCTTTTCTACCTGGTGTTAGCAAGCTTCAGCTGAGAAGGATGGGCTCTGGAACTATTAAGTACAGCTGGATTCAGTGGCTTAGTCAATGACATCTGTAGTCTTTTTTTGCTATGACTATAATTGTGACTATAATTTGGTCTTGATTTTTTTATACTTCTATACAGATTTCAGACTTGTGATTCTGAGTGACTAGATAGATATTGGTGGAACCTCATTCCACAAAAATCTCTGAATAAAGCTGAATAGCAGAATGGGATTGAAAGAAAAATCCTGTTTTGGAGCCTTGCACAGAATTTTCACCTCCAGCCCTCTTTCTAGAAGCTTTGTATTCTGTCCACCTATGTCTTTATATGCCTTTTGATTCAGAAAATCTTACACTTCATTTAGATATGCCTATATCAGCTTTTGCTGCAAAGCAAGAAAAATAAAAAAATATTCTGCGAGAAAAAAGAAAAATCAGCACTTTCTGAGGCAGTTGCATGAAGCCATAGATACAACCATGCAAACAATAATTGGGGCCTAATAACTTCAAGAATTAATATATCCTCTAGAAATTCTGTGTTGATTACATATTGTGGGGTAAGAAAGGGAGAAAAGGAATGGGGGAAAAAATGCACTGGAAAGTTTATCCATAATTTTGTTATTTTACTTCCTGGTAAACGCAGTCTATTAACTCTTTTCCCATAAGACTTGAATTCAGTTTTTTTAAACATATTGGATAATTGGATAATTCCTTTACTACTTGCACCTTATTGCTGACAAACAGCTAGAGACCCCCGCACTTTGTCTGAGCAAGGCATAAACTCTGCAAGAAATTAGTTTAACAGTATGCAACTTGCAGCAGCATCTGGATTATCATTATGTTTGGGTCTAAGGCTTGTTTACAGCAAGCATGGTGTGGTTTGTGTTATAATTCCAAAGCATTACAATACATAATACATATATTATGCCTTTCATAAAATATATACATTATTTTGGCATTCCTTGGGACCTAATACTGGATTTATTTAACAGATGCTTACATTCTAACTATTACATCCATTTTATAAAGGCTTGTATAACACACAGAGACCTTAACTGTATTAGAATTCTGTCTGTTACTATTCTGTTTGAATTCATAAAGAGTTTGCCTACCCTTTCTTTTTGTTTCATTTTCTTTGCTCTTCTAGGCACCACATGAGGCAAAAATCACTAAAAGTTCCACTTGAGAGGCTCACTTATAGTTTTTGTTTCTGAGACTAAAGAGTAGTTCTGTCTGTAATGATCCAAAATAAAACCTGGGCAATTCTGAAGTTGTAGTCACTCATGTAAACATGCAAAATTTTGGTAATCTTTGTGACCCTACAGGAATCTTTAAAATATTTAAATCTCCTAATCTTTTGTATCATTATAAGATTCATGAATTTTTTTAAAAAAGGAAAAAAAAGAAAAATAAAAATTAAAAAAGACATAGAAGACTATGAAGAAACTCAAAAGATCATTTAGCCTAGCTCCTGTTCAAAGGTGGTTTAGGACTGTCTCAGGTAGACACTTTCCAATATGCAATCAAAACCATTAAGGAAAGCGTCTCCAGTTAGTCCATTTCCATACTTCTTTGACCTTTTAAGTAAAGTTTTTGTATCCTAAATTTCATTTTTGAAAAAAAAAAATAAAATCCCATATTTATTTTCTTACCTTATTAGGCAGAGAGTATAGTAAATTATTCTTTTTTATAATAGCCTCTTAAATATTTAAATAATGTTTTCATGGTTTTCGTCAGTCTTCTCTTCTGGATATTAGGCAATTATTATATCTTTTCATTACTGTTTTCCAAGTCTTCTTGATGGCTAAACTTAAGATGAATAAACAAGGGTGTTAATTTGCTTATCCTTCCTGTACAGTGGAAACCAAACGAGGTAATTTCTCCTATTGAAAGAGCTTATTTTATAAACTCTGCACGACTTTCTGTGTGTTCATGATGGAATATTTCAGAATAACTTCTGCCACAGAAGGCTGCAATGCCCTGATGGGATCTCCACACTGAGAGGAGAAGAATGATTTTTTTTTTCCTGTCCTCTGTCCTCCTAATACATTCCAGAAAGGTGCTTGTCCCCATCTACACTGATGTTCCAGGCTTGGCCTTTCTTCACTCTAATATCCACATCTTTGTCTTGAATGCCCTGACTCTCTAGTTATTCTCTGGTTTGTATTTATGCCTCTGATTTTCATGGGTATAGGTCTTTGTACTTCTCTTTATTGAAGTTCTTTGTGTTAATTTGGGATCATTTCTCCATTTACCAGAATCAGTTTGAATTCTAATCCCATTACTCAGAGCGCTTTCAAAGGTTTGTGCTGTCATCTGAAAGTTATGTAGATTAATTTTCTGTTTCACACTCCAAATTAATGGAATGTCTCAATTAATATTAATTAAGTAATTCTCGTTAATCAAGCCTTAATGCTTCCTAGTTTAGTTTGTACATTTTTAACTCTTAAAAAAAAAGACAGCATTTTAATTTCTAACTAAACAACATGGATAGTTCAAAATGTTACATATAAGTGAGAAGGAGAAAAAATGCCCTTTACCTACAAAAAAAATTGTTTACTTTTCTAGTAGGAAGGTGTTTCATAATTTTCAGCTATATATTACTTGAGCACATTTTTGCCTTTGTTGTCACTGCACTTTTCCATTTGTTCCAACAGCAGATAAACATTATTTCACAGAATTATGGCAACTGACACGCAAACAGTGCATATTCATGCACATGCACACACCCCACTTGCATATTACCTGCAACAGTAAAGTTTGAAAATTTTACATGATTATTTACATACATTTTCAAGCACTGTAGAAAATCCTGTTTTATTTTCAGGTTATTCTCAGACAGAAAAATGGACACGATTCATTTAGTACTTAGGCTAATATTTTTTCTCTTAAAGTCACCAGCAATATTTCTTCATAAACTGTATTTGTCAACATGATTATCAAAGCCTTTTCTGTTTCATTGCATCATCTCAGAATAGCACGATGGTAGCAAACCAGGCTTGAACGGACCCCTAAGGTCTTACGTGAACCAGTTTCATTTGCCCATCACGACTGATTAGTATCGCGAAGCACCTCCTCGTGGTCTAAGGCCAGTGATTTCCTTCAAGTCACATTGCACAGTATTTTCAAAACCAAAAGCCTGCCATATGGGCTACAATAGGCAGCTTAAATAGGGAACTGCTGTTGTCTTATTCTGGCTGCGATGGGGTACGGAAGAGCAGCAACAGCAGAGCCCGGGCAGATCTGAGGGCACGGTAACCTCTGGCAGGAGGCAGTAACCAGCAGCTGGCAGTGGATGAGATGGTAACGTCTTCAGCTGACACAGCTGCCTCTGAAAAAATTATGTGTGAACAAGCCATAAATTATTCTTGTTGCAGAGGATTGTTTAGTAAATACCTTTCAAAGCCTTTATGGCTTCTTCTCTCTAAAAACTACATGAGTAAACTGCTGAAACAGAGCTTAAGTGTGAGAAAAATCCTGTTAGAAATATGCAAATGGTTTTTCACCCAAGGAATCCTTTTCATTGGAGGGACTGATTTTTAAAGAAATATCCACTACTCTTTTACAACCTGTATCCCACATATATTTGTCATTTTCTGCAACATTTTTATTGCAGCCATGAAGCCATAAAGGCCTCCCAGCCTAATTTGTCATCTAGAACGTTTTGATGACCAAAGATGTTGTGGTAATGTTTTGGACAAGCAACTGACTTTGGCATGAAACCTGTTGAACAAGAATGGAAGGAAATGTTTTGCTGTTTAAAAGGCTATGTTAAACAAGAAATAATGAGGTTTAATTACTTGCTTTCTATCTCCAAAACATTCCTGAGAGGATACAACAAGCTCCAAGTATGTCTTTTATAATTTGCCCAAAGAAATTATAAACCCTATCTCACCGATAACAATTGTCTAGCATTAATCTTATGTATTTAACACTTAGTGCACATTAAGTCACAGCAACTAATAAAATTTCAGCATACATTGCAGAGACATTGGGGAATTCCCTATTGTCCTGATTATTTTCCTAATTAAGTATTACTATTTAGGGTTTAGATATAAATGATACCAGCAGCCGTATACTCAGATAGAGCTTCTAGAGACTGGGGTTACCTTTCAGTAAAACTTGGCCCCATCTCTCAAAAGCTAAGCAGTATATGAATTTGGAGTTTTGTTCTTAACCCACCTTTAGTCCCTGCCTTCTTTAAGGTATTCATTTTTTAAATTGAATTTATGATATATCTGTCTGTTTCATTGATATTGCACTTCCATTTGCAATTAAATTATTTTTTAAAGGGGTAATACAACCAGTTTTATTGATGGAAATTAGACGGTACTGTCAAGTATGAAAATAATAAGTACAATCTCCCCAGTAACGAAAATAAAATCTATAAATCTGGCTTCATACCTGCAGTTACCAACTGTAGCTTAGCTGGACTCCAAATGGCGACAAGCCATCTACACAGCTGTGCACCTGATCAAGGCAATCATGTGGGATGCATACACAGTGCAACCTTTCTGCAGCAAAAATTAGTATCCTGTAGTTATTTTCATTACCAAATTGAGAAATCAGCTACAGGACAGCTGAATGACCTGCAAGACACAGTGCCTGCAATGAAAAAATCATAAGAATGACACATTACAGAAGTACAAAGATAATTTGAAGGGATAACAGGGCTTTGCGGGGTGTATTTCCTGACTGGAACTCCTTCCTGCTGCTATTTTTGCTTTCTTTTGCAATTAACTTGCTGAAATTTTGCAAGAGATGATGAATGGTGAAATTAATCCAGAGAAAACTTCATGAATCAAGAAAGACAGGAAGAAAATATCTTCAAACACAAATGACCTTATTGGAATTAAAATTCTTCAATGAATTAGTACACACAGACTGGTAACCAGGGTGAAAAGAACAGAGGACTTTAATATGCCTATTTTTTCAAGTGCCAGGCTAGACATTGCCGCTACTCATTAATAAGAGTCTGTTATTACTTCTTTCTGGAAGAGATAAAAGTACTTAAAGACAAAATCTCATGACAGCACTGCAGCCCATTATGTAGGGGCATCTGAGCAGGGGGTAGGAGGCAAGGGGAAAAGTCTTCTCTTTCAGTTCAGGACACAACGGAACTACAGAGTTGCCACTGGGATATTCTGTTTTTGCAGCTCCTTTACAAGGTGATAGAGAAAACGTTTTATTATTGAATCATAAGACTGCATTGTAAGTGACCTTTGAAGGTCATCTAGGCCAACCCCTATGCCATGGGCAGGGGTATCTCTCACCAGATCCTGTTGCTCAAAGTTCCATCCAGGCTGTCGTGATTTGGGCCTGACTGGCCACTGAAATGACCAACAGATGCTCTTTTACTTCTCTTCCTTTCAGATCAGAGCATCTCCTTTCAGGGAGAGAAATATGAGAGAGAAAAAAAATAAACCACTTTAATGAAAATATTAATAAAATAATAAAAAGAAAATTAGGAAGTATTGTGTATATATATAATATATACGAAACTGTATTGAGCTCCCAGGATGATGATCACATCACTGGCAGGCACTTGGGAAGTCCCAGACTGGGCTCAGTGGTGGACAGCAACTGGATTCTGGATCTGGAGTCAAGAATGCACAGATTGGGATCAAAATCAGATGAACAGACGGAGTCCTCCTCAGACACTGGCCATTGAAGTAAGAGAGTGACCTCTTTGATCCCTCAACTTTTATGCTGAGCATGATGCAGATGGGATGGAATACCGCACTGGTCAGTTTTGGATCACCCATCCTGTCTGCTCCTCTGTGCAGGTGCGACCCCTCTGTGCTTTTCAGCTTCTGACTCTCCAGTGGGGCACACAGCAGTGAGCTGACCTTGGTTGGTACAGCAATAGGTATCAGCAAGAGCCTCTCTGCATACCATTCTTTGGCATAAATTATAAACAGTCAGGTCTTACCATTCTGGGAGTGGACACTGTCAGAAAAATATGCTGTTAATTTCAGAGAGTTCATTCAGTTAGAAGAGGTAGTTAGACATCTGGGGAGTGGGAGCTGTTTCGTGATGAGACGTAGATGTATTTTACCAGCCTGAATTGTCAGGATTGTGTGCGTGTGCTGCACACGTTCTGCAATTGTTAGCTAAATGTAGAAAGCTACATTTTGAAGACATGAGTGGGTAGTGACAGTAGAACAGACGTATGTATGATGAATCCTATGGAGATATTTAAGCCTAAAAGAACTTTAGACACCTAGGTTCGCTTCACTGCAATGACCGGATCTCCTTGCGCTTCCACTTCCACTATATTTCCATTTCCCTTCCCGCATTTCCATTTTTGGGGGATGTTTCTGTAAAATCTGAGGTAACTAAACAGCTTGTGCACTTAATTTGAAGAAATAAAGAAAAAGGTGCCATTCTCAAATTTGTAAATAATATGTAAGATGTGTGACCTTCCTATTAACTGATGCAATTTCCTTAAGATCTTACAAGAGACTTGGTTCTGTATTTCAGCTACACTGTTCTGGTGAATGACAACTACTATTTAGTAACGAGCCCAATGCTCTTGCTCTTGCGATGTACCTTTGCAGTACTGAAGCGATATGAAGCCACGTCAAAGACTTCTAAAAAGATTAATAGAGTGTAAAGTACTTCAGACTATTTACAAAGAGTGAGTGGGGCAAAATCATGAACTCCAGCATCTCCTGTACAGACAACGGCTATATAAAAATTGAAAATCTAGGGTGAAGTTTTGATTGTCCAGCTAGGAATCTGTAACAGATGTTACAGATTCAAATGCTTACAGTAAAGGCCACAGAAATATTCCTCCAGCTGGATTTATTGTGCAGTTTAGCATCAGTAAAACTACTATAAGGATATAGATTCGACTATCTCTTATTAGAATTTCATTAGGTCATTGGGTGAATTGTGCAAATGAGTATCTAATTAATCACAGAACCTAATTAGATTTTGGACTACAAAAAGCTGCAGATCTAGAATTAAATCTTATCAGGCAGTTTAAAGAGAAAGTTTGTCCAAAATGTAAAGCTCCAATGTATAAAAGGGAGTTAGCTCCTGGTCAGGTTTCCATATGGCATACTATTTCATCTGGATAAACAGAAAACCTTGGAAATAAAAGTGATATATCAGCATAAAAGAGTAATTCAAGCAACAAAATCCTGTCATTTACATATAACTCCAAAAGACAATATCCAAGTCAAAACCTGTCCTGTTGAATGCTTTTAGGATGCTTTAAGGATATTTCCACATGTCTTTAAAAAATAAATATCGCAAACACATCATAACACTGAAATTATGACTGATGAAAAACACCATTATTTCCAGTTTTTTATCTAATTTCCTAGTGCTCCTCCATTCATTCCTCTGCTTCCTGTGTTTCTGTTTACTCCCACTCTCTTGTATTGTGGGCTGTGAGGTTCTGGTCTCTTTTCTTTCACCATAAAAGAGATCTGTGATCTACATATAACAATCACCTGTGCTTTTCTTTCACATCCTGTCTGAAGTTCTAAATTTTCAGGCTGCCTCTATTACTTCCTTTGCCACATCATTAACTCCAAGTACCTACTTTCTCTAGCACTGCTGTCTAGTGTCTGGATTTTGGAGTAGGGATTTCAATTAATGCATTCTAAAACACTGACTGTATTATTGTGGATGTAGTGACTTTAGTTGAAATACAGAGATTTATGCCAATTCAGGGAGTGGGCATAGTGTATCTGCAATAGCCTGGGCTTTTTCAGTTAAACCTATAACCAGAAAGGAATAGATCTTGCAAAGGGACGTATTAACTCCAGTCCTGGTTTGAAAGCTGTAAATCTTCGTGGGATCACTTGACATGAATGATTCCACAAGAATTTGAAAGCTCATGTCTGTGGATCACATTACAACATTCATGAAATGCTTATACTAAATTCTAAGTAGTGTATAAAGAAGTATTTTTTTTCCTTTTTTCAAAACAGTGAAATGCCTTTTCAGAACACAAGAAAAGAACACTCTGTCTTCTCATCCTATGTACATCTCTTTGTATCCCTAGACAATGATCTGCCATTGCGATTTATAATGCACATTAAAATTTACCATAAAGTCCGACTAGTTGATCCCAGTCAGGTTTTTCAATTGCTAAACATTGTCTCTTATCAATAGATCATGGTCTTGATTAAAAGATAGAACAAATCATCTCATACCTATTGAGAAGAAACAGGTATTTCATTAATCTAGTGCTTGAAGAGAGATTCACAAATACCAAAATTGTTCATAAGACATTTACAGTAAATATCTTTGTTATTTAAGAGTTCTTTCTTGCCTTTTGTTTACTTGTTTCTTAACCTTTGCTTGGTACAGGGATAAATCTGTTTTCCTGTCTTCATGCTCTTTAACAAATGCAAGACCAGCTATTACAATATAAGACTGTTTGGGGTTTTTTTCCAAATGAGAAAGATAAATATACAGCATCTATCACTCTTAGGCTGTGACATTTTCAGAGCACAATGGCAGTATTCATGGAAGAACATGGCATAGTGTTTCTAAAGCTTGCTGCTCATCCCACATGTAGTTTGTACAGGTGGAGTTTACAGATATCTGAAGAAATATTTGTATAGACCGAGGTGAGAGCAAGATGTAAAGACACTGCTATTAAAGAAAGACACAAAGCCCCAGTCAGATTCCCAGTGAACAGGACCACAGCGACACAGCTGAATCCCACAGTGACACCATTACAAGAGCAATAAAATAACGGTGACCCAAGCCATGTTTTTGAGCTGTGCTCATGAACAGCTAAGGATGAGGCACTGGAAGAGCAATAATGTTTACAGAGAAAGAAATGATGTTGACAGAGATGGACTCTTCTGGGAGACAAGGAAATTAAAGAGAAATTATGCCAGGAAAAATTGTGTAGTAAGAATAAGACCATGTACAGAAGCAGACACTGATTTTCAAATTATCACACCTGAAGACAACAGAGTGTGTTTATATATGCAATACTTTATGTGTGGGCTTTGAATAAAATGAGTAAGACAACACTCCATAGAAGATTCTCTTTTTCTGGCAGGTCCTCTCACTCAATTAGGTTTGTCAGATTTTAAATATGAAGAACTATCAAACAGATTAAAAATTACTCAAAACCTTGCATATGTCAAATTTTTAATATCAGTCTCAGAGTGGTTGTAATATATAATTTGTCTGCACAGGTGCAGAAAATCCAATACTTCAAACAAATCAAGTACTCATTTCCAGTTTATCTGAGTGTGCCTAGTAACTGCTTACCAGACACCTCACAGCTTGGGCATCTGAGCACCCAAAAGAGTATCTGCTAACTATGAAAATTAGCATGGAAATTTGTTTCGAATCTATGTTGAAGAGGACACACGAATGATCTAACCACATAATCTAGGTTATCCTAAAAAGATTAGTTCTGAAACTCAGACAGTCTAAACCACAATGCTGTATTTGAGAAATCCAGTGATTTGGACTCCCAGCACTATTTTTTTTTTATTATTTGCATGAGTAGATTGCTGGATCTGTAATTTCAGTAGCTTTCTTTTAAGCATTCTGGAGCAATCTAACATTATGTAGAAAAGCTGAAATTAAGCCGCTTTTCTACAGTGCAACAATGCATCCTCACTGAGAATTATATTACAGGATACTAAATATTTTGTGAGTGACACAGTCTTTTCACCAATGTAACAATAAGCTGAAAATTTTCCTTTTCATTTCATTTAAATTATTTCTGAAACAAAATAAACCATTGAAATAGAAGAAAAATATTCTTGAAAAATTCGTAACAGGATGGAAAGGAGGTTTGGTTCCTATGGCTGTAGATACCAATGAAAGAAGCAATGACATTAGTAGGCTTAAGGTTTTTGTATTTTTTATACTAACATAATTGATTCTTGATTTTACAAAGGCCTGCAGTCATCTGCATATTCACACAAGCAACGTGCTACATGTGTTACCATTTTCACACATTCATTTAAGCATTATACAATCAGGATTTTCAAAACCTGAGGATTTTGTCTCTTATCTCCCCACTGATACAGAGACAGGTGTATAAACTCTCTGGTTTAATAAGTGAAAGCTTCAAAGTAGAGAATTCAGAACAGAAACCTTACCTTTGCGATTGCTCTCTGCTTCTAAAACTACTTCTACTTCAAAGGCCTTATAATCCAAGGCATCCAATATATCACAGAGATGTCTACAGGAGTGTCACTCTTTCATTTAAAAATTATTTCACCTTTTCAAATGTAAGTAACATTTGTAAAAAAAATAAACTTTAGGGTAACAATGTTCTATATAATTATCATGTGTGTGGCCAGCTTTCTTGTCCAGTTGTCATAATGAAATAGAAAAAAAACTATTATTATTCCAAATAGGGCCAAATTGTTCTGAAAATTACCCATGCAAAGAGAAAGACTAGTTTAAAAGACTAAACCACCCTTACCAATAAAGGAAGTCTAGGATTTATTTCAGATTAGGTATCTATTTTTACAATTTTATTTTCATAATATTTGACATTCATGTAACCCTAATAGATTTTTAGAAACCAAGTAAAATTTGGAGAGAAGGAAAGCATCTTTTCTGATTGTCTCTCTAACTCCATAAACATACATTTTAAAAAACCTATTCAACTATCATTAAATAATAATTACAAAGAAGTTATAATTTTAGTAATATATTTACCTGAATTTTCAAAGGAGTCATAAACATAGCAGCTGTTAAAGTGTGGGTATGCAAATGAAAACCCACCAGTAATTTCCAGCTGTAATAGTACATGTGCATGGAGAGCTCAGCTACCTGCAAGTGCGGAGAGTGTATAAGCATGCTTTTTTGGTTGTAAAAGATCTACAGACCTACTCCAGTTTGTGTAACTAATGTCGCCCTCAACTTTATCTCGTTTTCTGTGAATATAAGACCTGATATTATTAATCTGTGTTAAGAATTTATATCCTCACGTTACTATCTGATATTACAGTCAGTAATAACGATGCTCCTTTAACAAGCAGAGAAAAAGGTCATAAATTCATTACTCTTGAGGATCGTGATGCCTGTAGAGAAAAGCAGTTATTACATATGTAACAAACTTGCCTGGTTCCCACAGATTTCTTGCTTAGGTGTTGATCTAGAGGAAAGAAAGGGGTGGGGGAAGAGAGAGAGAGGTGTGCTGAATTATGCATGACTTATTTAACAGTGAGATTCAATATAGCATAATTAGAAAAAAAAAGGAAAAAAATTACTGTAACCATTATTTGGGTAATTGCTAGACAGGCAGTGGGAGAGTAAGTGAAAATTGATATAATTTGACATAAAGAAAAATTTCTATTGCTTGTAGTGTGGGAGAAGATGTGCAAAATCCCCACTTGCTGAAATGGCAACACGCAGCATTTGTTTTTCAGCTTCAACAGGTTATTGCAGGCATTTCTTATCACATTACACTTCATGCCAATCCATGTGCATAGATATGTGTCAGAAATCACAGACACAATGTCTGGCTCATAAATAAATTAACTCATAAGTGTTCAAAGTAAGGATCTATGATCTTTGCAACCTGCTCTATCTACTCCATGGCTTTACCTCTGAGTTGAGAAGGGAAGAAGGTGAAGGCAGGGGTTGAGTAGAGTACTGCAAAATGTTGTTTTAGAGACATCACAGGAAATTATTGAAGGTATCTGGAATCAACATTGACCATACATCTAAAAAATGAAGGTTGATTCACTGTACGAGTGTAATTTAATCTGGCATGGTTATGAATTAGAGATGCCCAAACTTTTCTTGGTTTGCAGATCCCAAGGTCTTCAGCTGCTTTGCCAACTAAGTTTCTTATTTCTAAGAGAGTCTGCACAGGAACAACAGTGTTACCAGAAATTAATTCAGAAACCAAGGGAAGCCAGTGACAGAGTTTGCCCCACCAGACACCATAACATGACCCCATCAGAGAAGCACATGTTGCTGTGGCTCAGACATGTTTAAAAAAGGATGGTAGGCACTGGTGCAGGATGTGCATGAGACTACACAGTGAGAAACAGAAGGAGATGTGTGAGAGAAGACACGGGAGGACAAAAAAAAAAAAGAAACATGTAATGTGAACAGGTCTGTCTGGGAAAATGAACTGGAAGAGGTATGTGGAAAGGGCCATTGCAGGAGACATGCTGGAAGTGCAGTCTTGCAAGGAGGTGCTCTGTGCCAGAGGAGGTACTGTTATCTGTGGGGACCTACACTGGAGCAGGGATACCCTTGAGGGACTGGGGCCCATGGAGGACCCCATGGTGGGGCAGGGATGGCCATAAAGGGAATGCAGCTTGTGGAGGAACTGTGGCAGGGGCATCACCAGAGAGACTGGTGCCCATGAAGGGGCCCATGTGTGGCAGATGCAGCCACCCCAATGAAGACCTAACAAAGACCTGACAAAATGCACAAAAACTTCCCACCACAGCCCTTGTCATGCCCACACATTGGTGGTCAACACGTACACATTTTTGGTTGAAAGTTATGTCTTTCAACCAATAAGAGCTGGCATGACCATATATGACCACAGGTTACATTCAATTAGGGTATAGATGGAGGTCAACAGAGGGCAAACAGGTTGAGTTGTCCTCCTCAGAAGCAGTGGATCTGCAGTCAGGGACTCTCCCTGTGAGCTGGTATGCCACCTATGGTTCCTCTCCTGTACAGATTGAGAGCCCTCATTTTATAGTTGAGTGGCTGTGTACATTTTTGAATCATCAATAACTTAAGGATTCTTGAGTCAGTCTTGCAGTATTAATTCCTCATACATTGTGAAGCTCTGGTTTACTAATGTTTTGGAGTGTTAAATGATTTTTATATACTTCATTTCTAGTTTGTTCTCTACTAACCAATTTTTGGTTAAAATAAAGTTTATTTTGAGTTTACCACCTGTCTAAATTTGATTTTGTGAGCCTTTGCGACAACATGCTAGGGCAGGGGCACCCTGGAGAGGACAGCAGCCAATGAATAATCCACACCGGAACACAGGAAATAATTAAGAAATGAGGAGTAAAGGAGGAAAAGAGTAAGAAGAAAAGAGCAGCGGAAAGAAATGGCTGTGCACTGACCTCGACCCCTTGCACTGACCATCGCCTCTCCAAGGGTGTGGGAAATACTGCGTGGGCTGTGCTGCGAAAGCAAGGGAAGTTAAGACTAGGAAGGGAGGAAAGAGAGGTGTTGGGCTGGGGAACAAGGAGAATTTTTTTTCCAGCTGATTGTTTTTCTTCTTTGTTTTTTTTTTTGATACCTGACACCATAAATAAAAAATTATGTTAGTTGGCAATAAATGTAATTAATTGATGTTCCTGGAATCCAACCCCTATAATTCTGTGATTCTGTGATTCTGTTAGTCAAGACTGTTTTGTCCATGGTAACTGAAACATATTATTTGAACCAAAACAATTTTTATCTCAGGGTTGGTTTAAGTTCATATTTTACCCAAACTGAATTACCTATGCTTGGACATATGCAAAGTCTACATCTTTTACTTGGGTACCTCATATAAAGCTACTTGCAATGCTCAGCTTATATCCACTCGGTGCCACCAATACTTTAATATATTGCTGTGTGTCTTGTTTGTCTGACATAAGTCAATAAATATGGGATATACAGGTGTCCTTCAGTATGATGTGCTTCTTAACCAATATATGAGGAGGAGGTCAATGTGAGACTATGAGGGCAGTAAAATCAATGAACTCTTTATTTAATTTAGCTTGCAGGATGACCACCAGCTGTTACTGCATCAAATCAAAAGCCAAAACACACATAGAAATGCAACAGAGTTTCCATGGGAACTGCGGTGAAGCACATGACAGCAGAACTTTCTGTAAGTGCAAAATAAGGGGAATTGACATAAAAAAACACAGACAGTCTTTTCTAGTCAGGAACTAAATTCTACACTTAGATATACCTTGAGTACCAAATCAATTTTACACAGCAGGTAATTTTCAGAATTCATAATATTAGATATTTGTCTAGAGAGATTTGTGCATTAATATACACCAGAGGCAACAAAAAAAACCCCCAAAACATTAGGATGAAAATCTATATCGATCTTTACAGTAAATCTTATGCAGTACTGATATAGCTAATAAATCTTGTAAACCTAACTCGTTCAGAGTAACAATTCACTTAAAAGACACACGAACATTTTAAAGAATAGAGGAATAGGAATAGAAAGAGATCTTAAGGAAACTGAATTTCTTTTTATATGATTCACTAAACCAATCACAAGTTATCAGGAGGAGAGAATAGTGATTTTGGTCTCAGAGCTGATATATGTATAATGACATACTATTCACTTTATTCTTTTAGTTTATTTCAAGTAGCTAAGATGGCATGATCAAGGGTCTGCCAAATGCAGGCTCATGAAAAGTTTCACAATAGTCTTGGAGCTATTATTTATAATAAACATGTCAGTAGTTTTTAAAAAATATTTTTTTAAAAAATTATATGAAGAACAGCAACAAATAAAAATCTCCCTTGATAGTGGCTTTACTTATTTTTCTTTCCCCCTCACTCATAAGAGAGGAACATGGCTGCAAGAGCAACAACTAAAAGTTATGTGCTGGTCAGTAAAGGGTACAAGGAAACGACAGATGGTAACCCTCGCTGATGGTGGCACATACCCCTTATTCTGTTCTCTGTGCGTGAGACCCATCTTCTATCCCATTGAGCAACTTACCTGCTACTTGCTGACCTACTACAGTGCAGTTAAATACCACCCTGAAAGCTGGGGTTTAGTGGTAGGTTTAGAATTTATTTTTGTCTTAACGTGACAAATTTACGGAATGTTTACAGCAGTTGTATTACATTTGTGACAGACTATCCCCTCTTTGATATCTATCCCCTCTTTGATATCTATCTTAGATAACTATTGCTTCTGGAGTGTTTGCACCATATTGCAATTGCAGGCCGCATAATCACGTATTTTTTTTGTTCATGCCTGGTGTTTCCATATAAATAGCCTGTTCTTCATGATAACATATAGGGCATATTGATGACCACAAAATCGTGGGAAAGGGTTTGCAAAAGGCTCCTTAGCACCATCCAAATGATAATTCTGTGCTTCTGACCACGTCAGTAAATTGAAGTATAATACCATTATAAGAATCTATAAAACTTTAGGTGTGAAATAAATCTGAAGGCCAGACCAAAATCTCTAAAGATGACTCCTTGTTATTAAACAAACATTGGGAAAGTAAGTATTCTTTATAAAAAAACAAAACAAAACAAAAAAACCCAACCAAACCAAAACCAAAACCAAAGAAGTCTAGATATATTAGCAGAATTACTTTAGAATTTTACCTTTCTCCCTACACCTCCTGTCCCCCCCTTCCTTAATATTTCCTATGAGATATCAGCAGTTATTAAGGCAAGTGGTAATACTTTCAACAAAACCCCATTGATCTTCAGGGAACAGTTTCAGGAAATGTACTTGCATGCATTGCAGACATTTGTCTCAGCTCAGTGACTTTATATCTCTTTGTTTTCATGTGATTAAGAAAATTCCCACGTTGAGCCTTGGAGCTGTTTAGTTTAAATTTTATATTTATTTTTTAGTCTTTCTGTATCATAATTAAAACTGCCCTTTAGAATGGGAACCAAAAGAGTGGTTTTGTTGCTGTCATTTTTGCAGTTCACATTCAACACTTGGAATGTAATTTTTGTGGCCCTTTTAAAAATAAATGAACACTGTTAAGGGGGGGCGGGGGAGGAGGTTGTACTAGAAAAATCTCCTTGACATTTTTACTGCATATGAGTTACCTACAGACAAATATCACTGTCTTAATATCCTGGATACAATTGCAAGAGCCCTTTAGTGTTTTCCAGCTGACAGTACTTCATAATGTACCTTATGTAGCGTTTCCCTTCTATGTCTCCATAGCAGGGGATGGAATTCTTACCATACTACCTGTCAGGCACCTCCTTGGTTAACATAAGACTTGCAGTGTCAAACTGCAAGTAGACAGACTGTGGTTATGATGGACAGTGAAAGAAATGTGTTAGGCGTAATGTGATTAACAAAACTGGCTTTACTACTGACAGGGAGCTGCAGGAGGTTTATAGAAGTAGATTTCAGTTGTGAAATGTCCCAAACTGATTCAAGATTAGTCTTTCATGACAGATTGCTACTAGTAAATTACAGGTTCTGGACCTGAAACATGTCATTATAGGTCACTTTCAAACCTCCTCTTTTCTATTTAACTCCCATCTTCAAATTCTGACAGAGCTTAAACTCTGGTTGCAATGATACTTATGGCTTAATTACATATTGAACATTAAAAATATTTGCTTTTCATCAGTTTTCAATTTTCATTTTCACTTAATGACACTTTGTTCTTGTGTTATGAAACAGGGAGAACAGAAGCACCTAATTTCCTAAACCCACATTTCTGTTACATGCTTTTATCACGTACTATCCTCCTCATTCTAAGATAAGAATTCATCATCATCCTACACAGATTGATGAATTTTCCCAAGATCCTACTCAGTCTCATTTTCTTCTCTGAACCTACAGCGACTTTTATAATAAATCAATCAGTGCATATATGACATTATAGAATAATATGATCTAGAGAAGATTTACCACTGATTTATTTAGTCCTTTATGCATTCTGCTTGATTTATTGCCTTCAAATATATTTGAAGAAATCTTCATTGATTTGTGCACTGTGATACTAAGGTCCGTTTGTGAGCTTCTATAGTTAGTTTAGATCCTGTAATGACATGCCTATTCATTGCTTAGATATTAAGTTTAATATCATTGAATTTATCAATCATAAGCATACTTTCTTATGAAAACAACTTTACTAGTTTAAATTCCTCCATCTGTTCTCCCTAAATTCTTTTCTCTGGACTTTATACATCTATTTAATGCAATGTTATTGCTTAGAGATATAGATGTTTAATTGTTTCTTTCTAGTACATTAATATGTCAAGCAGCTCTAGCCTGTACTTTGGAATTAAGTGACTTTTTTGACTTATCACTTTATTTAAATGCCTTGCTCTTAGTGCTACTACACTACTGTTTTAATAGGCTTTCTTCAAATTTTTCTAATAATTATTTTGGTTTCTTGAGTCAGTTATTAGAAGTTTCTTTCAGGGACTGATAAGCAGTTGATGATCATGAGTAACTTCACCTGATGACTTAATTGAGGTCAAACCTTCTCATGGAATGGTTTAGCTCTACCATGCCTTCCCCAGCCCCTCCAGAGTGTAGGCTGGGAGTGGGCAAGAAGTTATGAGGGGACATATCAGGAACAGCTGACCCAAACTGGCCAAAGGGACTTTCCGTACTCTGATCACCAATAAAAGCTCAGGAAAAGGATAAGGAAGGAGGGACATTCATTGTTATGGCATTTTTCTGCCCCAGCAACCATTACACATGGTGAGGACCTGCTCCCCAGAAAATGGCTGGACATCTGCCCGCCAATGGGAAGTAGTGAATGAATTCCTCTTTTGAATTCTCTTGTACACAGAGCTTTTGTTTTCCCTGTTAAACCGTCATTATCTCAAAATTCATGAGTCTTCTGTTCTTTCTGCTTCCTCCCCATCCTATGGGTGAGGAGAATGAGTGAAAGGCTGGGTGAGTGTCTCACTCTTGGATGTATATTACCAGCTGTAGATTCCCAGGCCTAAAAAAAATACAACTTTTTTTTTTTTTTAAAAAGGCTTTTTTACTACTAGATTCAATACCTAGGTGTGACCCCACAGTAGTAATTCAAATCTGAGGTCTACGTAATTTGGAGAGGTCTGTAGTGAAATTTTGTGGTATGGTTTGAGTCTCTTTGGTCTTTGAACATAAACTTCTTATACAATCAGGAATACCTACGCATGTCCATTTCACTTAGGGAAATATTTAGGGTTAATTTTGATCTATAACAAAACACATTTTGAACTCTCAGATATTATTGCACAACATAAGCATCGTTGTCCTCCTGAAAGTTTTCACCAAATTCGTCATATGAGAAAAAATTTACTCACTTAAAAATAGCAATACTTTAAAATAGAGGGTACTTTGAAATAAATATAATTTGTAAAATGTTATTCACACTTCTTTCATGTTGGCCAGTTAATTATGTATTCCAGACAATTTTCAACAAAAAACCCGAGACTTTTATAAAGAAATATTTAACCAGTGAGACATAATATATAATGATATTTGTGAATGTTCTGTATGTTCCTTCTAATGCTAAACCACTAGATTAGCAACAGCCTGATTTAGAGATTTAGAATGAGACTCAGGGAAAGCGTTTCCTTGTTCTGTCACTGAATAGACTAGCCTTAGTCAAACTAATTGTCTTCTCAGTGCTGTGTTTCTGTGTTAAATGCAGAAAAAACAGTGACCTCATTAATATGGTCTGACCTGCTAATGAAAACCTGTATCTATTATTCAATGTTGTTGTCATAAGTGAGGTTTAGTGCAAGTATGAGATCTGTCCCTCTGCAAGAACTTGTTTTGAA
Organism: Gallinago jamesoni; assembly: GCA_025769975.1. Classification (NCBI taxonomy): domain Eukaryota; kingdom Metazoa; phylum Chordata; class Aves; order Charadriiformes; family Scolopacidae; genus Gallinago; species Gallinago jamesoni. The sequence continues at coordinate 43,532,050 of JAOQGH010000040.1, forward strand.
TGTGGCCTAAAATGCTTGTTCTGAAATAGGTCATAAGTAAAAGAACTCTCATTTTATTAAAAGCAGTTTTCAGAAGAGAGGAATAAAGTTATTTCTCTGTTCATTTCTATTGATGTACATGAATTGTAATGCATATTTTACTCTTCATGAAGAGAGGGCAGCATATCGGGAAACTATTATCAGTGGTTAAACTGTATCTGTGTGCACCACATAATTTTTTTTTTCCAAAAAATATTACCACCTAAAGAAGGTACTATTTCTTATTCAGAAACATAAATAAGCACCAGAGGTTACTTAAACATGATTAAAGGTGAATAAAAATGGGACAAAAATATAAATTTATTCTTCAAGCAGATTTGAGTTAGGATTTTAGTTTGGCTTTATAAGAGGAAACTCAAAGTCTTTCACAGACTTCTTTATTAAGACAGCACAGATAATCCCACTGAGAATCTATTGCCTTCCATTGATTATGGAGAGAGATTATATTACTATTATATGGAGCAGGAACCTCACTTTTCAATAGCAAAAATTAAATAAAGTTAACCACTTTCACCTATCTCATGTCCTAGAAGCCTATAAGAAATTTGGAGTTTCCTCCACTGGCGCTCAAAGTTCAACTTGCTGGGAAGAGAAAACAAGGAATGAGAAACTGTTTACACTTGCTTTAAAAGGGTTCTACTGAAAGTCTGTAAAACTTCATCTGCATTACAAAACCCTAACGAATTTATAGACTGAAAGGCTACCTTTGGTTGCATAGCAGTAAGATTATAGAACTTGAAGTGTGAGTTGAAAAGCCTGCTATCTAAATCTTTTTATCAGATTAAGCTGTATTCTTATCTTCATAGAATGGCATTTCATTGTGCCATAGTTGGAGAATTAGCATCACATTCAAAGGTGGTGAATGATTTTTCTTCAATGAAAAGTAAATACGTCATCCTTACATTAAAATTTTGCCAGCTTGATTCATAAACAGTACTGAATAGAAGTAGAAACCATCATTATATTGCTGTCATTATAGAACCTAAAAAGTTCCCTCAAGAAGATGACCACAATTAGAAAGCCTTGTAGAGGGTGGATATGGCCATGATGTTCATTGAGATGCTCCACATGGCTGCTATTTCATTATGTGGTCCAGAGTGTGTATTATTCCAAACACTATTAAAGCTGCCTACTGTCCTCTGCCCTCTGATCCAATATGCATAATTTCTACAAAAGAGACAGACAAACAGAATAAAAGTAAATATTTTTGTCAGATATCAGAAAGTGAATAAAAATTACTGAAAACACAGGTTCAGAGGCATTGTCAGTGTGTCCTTTAAGGAAAAGGTGACTGAAGAAGTACAGTACTAAGAAAAATCAGGCGAAATAAAATATGCATCATCATGATTTCAGAACTAAATAATTGCTGAATGACTATGATTTATTAGTGTTATTCAGTCGTGGAAGAGTAATAAATCTCTTCAGCCTGTGTTACACAACCCTCGGCTTTGATGTCTCTGGGAACATCCCCACTAAATATGGTGATATTAACAGAATCATCTTTTCTTTGTCTTCTTACTTCAGGAGAAAGGTTTAAATGTTTTGATGAGGGGAAGTCAGTTTCCCTCCCCCATCCTAGGTTTATTGCGGAAAAATTCTGTCCAGTGTAATGGAACAGAATGTAAAGTATTTAACGTGACACCTCTACCAGACCAGGAGAGGAAAGTTACATTAAAAAAAAATAATACAGTAATTTCCACAGTGGGCACTGGAGGGGAGAAAGGACACAAAACCTGTTCTTTCTTTTCTCTTGTCTGTAATTTCATGAATATAAGGAGTCACTAAATAGATGAGGGTAAGGTTTTGGCTCAATATCCACTGTCAATTCCATTTCAGGGAATCTCAGTCTGCTTGGGTACAGAGAGAGTTTCTGGAATAGTATTTGACAGAGACAATAAGAAGGTTCTGAACAGAAATAAAAATTAATTTTGTCCCTGTTTTTTAAATACAGTTATTTGGCAAAATAATAATTATGATGTCTAACATGACAAGATCATTAAATCACCTTTATAATGTTGTCCTGAGAATAAGAATAAATAATGCATATTATTATAAGATGAGTAAACTGAAGCACCTATGTATTTCTCACACACGATAGTAGAGAAATTCACGTTAGATTTCTCAGTACTGTGATTTAATAATTAAATTGTTCACCCACATTTATCTAGGAAATTTCCAGAATAAAATTTCAGAGGAAGCATTGTAATCCTTCGTGGACTTTAAAGAGCCCTAACAATATTTTTATACATTTAGGTACTGGTTCAAAATAAGTGGGGATTTCATGTTCTCAAATATCTATTCTTTACTTTGATATCTCTAGATAGTTATCTCAATGGCTCTGAGGCACATATTTTGTCTGCAGTGAGCTAGAATTAGCAATTTGTTTAAGGCAGTTGACATCAAAGACAGATTCACATGGCTTTGAACCCTTCCCTCTGCCCTCCTGTTTTTTTCCTTCCAGAAGAGTAAACTGAATGAAGGTTAAGATCTGGGAAGATGGGGTTGGAATACAGCTAACTTTAAAAAATGTTTTGGTTTTGGACCCTGAAAAATTTTTAGTTAAAGAAGTGTTCAGTCAGCTTTTTTCTTGATATTTTACAAATACACCTAGTATGAATACATTGTTACCTACCTATTTAAATCTATTATTGAGTTTGTTGTTTGTTTTGGTTTTTTTTCCCTACTGGTTAGCTCCATTTTGCTTTGCAACCAACTCTGAGTTAGAACAAGCACACTCAGTTGAGTTGATTTCATACATGTGGTCATCATTCCAATGACCTTAGTGATTTTAGAGTGGATTCAACTAGATGTTTCGATTTCCTTTAGAGTTCATGTTTTCATCCCCTAAAAAAAAATATTGTTTAGTCAAATTGCACATGGTTTGTCACACGGTTATCCCACCACAAAGAAGCTTAATAAACATGTTTCTCAGGGAAGTTTTGGAAGTATGTTTTTATGACTAAACAATAGTCAAAATGCAATGTTTTCTAGAGAAAGAACAGGTGGACCAGTAGTTAAATATGGGAAAATAATTCTGTTGTCTAAGAGTTTGCCTTAAGCTTCAAAAGTATATTTTTATCTATTCATATTCTAACATTTGAAAGCACATAAGCACCTTTGGCTCTTAGATATTTAAAATACACAAAATTTAATAATATGTTATTGGACATGTTCATAAGATTGCAGGTCGAAATGCTTTTCATTACTTGGAGTCTAGAAAAAGATAAATAAAATACTAAATCACAGGATACAAATAAAGTTAAAGATCCAAGAAAAATAGACAAGGGTACCCAGAGTTAAAATTCCAGCTTTCTCCAGTTTTGTTTGACTGAGTTAACATTGCCAAGTCTCACTTGGTGGGAATTCTTTTGAAGTCTCTCAGTATTGCATTTAAAACCTTCACAATATACTTTCTTTGGACATGTAAAATCTTTCTTAGTGTCTAAAAATCTCTCTCATGTAAATAATTAGAATTGAAGATCCCTGAGGGCATCTGAAGTACCTTTGCCTGGGAAAGACTCTGGAAGGGATAATAATGACTTAAATGTAAACAGCACTTTCCATACAGAAAGATCCCTAAGTGACAGAACAGCATAGCAAGGCTGCACAGTCTTTCAGAACAGAAACTGAAGAATGATCAGTTCTTTTGAAGGCTTCTGAACTCACTGCTCTCATACCTTCAATCTGGATTCCTTTTTTTTTTTTAAATTCTACATGTGCCTGTGGGCATTTCTGTACCGCAAAATGCAGCATAGACATCATTCAAGTAGTTCTGAAAGAACTGTAATGCTTGCCAGGCAGCTAGCATCAGGCAAAATTACAATAAGTGTATGCGGGTGATTCTTTAGGCAGCACTAATTAGTACCACACTGAGAGAACTAGATAACTCTTAATTTAGGCATAGCCTGTTTGGCTCTGAGAGGTTCTCACCATGCTGCTTGGCTTATTCTGATAAGTAAAAATAAAAAATAATAAAAAATTAACTGTGGCTTGATATTTAAAGCAGGTGTAACTCCTTTGGAAAGAGCTGCTCCTACATCTTTTTACTCATTCTAGATTGTTTTGTGAAATAATTTATATTTTATTGTAGGCAGGCAGAAGACTATATGGAAAGGCTAATTACCTTTTTAAATCAATGTTCAAATTCCTGGTGTATATAGAAAGTAAAATGTCACATCCAATGTAAGAAGTTTCTTTGAAAGAAAATTTCTGGGGAAATAGTAGATAATGGAGAAAGGATTCATCTTACCTAGCATTACCTATCAAAAGTTAAATATCCCATCTAAGTTATTTGGCTTATTTGCTTTCCTTTATAATCACTGAAGAGACATAAACACCTCAGTCCTGACATGAGTTGTTATATGCCAATACTTCTATTATTAGGGAGTTTAGTAAACTACTTTAAGCAAAATGCCCAGCTTTTAGATGGCTAACCTTTGTATGTAATGTGTTCCAGCTGTTAAGTGCTTTGGCTGACATTTTAATGATAACTGGCTGGTAATTGCAGAGCTAGATGTTTCAGATTAAAGGTAGCTAACTGTTTTTCAGATGTAGCACTTTCAATGTGTGATGACTGTTTGTGACCATTGGGGAAAATCTTAAAATAGGTTGGTTTAAAATAAAGAGAACAGAGCAGAGAAAGTGACTCCAAAATTGTGCTGGGTATGGGAAAAAAGAATGAACATCTTTCCTGAACACTAAACCTAAATGAAAATTGTCTATTGCTAATCAGGAAAATATAGTCTTTAAAACTGGAAAAAGATAAGTGCATTTTGATTTAACTGGAATATTTTAAATGCTATTTCAGTGGCTAAAAATATTGAAATAAGTACTTTTGTTTCTTATGGACTGTTTGAACTAATTGGCTCGTGTCTGTTTTAGATGAAGATTTGAATCATCTATGACATTTTCAGTGACTTCCAGTTTTTTAAGATTTTTCAGTAGAGGGGGTGAATTGGTGAATTGGTTTATGTATTCATTAAACACTCTCAGTGAAGCGTCTTTTACCTCTAAGACAAAAGCCAACTCTGACTAAAGATTATTTTCTTGAGCACCTTATTTTACCTAAGAGTCCTGGTCATACTGTTTGGATTTCTAGCTGTTATTGAAGTTGTTTTGTGGGCTATAATGTCAATGTTTTAAGTATAACTGTTAGGTTATACTTAACGGTAGGCATGTTATTTGATAATCACTATCTAACAGTCTCCTTTTTTGTGTACTGTACCGCAGTTAATTTAAGTCATAAACATCATCCAGTATAGCAAAGAATTTGAGAAAACAGGACTTTTATTCACACTGAATACTAAACTAAATTGACATAACAATGAATTTTTTTCAGATCAAAATTATTTTTTGGAAACACCATTATCTTTAGATTTAGCACCTTATGCATGATTTCCCTTATGTGATTGTTCCTAATAAACACCATAAAATGGTGATAGTGCAACTCATAACTATAAAAAAAAGTAATTAATTTCATGGTTCACAAATTCAGAACTTGGGTATCTTGCAGAGATTTGTGAATAATCTTAAAAATGCACTAACAATACCATTTTGATGACAAGCAACTTTTCATGAACACTTATCTTTCAGTTTGCCGGCCATGAAACCTTTAACTTTTTTACAGGAATTTTTTATTTTCAAACAGGAAGCAGCACTATAGAAGAGCAAAAAGTCTATAAAGAGGTTTGTTTTCCGATTTCAGAATTATCCTGAAATTGAGTTGAAAAAACGAAGTAGACATGGATATAAGCACATTCTAATCAAATTCAAATTAAAAAAAAATACATATAAATTCATGAAAGAGAATAGTTTTGCCTCACTTCTAATGGCTTCAGTTCTTCTGACTGTCATGCAAAACCATTCGCCACACATGTAAAGTGGACTTGAGCTTGTGACTGAAGCTTTGTAAAAGTCTACGTAGAAAGAAGAGTACAATAACTACAAAACTGAGAACTGGAAAGATATACTACGAAGTATGGTAATTTGAGGGGCTAAAACATGAAGACAGGGGTGTGCACATGAATATTTTTCAAGGCTCACAAATGAGCCTTTACATGAAAAAATAAAGTGTAGTGAAACATATTGCCTGTAGGTATGGGAATAGGGGTGTAACACGTTGAGCAAAAAGGTTCTGGGTTATTTCAAACTTTATGTTTTAAAAAGGTAGTAATTTCACTGGAATTCATTATTCTGCACATTAGAAACATAACTGGGAAGCACCAGCATTTGGAAACTACCAGAATAGCTCACAGATAAGTAACAGCAGCATCCAGGACTTTTAGTAGCTGTTTAGCACAGAATGAAAGAGATGGATTCACACTAAGTCTTTAGAGCCCTGTATTAAATGTATTGATCTCACTCTGGGTTTTCACTGTGTGTTTTTACGTGAGTTTTGCCATGTCTGCATAGAACAGGCTTAATTGTAATGATCACTGGCTACCCCTTTGTGTGAATAGACACAAGCTATTTAAGCAACTCTTTTTGAGAGAACGAAAGTGATCTAAGATAAGTATAGGTATGTAAGATCATTACCATATTGCTGATAAATGCAGGTCTGGATTTATACCTACATCCAAATTATCCATCAAATACTGCAGTATTAATTTTGGGAGTTTCAGTTCAACACTTTAGAGAGCTATTTTTTCTAAGACCCTCACAACGGTTAAAGAGCCTAACTTCTTTGTACATCTTTTGAAAAATAAAAGGCATTGGAAAGATACATCTGTGCTGTTTGGCACACATTTGACTTAAACAGTAACTGATCCTTAAAAAGAAAAAAATCTGCTGAAAAGAGTTTCTAGGAACACAGAGGGAGTGGAGTGGTTTATCTACTCTCTGCTTACTTCATCTGCCTCTGCTAGTTGGTTCTAGTGGAAGAGCCACAGAATGAAGGAGAAACAAAACCATCATTATTGTATCCAACCATTTAAACAGTATTTGGACAGTGGGATGATGCTCACTACTGCCTGACCCAGAAAAAGGTGAAATCTTACTCTGAAGCCCGAGGGATAGTGCCAGACAATTTTAGCTGCTGTTTATGTTCATAACAGGCTTTAAAGTGTTTGGGTCTGAGCAGAACATGTGTGTGCCACTGATTGTTACTATACACAAGTAACTTCCTCTGGTTAGTGTGTTATTTATGTAATTATATTAGTAAACGGTGCACCAAGAAAACATGGAAGTATAGAGCTGCTGGGGGTTCCCATACAGGTTCATTGAGAATTTCCTCCCCAAGGCCAAAAATGTCTTCCTTCATTCTTTACAGAAAAAATCCAGTAACACAGAAGACATTAAAAACATCTTTCTTGTTCTTCACTCCTACAAATTCCTGAAAGATGTTTGGAAGCAGACATATGCTTCCAAATGACATAGAGAAAGGCAAATCACAAAATGAAAACACAGCTATTTTTCTTGACAACTTGAACTGGATGAAATTTGTTCCTTATTGCCTTTCTGGTAATCTCATTTAAAGCTAAATAAGAAAAGCACACCTAATAAAGAACAGGGGAAGTGTAATACCACTGGGATAATTAACAGGACTTCGCTGTAGCTATAGAAAACTCTACTACTTTAAAAGACAATTTTTCCCTTTTTATTTTCCTCACTGAAGTAGTGCACAGGGGGTGGGGAGGTGGGCAGGGAGGAAAATATTTATTTTCCCTGGAAGTTAGTTTTGGAGGTCCTGAAGCATAGGGTTAGAAATAGAAATGCAGTATAAAAACAGGATAAATAAAGATAATTTAGGTCTCCTTTCATTCTGCCCTCAGAGTTAACAAAAATCAAACATCTAAATACTCTTTATAGGCTGAAAAAAATACCTACAGTATCACTTATGTATTGACAAATGGTCTGTTTGATAAATTTATTTGGAACAATCTCTAAAAGTTTTAGCTTATTGTTCTAACCACCCTATTTAGAAAACTGTTACGAACTTGAGTGTTACAGTTGAAATCTTTTTCCAGTTTCCAGGTTAATTTTATTCTTGAGTCATTTACATGCATTTTATCATACATCAACATTTCCCATAAATATCAAGGAGGGAGTTAAAATTGAGTACTGGAGGTATTTTAAGGTCATCATGTCTTCTTTCAATTTTTTGGGAGGATAGTAAACATTCCAAAAGGTTTGTGTTAATTACCAGTTCCAAGCATTTTACTCTGAAACAGGTTTACACTCAGAATCTTGTCATGAACAAAGAGAGCACATCTTTAACATGGAATTAAAGATTCCATGCTAGTGTAATTTAAATTTTAATAGTCTAATAAAAATATTTTTTCCCTGGAGTTATACTGCTCTTTCCCCTGTTCTTCTGCATCCAGAGGTAAACAGTTTCAACCTGCTTCAACAACAGAAAAAGAGTTGCGACCAGTTATCTGTATCCTGAAATATCTACTGGGAAGAACATATTCTCTGTAATGGAGTTTTTTTCCTCCTGGATTTGAGTTTACTTGGAGTTATTTTTATAATTTTTTTAAAAAGTTTACTTACTTTGTCTTTTGGCACTTGTTCCCAGTCAATATTTGACTGTTTTCATGCATTTACTATAATTACAGAATAAGCTACCATGGACCAAATCAGCACAAGAAGGCTCATGTGTGTCTTCATGTGCAAAACAAAAAATGTTTTATGTTTATTGGAGTTTATGCAAGTTTATCGGTTTCCCAGTGAGCTAACCGGATTTCAACCATTTTCTGTTTTCTGACACTGTCATTAATTTGTAGCCAGTATTGCATCTTCCCCTCTAAAGAAAGTAGCAAACACACAGACGCAACTGTGATAACAAAGGTGGCATGATGTTCACAGTGACTTGATCAATGTTAAATAATTAAAGTGGAAGAAAAGCTTACAAAGGAATACAGAACCTAATTTGCTACACTTGGAGATTGAAAAACCACTTACTGAGAAGCTGTACAAATTTTTGTGTCCAAGCCTCTTTGGAGCCTGTAGTATTTCATCACAGACCATAAGATATTAGACCATACCATATTAGACCAAAGACCTATTCAGTTCAAGATCTAACCTGTCAGAGTGGTTGAGCCCAGTATCAACATACAAAGGTTTTCTTCATACTGCTTGGTAACTGTCCAAATAAAAAGCAAAGAAACACAATTTTTGATTGCTTCATTAAAAAAAAAATAGCTTTGAGAAACTTATATATCATATTGTGTTCTATAGAAGATTGTATTAGTTCTTTTTTCATGAAAACAAATAAAGCTACAAAATCATCAAGGTAATCAATGGTATAATGAATATGTACTAAATAATGAAAATACATTTTTATGATTTCTGTTAAAGTTTGGGTTTGGGTTTTTTTGGTTTGGTTTTCTTTTTTCTTTTTTTTCCACCTCAGGGCCTTGTTATTTCATGAATCATATTTTTTCTTAACTCTGTTAGCTTGTTCTGACTTGTTATGAAGAGATAAATAGTTGGTTTTCCCTGTTCCATTGTTTATTTTGTATTCTATGATACTTCATTATGTAAAGTCTTATTTTACGGTGTATCTTTATGAGATAGCAGGATTACTCTCTTATCCTGAATTTACCTATTAATTTACAGGAAAATCTTAATCCATTGAGCCCATTTCACATGTCTGAAGCAGTTATAACCCTACTCAGTATTGCACAAACACAATAGTCCCTTTCAGATTTTGGTTGCTATGTTTGCTTTTTTTCTATTTATTTCCTTTCTTCTACTAGATCTACTGATTTGACTTTGGCCACATCCTGTATAATTGTTGGAAGTTTTGTCATTATAATCAATTTGATTAAAGTTGTGCTGCTCCTGTTTTTTCTCTTCTCATATAGAAGCATGTAAATGTTCCACTTTTATAAGTATAAAAAAAAATGCTCTTTTTTTAAACTGTTGTCTTCTTTTTTCATCCATAAGTTCCCATCTGGGTACTTGGTTAACTCTTAGGCTTAAGGTAACAAAAAGCAACTTTTGCAGCACTATTCAGATACTATTTCAAATATTAATTTCATTTTGCAGGTTGAAGAGTTTAAATTCAAATATTTAATTTAGACCTCTCTGATTCAAGGCAGAAGAAAAATAGAGATAAATTATGCCTAATAAGTTATCCTAATAATATATTTACATTTAATTCTTGCCTGGATAGAATAAAACCATTTGATTAATTTTTACCTTTTCAATAATCCAAGTGCATGGGCACTGTGACACAGTGAATATAGCACCTATGCTCAGTATTGTAAACAAAGACAGTATAGAAAGTGTTATGCATGTCCTCTTCTAATTAGTAAAGAAAACAGTTAAACTGCTCTAAAGCTAAACCCAGTTTCCCTACAGAAATGATCCTGGAAATGTGAGAGATTACGTACTTGAAAAAGTAACATTCCAAGAAATTTCTTAAATTACTCCTAGTGTTTTCCTAGCCCCTGTGATATTTATCTCAAGCATATTTATCTATCTTTCTTACTTTTCCTTGAAAAGGAACTCAAAAAAGAGGAAAGCTAAGGGATTTTTCCTGGTTTAGAGTAAAAATGATCCTCTCCTGATGGACATGGTCTAAGTGAGGGAATAAGTACACTCCTAATGTAGAGTATATAATAAATGTTGTATCTATATAGAATACTTACCACAGTATTTACACTTAAGGTTTTCTTGACTTTTGTTATTCAATTTTGATTCATTGTCAGCAGCAGCACTGGTTTTGAGTGACTCAATTTCTTATCCAGATCGGGATTCAGGAATCTGTCATCAGCTGCATATTTTAGTCACTAAGAACTTCCTTTTTCTCCATTATTAGGTGACAGAGTTATAAAAATAAAAGATTTTTCCTACAAACCACAGAGAAGCTAGGCTAAATATGATGATAACAGGAAAAGTCTCCTTCAACAGGATATTAGATTACATAGGGAATATGATAAAGAATAATCCCAAAAGTTTTATAGAAGTTTTAAATAAACTAACAGCTAAAATCCTACCTGTATTACTTGTACAGTCTGGCTCTTGCATTTCATGAAAATACTGTGTGAACAGTCCAGAAAATGGAAGCGACTTAAAAAATCACTTTCTGCAAAAATTACAATACTCTTCTAGAAAGAAATAAGGTTTTGATTAAGATGCATAGGTGAGTGGTCCAGATAACATGTTCTGCAGGAGTATGTACTTCATACTTTCAGAGATATAAAGGAACATTGACCTAAAAAGAGAAAGTTCAAATATTCACAAAGCAATTATATTTCATGTACTGTGTGGCTGCACTTTGCACTTTGCATTTTGCAGAATTCTCACCAAAATTTTTGAGTTCAAGACTGTAATAAGATGAAATATTGAGCCTCATGCTTCAAACTGTAAATTCATTCCTGACTATCATATATCAAGAGGAAATGTAGATAAAATAGATTATACCATATCTACCTACTGCAGAGTTCTTATATTTTCTTCCCAAGTCTTCTGTTGTCACAGTCTGGGCACTGAGATAGAGACTTACTTACAATTTGGAATTCTTTTTTTTCCTACTCAGCCCTATCTGTCCTTTCAAGCAGTTTGACCACTTTTAACCAAGGCTTCTAGGTAGATATGCTTTCTTTAATGAGATTAATTGATTCAGCTGAAAATAAACACTTAATTGAAATAGCTCAGCAGTGAAATGCTGAGCAATAAACACAATTAATGTCAGAGCTTCTTTAAAATTTCTGCGAGAATGTTCTCAAAGAAGGAGGGAATGCTGCAGCTAAGTTGATCTTTTTCAGGACTTAGAATTACTATTACCAACTAAGAAGTATCTAGAACGCTTCATTTTACTATATAAAGTAGAATCCACCCCAGGAGGATTACCTGATTAGTCAGTAGGTCTTGACTACTCTTTGTGAAAGTGCCCTGTCCAGTATCTGTGTTATACATATATGGAATAAATCTGGCATATCTTTTATTTCTTTGGAAGAAAAGAATGTCAAAAAGCAAAGTCAAAGTATTCAGTAATTCTCTGAGATTGCAGAAAGTTTCCCTTTTCGATATTGAAATGAATGCAAGGTCAAAGAGTAGATATCAAACGTTCAAAGTGCGCCTGGCAGTCAGTTATGAATGACATTCCTCAAAGGTCAGTTCTGTTTCATGCTTCGTTATTAAACTGGGTGTCAAAACAGAGTGCAATTTCAGCAAGTTCACAGGTGACACCTAATTGGGAAGGAATGGTCAATATTCTGTGGAGGGTTGCCAATCAAAGGGAGCTCAGTAGACTGGAGAAATAGATTGAAAAAAAACTTTATGAAGTTCAACAAATGCGAAGAACTCCACACAGTAGTAGAAGCTAGGGGCAGACTGGCAGGAAAGCAGCTTTGCATAATGTAACTGAGTGTCCTGGTTGACAAGAAGTTGAATATGAGTCAGCAATGTGCCCCTGTAGGGATGAAAGCTAACTTCATGGTGGGTCATAGCAGCAGAGTTTAGCCAGCAGGGTGAGGGAAGTTTTTATTCCTCTCTATTCAGCGCTTGTGAGACCACATCTGGAGTACTGTGTCCTCTTTTGGATCCTGCAGTACAAGTTAGAGGCTAACAGACAGGAATGAGTCCAGCAGATGGTCACCAGGATGATCAGGGATCTGGAGGGACCTACAAGGAGAAGAAACTGAGACAGCTGGGTGACTTCAGGCCAAAGTTGAGAAGGCTAAATGAGGATCAATTACTTTTTAAAGTCACTTCAAAGCTAAATTAATCCATGAAACTTTGAAAGAAATGAACAAGCAAGCAACCTTTCAATTTAAGTAAAATGCAGGAACAACTAGATTTCTGTCTCTTCAGCCCTAGGTCTTCTGACAGGACTGTACAAAGTAAACCCCTGTATTTCAAAGCACAACAATCTGATGAAGAAACTCCCCTCCTAGAAGGTAGAAAGAAAGGGATGAACTGTACCAGGTGCACAAAACCACAGAAAGCCAGAGGCTGCAGGTAGTAAGGAGTATGTTGACATGCAGAAATCATGAGGAATAGCAGAGCAGTTATTCATGTTATGGTTTTTAAGCTTTGAAACATGTTTTTTTTGTTACTGCACACAAGCTTCTGAATGAAAGCCCTCACAGGTACATTACTTGGTCACCTGTATGTGGCTAATCTTCAGATTAATCAATGATTAGATACAGTGATAAGTCAGCAAGAAAAATGGATGAATATGAAGATTTCTGCTTTACAATATCTGTCAAAAATATTTTGAAGAAAACTGCTATATCAACCTTAGTTGGAAGTGCAATCAGGCTGCTTTGCAGAAAGAGAATTTGACAAAGTTAGCAAAAATCAAAACATCTTGAAAGCATCTCTAAAATACTAGCTAATTTGCCTTTCAGTGATAACTATACTGAGAGGCACCATTGAGACCATTTGTGTTTTATTTGCAAAAAAATCAGATCCCAAGGGTATTTTGTAAGATTGTTTTCCCACCCCTATGTAAAGTATTATTATATACAGAGGCACACAAGCAGTGTTCTGATTACACTTTTGCATACTTATTCTTGGTATGAAACTGTTTTTTCTGAGTTGATTTTTGTTCACATGAGTATCTGTTATTCATGTAAGCCACTAGGTCACTAATAAAGAAACTGGTATTACTTTTTGAATACTGGCATGTTTATTATTTCCCCCCTTTTATATAATTTACTGCAAGATTATGAAGAATGGGAGAAAAGTTGTTCTAAATCATGGTCCATATGGGTTTGTACTGATAACACTATGGGTCATCACAAGAACTCCAGATATTAATCAGCTGCTTGTTATAGCTGGTAAGAATGCTGACCTTAATGAATTTATTTTCCATTAGAATTCTGAATGCTTTTATAAGGGTCCAATGCACTGAGTGCTAAGTAAATGTGTCAGTAGGAAAAAAAAATGGAAAAAGAAGAAGAAAGAAGAAAGCTAGTAATGTAGTTCTCACATATCAGGCATGAATGTATTTGTAAACTTGGTGAGGAGATGGTTTTACAGCAGAAATAAACAGGCAGAAATATGGAAACATGCCTTTGGTGCAGATTTAATTTGCAAAGACCACAAATTAAGAATAACAATCCATATTCCTCTCCATATTAATTTCTAGTATCTTACAGAAAAGGGATCCCCAAACAGTTCACGAAGTTATGCACAAAATGAAGGACCCCCCTGGAAATGACACGCAGTGACTCCATAAGCCCTTTCAACTCTTAATGTGGTCAGGGCACGCAACTGTTACACATCGATGTATTTGTATGAATTATTATATCTAACAAGTGCCAATTAAAATAAAACCTTGCATATCAATGGAATTTTGTCTAGGACTTGGTTGTTTAGAGATACTTCTAATTTTAACTTATGTCCATTTTATTCAGCTTTATTCTCTTTTCTTTCTCTGTTGGATTCTTCTTCAATGGGGATGACAGCTGCACAGTTTATGAGCTGTGGTAGTGGCACCTCCAGTATGTAGCACTGCAGAGAATCACTCTTTGAGCCAGAACCTTTTATATGGCTTCTTCTGCTTTGCTGTAGTTTCATTCAACTTGAGTTAGTTCCACTTAAATACAAAATAACAAAATCTTTGTTTCTTTAACAGCTATTAAAGTCAGGACAGCGTAAGGCCTTCTTCTATGTCATGTTTTCTTTTACATACCTAATGATACACTATTGAGGTGGGTATGTTCATAAGAAAACAGCATAAGAAAACTATAGTTCATGTTTGCAAGCCAAAATCTAAGCTAAACATCAGTGTTTTCCAAATGTTAGTAGCATTTATATTTACTCGAAATTTTGCCCTCTGACTGCTATTCATTGATGTCATGCTCAGGTTTACTGTTATGGATCAGGAGTAACATCACACCAGTAAATCTAGTAACCAATAACACATCAAACAGGAAAAGAATAATTTTTCACAGTGATATAAGTAGCTAGGTATAATGAGCATATTTAAACAAACAAACAAACCCCCAGACATTTAAAAGGTAAATATCTATCATAATACTCAGAGTTATGTTTCATTTGAATTGCTTCTACTCTCTCAGAAACTGGACTGAAGTGTGGAATAAGATACCAGTCGGTATCTGTCAAAGTGCACATGATATTAAAAGTGTTATCAAAAAAACCAATCCATTTATAAGGCAGATGGTTTTATTAACTCAGATATTGTTCTTGAAAGTGGTAATGAAGCTTTAGAAGAAACATGCACTGAACTGGCCTTAGCCGAAAGAAATGAAGAGCAAACAAATGGGTTAATCCAGGAAAGGGTTCTTATGCTACAAAATGCAACATATGCCAACAAGAGATTTTCTGGAAATTTAAACTGAATAACCTTAGCAGGGATGAATAACATTACTTTGTAAGTATTCCTAATAAGCTTTTTTAAATTTTTGAAACTGTAATAAAAGTTAATTCTAGGTCCACTGGAAGTTTTTGTGTAACGCAAGTTTTTGCCTTTTCCTGTTTTAATGGAACTTGCATGCCATGTTATACTTCTATTGCTTTTATCAGGCTATTGGATTTTATAAGTGGTTTAATATTTCATAATAGAATAATGGTAGATTCCTGTGATATATTCATGTCGTCATGAAAATATTATTCATTTGCAACTGAATTATATATAAACTACATCAACCTGCTATTTTTTATTTATTTCATATTATTTTATTTTAATATTTGATCTGGATATCACCAGTAAAAACCCAGGGCCACATTCCCATTTCATTTATTGTTTAGCAGTTGTAGTCTAGTGGAACCACTATGGAATTGACAGAAGAAAGACTTGTCTATCTTTTCTATGTATCTGGGATGATCATTTCTATGACACTGAATTTACACGTGCTTCAGATGTTCTTAATGTATATTGGAGATAGTCTACTATGATACATTGACTACTGGACATGGACAGACCTCTCTGCTATTCCAGTGAATCAGAACTCATTTTCACTGTCTATTTCTCCTTTTAAGGATAATAGTTCTAGAATATTTTCTTTAGGTTCGAGAGTGGAAGCACGTGCCTTATTAACCATTTCACTTACATATATTATTATTTTTTTTCAATGTTTGTGCTGTGTTAGTGAAAATTATTTCAGTTTAGAGCGTTTTTTTTCCTACATCATTTACCCTCTGCATCACTGAAAATTTTGATTTTGTTTATTCTTTCCTCCTCGACAAAAAGCAGTCAGTAGACCGTTGACAGTTTACCTTCAGGTGACCTTTGAGAACCGACATTTTTAACATTGGCCTGTATGCCCAGTGAGAAAACTTTTGTCATATTTCACTTTTATAGTGTCACAAGATTTTAGTGTGTCAAACCTATTAAAAGTAAACTCCACTCTGAGTTAAGCATTTATCCTTTTTATTCTTTTTTATTTCACCAGCCCTCAGAGGACATCATTCTGTTGCCTCAAGGGGAATATTTAACTTTGATTTCTGTTCTTTTTCCTTTACTCGAGGAAGGTTGTCTGATTTGACTTGGCCACTTGAACATATGTTTTTCTTTGACGCCTGAATTCATACTTTGGGAGTAGCAGAGGTGGTCTCGACTTTGTTTCCTTACACTATGGGAAATAAACTTTGGAGGTGACAAATCAACATGCAGCTGGAAAGGCAGTGTTGCAACAAAAACAACAACCAAACAAAAAATGCTGTTTTTTATCCATACTGCTTTTAATAATCTGTAACCTAACTTTCAAATCAGCATGGAATTTGCACTCCAAACACTCCCTTTTCTAACTAACTTGCTACATATTGACTGAGGTCTGACTGTAAGAACTGATGGTTCAAAAGAGCTCCATTAATCTGACACTGGTGATACAAAGCTGTATCTAGCACAGGGTAATTATATTTCTTATTGCTTGCAGGTCTCGGTCATTTAGGAAGCCAAAGCAAATAGCAGGTAGTAATGCCCATCACGCTTTCTTCAAATTACTAACCTTCACTTTAACAAAACCTACATTCAATTGATTGAAATTTTAGACACCCTTTAAGGAAGATTGTTTCAACTGATCAAGTTAACAGTTGATTAATTTGTATACTCTAGTAATGAACCAGTTCTATCCTCATTATGCTCAAGATGCAGAACTTTCATAATAATTTCAATGTTAATATGTTCTGAGACTCACACTCAGCATTTTGAAACAATATTTTGAAATAAGTTTTAACTGTCTGTTTTGAAGAAAACCCATTATAAAGAGAATAATTACCATTGAGTAATTTATTAATTTGCAAAATGATTTCATGAGGAGTAAGGAGCTTTGGAGTTGCAAAACCTCAATTTCAAAGAGCATTCTTTGAGATAAAGGAAAGAAGCAAAACAGCACAACAAAGGCAAATATAATACTGTATTAACCTCACAAATTGGGCATCACACAGCCAATAATAATTTCTGATACATGATTAGTGAACTACCCTTACAAGTGAAATAGAGAAATATAATAAAAGTTAGCTTTTTTTTTTTCTTCTGAATATGGCAATCATATAGGAAAGTAAATAATAATCTCAATAGTCACTCTTCAAATGCATTCTCTCCTATGCTGGCTGCATTTTCTGCAAAATTCAACTATTACTACAAAACGAACACATGAATATTATGCTCAACATTCTCTCAGAAACAGGGATAGCTTGCTGTCTTAGCTTCCAGTTATAAATGATACAAAGGGTATGAGATGGAGATGAAAATGCTGAAGAGTCAGGAAATGTATACTAACTTGAGAATTTGTTATATATGTGTCTCCTTCAGCAGCAAAAAGACAACTGCAAAAATACTTCCTAACATTTTGATGTACAAAGAGTTGTCTGGCATTTTATTACCCCTGAGA
Source organism: Gallinago jamesoni (assembly GCA_025769975.1). NCBI lineage: Eukaryota > Metazoa > Chordata > Aves > Charadriiformes > Scolopacidae > Gallinago > Gallinago jamesoni. Next base: position 43,549,842 of record JAOQGH010000040.1, read on the forward strand.
ATGTACTGACCAAAGCATCTGCTTATTTCCTTTACATGTAGGTTAAAAGTGTGTAAATTGCAAAGGAACTTATTTCCTGGCTTCCTAAATTATTCATTTTTATCTTGCAATATTATATGTGATAAAACACTGAATTAGAAGACTGATTCTTCTACAGGCATTTTGAGATGATAGATATAAACCTTAGTGGCAATGTTTAAATCAGAATCTAAGTAGAGTAGTGAATTTGTTTGAGAACATTTGCATCAACAAGTTGTATCCATCCCTACGATTCAGCGGGGGCCCAAACTGTAATACAGAATATTTCCCCTTTAAAAAGTGAGGAACTCCTGTAAAAAATGCAGTTTATACCTAACAGAGCTGAAATGGATATGTTTATGAATAAAAGAAGAGTAATCTGATGTATTTGGGTCTGTGTTGATCTTTGCTTAAGGGGTTTACCTGTAGATCTGGAGTTTAAATACTTTCAGATCAGTTAAAGTTTTACTCCTTTCCTCTGATAAATGGATTTGATCACATTTTTGTATAAAGTTTCTTCTTGAAGGCAGTAATTTCTGTCCTAATGTGTAATGTGCACATGGATATGCTGTATCTGTCATACTCTTTTAAATTGTATGGTGCTATTTTCCAACATGGACTAAAGTCAAAAGCACTGGCTGAATAACTGACTAGCAGTTTTATAAACTGGTAGAAAGATAGATCTGAGCTTCACCACACAAAGAAAAACCTTATAATGAATCACAATGGTCAGTATGTATTCCTAATAATTAATCTGTCAGTGGTTTTTACGATAAGACAAAACCATTGTCTGTTCTGCCACAAGTTTAACTTCTGAAAAATTATCATGACATGACTTTAAACTAAAACCATTCTTCTTGAATGGTTCAGAGATTGCACACAAGCACACTTCTTTTTTTTTTCCCACTTTACAGCCCAGAAAAAAAAGTAACCAAAAATGATCCATTTCAGTGCAGCCTGTAAAAAGCATACAGTTAAACCAAAAGCTGAGCCTGCAATATCCCTGCATTTTTGTGGGATTCAGATCTAAATCTGATTTTTTTGTTATAGACTTATAACAGTGTTTTGTACGTACAGAAGGTCTACAGCTTTTGCCCAAAAGGTTATTGATGACTGATACCACACTCCCGACACAGCTTTGGAAATGACTGTAGTCTAATTTTAAAGTGATCTGATTACCATATGTGCCTATACAAGACACTACTGGATTTATTGTGAAGAATGGAGATATTCTCACACACAGAATACTACTGTAATGATCCATTCCTACAGCTATTTGGACAATGGTCAGGTGTACTATCTCATACAATAATCATAATCAGCTACCATATAATTGTTTCTAGGCACAATGTACTTTAAAAAGATAGATACCTCAGATAGAGTTATCAAATGAATCCTGTTCACTTCATTACATTTAAAAGGAAACAAGAAAGACTAGAGTAGGTGTTGAAATTTGCATTGCAGGTATATGGAGTTATTTTAAGTTAATCCCATTCTCTATGTCTAATCTATAAATTAAGCATTTTACTTTTTTCAGCTCTGACATATAATTATTTTTGTTCAAAATATATTAAGTGCTTGACTTCCAACTGAATCATTGGTTTTTGTTCTGCGTTTCTGTAAAAAACTTTCATATATTCTCCTTCCTATATCTGAAATCCAGAAGGTTGTTCAGTTTTCATATTATGTACTCTTTTCTACAGTTTGCAAGATGTGCTGCATTTGGTTATTTGTTAAAAATGGGTCAGAGATCCATTTAGCTTGGTATTGGATTTTTGGTAATTTTTCCTTTCAAAGCCTTCTCAATCACATGCCTTTCAATAGGATCCCAATATCTGGCCTTCCAGGTATGACTGAAAGAAAACTCTATATGAAAGAGAACTAGCTTAATCTGGATCTATGTTTGACTCTTGGAGAGTTTAATTAAGATTTATTTAGATCAGAACAGTTTGTTTGATCTCTTATGATTGATCTGTCCTGGTGTTTAGTTTTCCCTAATTCCTGAAAAATTTTCCATTGGAATAAGAAATTATCGACTCTACTTGTTATCCAATGCATTGATAAATTTGTTTTAAGTAACTAAAAATGATTTATGAAAATGCAGTTAATTTCTAATTTTGAACAATCAGAAATTCTAGAAAAGAAAAAAAAAAGTCCAAATGTTTCAGTCTGGATAAGAAAGTATACAAAATATAGGGACCGGAACTTGAGTCCGATCCTTATTAAGAACTGAGACTATTGCAGGTTTCAGCTAAGGCTACAAGGTATCCCAGAATACAAGTGTCCAACGTTTGCCTTCCTCTTCCTTTATTGTAAGTTTTACTGTATCCTGTTCTCTTTCCTTTTTCAGAAATGCAGAAAAGACTCCCCTCAGGTATCAAAACAACTTTAACTGTGCTAATTTAATGGAAACTAAATAATTGGATTTATTTCTTCAGGATATTGTCTTTCTCAAAAGCACTTCAATGAATACTGTGAAATCTTAATTCTTCGGTAAACCTGAAAGCCTTTTATGAAGACAAAACTTGATGATTAAAAGGTGTTTTGGCAATGACTTCAAAAATAAATGATCTTTTAATTCTGAAATGTCTGGTAATGGCTTACTTCTGGAAGCACAAGTAGTAACTATAAAACAACGAATGAATGTTGTGTTATGCATAATGTGAAAATTTTTAGACATTTCCCATTTTCTTCTCACCAATGGGAAAATGTTCCTGAAAACAAACAAAAAAAAAAGTCACCCATATAAACACAGTATTTGTAGGAAAAACATTAGATCTTGAATGGTACAAGGGAGGTAGACAGATGCAACAGAATTAATAAGAAGAGTTAAGAAGATATCCCCTTTAAAAACTCTTTAGCATATTATCAGGCAATTAATAAAATATAGAATTCCTTTTGGTATTTCATTCCTCCTCAAAAATCTAAAAATTTAGCCAAGGGCTCGGATGTCTTAATAATCAATGTTATTAATAACATACTTATGTTGGAATCTATTTCAGTTTTAGTCATTTATCTATTTTTTGTGCTTTCTGGTTTTAGGATGATTTAAAAATGTCTTTCCATTCAAATTTCCTCCTTTTTTGTCTTCTGACACTTCTAACTTCCTAATAGCTCCATTCACAAGAACAGCAGCCGGTGCCCACACAAAACAAGGAAAAAAGAATATAAATAATATTGTATTTTATTTATAATGTTTTCTTTTTGCAAACTCTTTTAAATTGCTTTCCAGTGAGAATTAGGTGCCTCTCATAGTAAGTTGCAGGAATTTCTAGACTGTGAAAAGATGAGGTAGTAAAAGAGGGAATAATAGCTAAAATGAAAAAGTGACAGGAAGAGTGATGTTGATAATGTTGGTGATACTAGAATTAATGAATAGGGAAATAGAAAGGTGAATCAGCGTCACAATGAGAAAAAGAAAAGGCATGAGAAAAGAGAAAAACAAATGGAAATCTAAAGAAAATAGTAAAGGAATTGTCAGATGGAGCCAGGAAACAATTTAAGAGTTGAGAAAGTTGAGTGAAAAGATGTATTCCAATAGAGAGAAGGATCACCACACCCCCAAAAAACCCACAACAACAAACAACCCAAAACCTAAACAACCCCCCAAATCCCAAGACAAGACCAAAAAAACCAACAAAAAATCCTGGAGGGTTTTTATTGAATAGATAACACAGAAGAATGTAGAGATGTTTGGAGAAGTCACTCAAGTGACTCAAGAAACTAAATTGCTGAATAGATATTGTAATGTAAGTAAAAAATAAGGTTTTGTGAAAGATCAGAAAAAGATAGTTAAAGGGAAACCATAAAGATTTTTCAAAGGCAAGATTAAGTGTTTGAAACCAATTCAGAGATACTCAGAAAAACAACAAAAGGAATAGAGATAAATATATAACAATCATATGATATCATATGTTGGACAAAGAGAAAAATTTAGTATATAATTTGTTGTTATTTTTAGACAGGAGGGCTTTGGAAGGAATTTGCAAAAAGGAATCTCAGGCATTAAATTGGGAATAAAGGTGAGGGTAAAAATGTGTAATATAAGGTGATGGATTTGATACACAGCATTTCAGACTTAGGAGGAGTCCTTTCCACTTTTTATCTCAAGGCAGAAAAGGCAATAGTCTCAAAATTACCTTCCTACAATGTCTCCAGGAAATTCCCTTTGGTGACATGCATACTCACTTTGGTTACACTGAACTTGCTTAAACACCTCAATGACCATAACGTTGCCCAGTTTGATTTCATTCTGACACAAGTTAACGTTGGGAGGACACACCTTGAACCAAGAGAAGCCATTTCCAGATGGCTGCCATATCAAAGGAAAGATGAAAATATCAAAGGAAAGATGAAAATATTAAAGGAAGGATGGGGGCAAGGAAGGAAGGGAGGAAGAGAAGGAGGGAATATAAATAAATTAATTAAAAAAATTAATAAAACACTATTCAATGTGAAATTCTGAAGTAAAACTTTCATTTTAAGTCCTTTAAGCATTTAAGTTCTTTTAAGTTTTTAAGTTCTTTAATTTGTTTTGTACTATCTCCACTCTTTTAAATGCCGGTATACAGATGTCTGGGTGTATTTATTCATTCAGTTAAACGTAAATGTATTTCTCCCAATTAAGCTTGTCAGTTTGCCTTCATTGTAGCCAGAAAGATTTCTTTTATTTTTTTGCAGTTTTTTTTCATTGAATGCTGCTATCAAACTACAACTTCCACACTCAGAGAAAAGGTTGCAAGTATTATTATTTTTATTTAATCTTTCAGAGGTGGTGAGAAAGGGGAAAAAAATCTAGAAGCATCCATGAGAGATTTTCAAGAATCTTTTAGTATATACAATCCCAGGATGTAGTATGGAAAAATAGCTCAAAATAAATGGAAATGTAGTTTTAAAGTAAGACAAAAATGATTTGATGGAACTCCTTGGCAAGATTCATGACAGTTTATTTTGCCCATGATATCATTTTCGGAATCACACTTCCATTTGTATTCGTTTTCTTTTTTGTGTGTCTCAAGAGATACTTCCAATGTTTTGAAATTATTGTGATTAATTCATTTATTAGTAAGTATTTATTTGTGTGTTTATTACTTTTTTCAGTCTGTTTAATTAAAACTGTACTTTACAGTTCATTTCTCTAGCAGTCTGGGTATAAATTACAATGTCATTAAAGCTAGAGTGGCAGAATGCACAATTAATGACTTGTGAAAGTATGCTAGTAAAACCATGCTGGAAACATTGTGAAATTAATAAAGCTCTAATGCTGTTAGAGCTGGAATTCGTATTCTGGGAGAAAAGCTATGTCAATCCTAGTGGTTGTGCTGAGTTAATATATTTCAAGTTGCATCTAAGGGAGGCACCAAATTTTCTGTATAGAAGGATTTCTTATCGCAGGAATGCAGCGAAATCTGAAGTGAAAAGTGGCAACTCTGAAACCACCCAAAACCGTTTTACAGCTATTCACATAGTGGGCTAGATTACCAGTTGGTGTATATTAGCACTGTTGCATTGTCTTTTGACACTTCATTGCACAACAAAATTTTACACCAGTGGAATAACATAAAAGAGGTGAAAAATTTCTTTGTGTTTATTCAGTATGTTACTGACAAAGAACTACTTGAACCGGACCCATGAGCCTTCCTACTATCTCCTCTCAAATTCTGTATGTATAAAACCACCAGTTTTCTTAGGCAGATTGAATCACTAGCTGGAGCACTGACACAGGAAAAATTTGCCAGGCAATAGCAGAATAAGCACGTGGTGCCCTTGTCTCTGTGGCAGAGATAGAGAAGAGCTAGTGTTGAAATTCTTAATTAGAAATCATGGGATTTTCCTTTTTGTACATTGTCACTGCACATGTAGCTGATAGTGCAGGGAGAGTTTAAAAGAAAACAGCAAAAAGGAGGATTAATCTGACAAAATTTTGGACCTTGCTAGTTAATTTTTAGACCTTCCCTCTATATTCAAGAAAAAAACACAGACACTTTTAGAGGTGTTTTATGTTATCCAATGACATTGTAAGGATAGATGGAATGGGTCGTATGCAGTATATAAAATAATGGTGAACAATTCAACTAGTTCTAGGGACCAATTTTTAGATTTGAAATCATAAGGAAAAGAATGACACCTGTAATTTTACAGATTTCTAGGTCAGCTGAAACTCCAGTATTGATCCCCTACTCCTAATCTTACCTTCAAAAAAACCCAAACAACCCAACAGTGTGTATATTTAATTTATATATATAAGCATTCATTTATTTGCTTATAAAGAGTGACTAAGGCTTCATTGTAGCATGCAATCTCCAGTATCGTACTTAAGTAAGAGGTTATTGATTCAGAAGCAGTTGCAGAAGAGAATAATTTTCTAGTGGGCATTTCTAGATGGAAAGAAAGAAGGAAAGAAAGATAACAAAGAGGACATTCAGTTGGGAGACTTTCAATAAAAAGATTCATGTTTAAATAAATTAATTCCTTTTTTTCTTTCTGTACTAAAAAAAGTCACTTTGGAAACAACTTTTTCATGAGTGTTAATATTTTCCTTCTAATAGTAGAACTATGGAAGACACGGGATAAATGAAAGTGTTTGAATACATTTCATGCCAGCTATACATTATTTTGAGCTGAATGATAGCAATAGCAAAGAGCTTTTTACCTTAGTTCAAGAAAAAGCATAGATTGTTTAAGTAGCTGTTAGCAACACACATTTATCAATTATGACAAAACATTAGCTTTTATGGAAAATAACAGGAATGAAAATGGTCTCAGAACGAATGCATGTTTGTAGTTCCTTCACTATAGTTTGGTATAAGTAATAGCTTGAGGATATCTGGAGCTTTACATGGATTGACAATGGACTGCAATTATCTTTTATTGTGAAACGTTATTTGGAGTTCTGTTATTTGGAGTTCTGTCATTTCGATTTTTATAACATCAGATACAGTTATTCCCATTATAATGCTGTGCAGAAATAATGTGCTAATCTGGGCCTTGATAACAGTTTGGGGAGAATATATTGGAAAGATGGTGTAGGTTATCTTGAACAGAAAGAAACACAACTTTTATGTGAATCCTGCTTTTTCATCAAAAACAGTAAATAGAAGGAAGAAAGACAGTTAAGATCTTCACAACTGCAGATACTCTGGAGTGTGCTTGTATTTCCTGTCAAAAGGTTGGGTTTGGTTTTGTTCGCTCAGAATTACTGTGTGAAGAGAGAAGTGAGAAACCAGCCTAATGTTTTTGTAGCGATGAAATTGCAATGGCACATCCTGCATTGGAGCAAGGTTAAATGTAGGAACAGAGCTGAAACTCATAGTTCACCAATTTACATTAATCGGTCTCCAAGATGAACCAGAAAGGACAAAGTTTCTTACAGTCTTGTAGCATGGGTTGCAGAGTCACAAAATGGATGAGTTGTAAGCAGAGCCATTGCCAGAACAATCACCTATAATACAAACCCATCAAGTGCCTCGGTGGCTTCTCATTTTGTTCTGCCAAACATGTAGATCTCCCATATAGATCTCTCCATCTATCACAGAAAGCTTTTCAATATGTATGTATCTTCCAAAGCACTAAGGAAGAGTAGGTAGGGAGGGGAGATACAAATGTATGTGATTTATAGGCCCTGCACTGTCCAATATGATCTGCTTTTAGGGAGAAAAGAAAAAAACAAAAACAACCCAAAAACTCAAAACAATAAAAACCTATGTCTAAGAGAAGAAAAAAGAGAGCTTCAGAGAAAAAAAAAAAAAAAAAGTTTTTAGAGTACCCCCTCTGTATTTCTCTTCCTTGCAGAGCAAGATGTATCTGTCTTCCAAGGTACCTGGAAGGCAGAAAGGTCACTGCTGGAATGTCAGCAGCTTTTGACAGGCTTTCAGAACCTCTAGGCAATGAGCCACCCGTACTTTACCTAAAGTATCCAATATTTGCAGTCACTTTAAGGTCACTCAGAACTATGCCAGGTTTATGTCTCAAATGGATCTGCATCTAATTTATTTTTTCTCCCCCCATGCATGCCACATATAGCTAAAAGTCAGCACAAATTAACAAGGTCCAGAGCACTGAAACTTGATTCTGTTCTTTTCATACAGACAACCTGTTTGAGCATCCCTAGGCTTTGTTGCCTTTCCTCTCTGCACCCACCCAAACAGGAGGGACTGGATCTCAACCAGTGATATTTTTTGAAGCCCCATGCTGATGGTTTGGATGCCTTATGGTGTGTCTCAAAAGGCAACTTAGATTTACAAAGTGAATACATTTTTGATAATATAAAAATTATTCAAAAAAAAAAGGAAGAATAAGAATAAAGAATGGACAATGTTGTGGAAATATTTTGTTGGCTTTTTTAAATTTTAAAATATTTGTTTGTTTATTTTTTGGAATGAACAACATGGCCTTAGAGGTCGATTCATGGAGAGTTTATTGCCATCCACTCAGGGAAAGAGACCTATCCTAGCATACACTATGACATGGTAGGTAGGATATTCAATAGAATATGTGAAACTGTGGAAGAAATCTCCAACAGATTTAGAGCACAACTCTGAAGTGGCACTTCAAGCATCAGTTTGTTCCAGTCTCACTGAAGCACAGAGAAGACACTGTGCAGTGTCCAGTTTAGAGTACCTTTTACAATCAATCTTCCTTCAGCTGTTCCATTTGATACTCATAAACACTTCACAGATCAAGAAGGCTATCCTGTCCCTCGACAAGTGATTCCTACAAGTGATCTGGTGCATTAGAGTTACTTTCCCTCACTCAGTGAATACCATAATAAGTTGTAAAACATAGTTCTGAACAAAGTGTTTTACCAAAACAACTTTCTGTTAATTCCCCTGGGCAATCTAGAAATGTACTAGGAGTTGTATGACTTATTGAATGGTCTATTATTTGACTATTAGTTTGAGGATTAGTGACTTTTTTTTTCTCCCTGTTTCTTCTGAAAAATATCTTGCTCTTTTAGAGTGTTGTGATGTGCTAGACATTTGCTCACCAGGAAGTTTACTGGAATCTCTTCAAAACACTGTTTCCCTGGCATTTTTACAGAGAAACAGTTTTCATTTCCAAACGTTCTAGGCAAGTTTTAAATGAGTAAATCAGAAAAAGACTATGTATGTGTCATACATTAACAATTCTTTGAGAAAACAGTCCCTCGACAAATGCTTGTGGCATGGAACAATTGTTAGCACTGAAGCAGAAGTTCAATACACCACAATATGAGAGAAACAAGTTTGTGAAAAGCGAAGATTACACGATCCTTCAGGACCACGTGTAAGACTGCAATTGAGAGAATGCTGACCCTGACACTTTTTAATGCAATTTGAGGCATACTGTTTCTGACAAACACAGAACTTTGTTTTTTCTAAATCCAAAAATAATCTACTGAACAAACTATTTACCATTTGATCTTCTTTAAGTAGCTGCATGATGGAGTTGTTTTTTTCTCAATTTTAACAGTTTATGACTCAAAATGTGGCAAATTGCAGCTTCTTGTTCTTGAAAAACAATTTTGCTTAAAGTTCTCTTTAAGAATAGTACAGCAAGGGCAAATAATGTCTATGGGGAAAGTATGAATAATATTATTACTTTTTTTATTTTGTGGAGTCTTTTAATAAGATGTGGTGTGAAGAATGAGAAAGTCCTTTCAAGTCAAAGGCATGGGACTAATTTCAGTCTCTGACTACACCTGAAAACTGTTAGAAGGAAAGAATTTTTTAGCTCCTGGGCTTTAAAAGCTCTAGCAATCAGTTTGTATGACAGATTACAGAAGTGGTTCAGTACCAATCTTACTCTTCTACTAAGGATAAATAAGAGAGGAAAAATTTGATACAGGGAATGAAGAAGGCAGTGTAGAGTAAAAATAGAATAGATATCCTTATAGAATAGGTTGATCTGAGGCAAATTACTTACATGAAATAAAATATATTAGATCATGTAGATGGGAAGACTCAGGGCCAGAAAATTCAATTAAAGACAATAATGCATTTTAGGTGAGATTTGGGAGATGTGATAGAAGGGAAAAGAAGAGATGAAACTGACCATAAAGCTAATGATTTGTGGGTACTTGTACAAAACAGGCAGGAGACAGATATTTTGTATCCAAAAATAATGATGTGTGAAAGAATGACATTTCTGAGAAGAACCTGGAAGTAGAAAAAGTAGACACCTTAAAAAAAACACAACCAAAAAATAATCCCCAAGTATTAATTTCACATCTTGACCTGTACCTGATTCAATAGTCCCCGTAATACTACAGATGTTAAATTTTATATCAAATAATTTTTTGCAATAAGATTTTTTCTGTTCTTGTTTTTTTCTGTTTTTTTTTTTCTCCTACATGATTAATTGCAAATATTAATTTTATTTTATAACAGTTTCAAATCTATTGTATTAAGCATTGCTTTATGAATAATGTGATGAAAGGTTTGAAATTGGAAGGCCTGATACTGAAATACTTGTTCTGGTTTGAGGTAAAACAGAATCAATTTTCTATTCAGTAATTTTATTTTTTAGCTAAGCCTCTTCTATTTTGTCTCCATATTCTTTAGTGGTGTCTGGTAAGATATATCCTGATCTCAAGATTGAAGTTTCAGACAATATCACTGCAAGATCTGAAACTGTTTTATCATGTTAATTTTCCTTGACTTAGACTTTCTTTGCACTCCACTAATTTTTAGAAACTTGGTGACTGAACTCTATAATTTAAATAAATAACTACCTGCTAATTTTGTGATGTTTTTCTGGAAAAATGGGGATAGAAATGTTTTCTCCATACTCAGACAAACAGTCTGAACAAACTGAAGAAGGCATTTAATTTCACTTTTTCACAATTGTGGTAAAAAACTGTGAGTGAAAATCTGTATTTTAAAAGCTGATAATTTGGTCATCACATATCTTGCTATTACTTTAAATGAGAAATATCTTAAGGTTTTGCCTGAAAAACTAGTATCACAGGACGTCTCACAAGTTTAATAGTAGGAGTATGGGGAAATATCTTGCTGAAACACGGTCTTAAAAAGTAGACTTTATGACTCCTAAAAATACTTCCAACTATAAAAAAAAACTTATCTATTTAAAATATACAAATCATTTAAAAATGCAAAGTCCAGAGACAGACGAGTAATATTTTTTGGTCAAAAGCAATAGGCATATTTTAAAACTTACAATATTTAAGTCATTTTAAATTTAAAGCATATTAAATCTAGGGGACTTTTTAAAAGCATAATCATCTATAATTATGTCAAATGGAATAGTCTGCATTTATATGTTGAGGAGAATGGTGACAGGAATGTGTCAGCCCATTTATCTGCTCTTGATTCTTACACAGAAAACATCTTTACTCTGATATTTATGATGTATGTGTCTGTGTGTGTACCTATGTAAAATGTTGACCTTTAAATATCCGTTCTAGTGTAATTCAGTTTGGATTTAGCTTTATTTCTACTCCAGAAGTACTAATATTTTTAAAACTAGCTTGGAATTTATTTCCCACTTTTTTTTGCCATACTTTTTTGGTTTTGTTTTTGGTGATTTTTTGGTGATTGTTCCAGATTCTTATGGTATTATCAAATATCTATTTAATTTGGTTTTATTTTTTCCTTTTAATCTCTGTGGTTCTTAAGAATTATGGAAAGTGAACTGTCCATCTTGTCTGGAATGAGATGTAAGTAAGTAAGTGTTTCAAAAGGAAACCAAGTCCTGCTTGTCCTTGCTTCTGGTTCTGAATTTGCCGAGATGTTTCCTCGCAAGCCACAGTACCATGGGTGTTTTTCTTTACAGACATCCGCCTGCATGCAAGGTGTCACAACCAGCGTGCCCAGAATGGAGTCGATCCCACAATAAGGGTAGATTAGTCTGTGGTTAAAGGAAGGGTTGGGGACCAGGGGGGGCACATTTCCCTTGGCTGCATGGTAATGCTGTTCTATTTATTGTACACACCCCCCACCACCATGGAGTACATCTTCCTCAGTTTGCATAGGTTAAACTTGTCTTATAAGACTCTGGAATTTGACAGTGGGTGTGTCTCTCTGTAAAAGAAGGGCCTCCCATAGCTGTGAGATGGAAATATTACATGGTGAGTTAAAATATTTTTCATTAATAATATGTGACACTGAAGAGACCTGCATGTCAAGGTTTACACTAACTGAGGATTTAGAGGTGGTCTTTTTAGCTACCCTGGTAGCTGCTTCAAATTTTTCCTTTACAAGAATGTCATTAGGCAAAATGTTGATAGGAGAGTAATACGCTTAAACAGCAGATCTGACAGACAGTCAATACTCAAAAGTAGAAACATTATCCAGATAGTGACCCGTTAATCTTGATCTGTATCCCATATCGAAAACTGAAGTTGTTTCTACCTTCAAAGTGAGACAACTAACATAATAAAGTCAGAAGTTTTCCTGGTGTGAAGTTTTCCTGGAAGTTAAGAGTACCTGTTCTGCCAAAAGAGCAATGAAGACATGCACAATTAGGCAATAGGCAGAATATTCTAAAAAACCTCCCAATATTATCTAGGAGTCCATGTTCTGCCCATCAGAATAAGATGCCTCAGTCATGATAAGAAGGTATCATTGCAATCAGGCTTTTAAAAGTGATAAAACCCCTTATGTCTTGGGTATTACATAGACTCTGCTACACTGCAAAATGTCTGCAGGTCTGAAAAGAGAAGGATATTCCAGAGTACCTGCCAAATGGCATCTGCATCTTTTGTCTCCTTTCCCCCCCCCGCCTTTTTTTTTTAACCCAACCTTTTTTTCCTTGTGGCAGGTTTTGCTCATGTCTCCCTTCTCCATACTAGTAATTTTGATTCTTCTATCTCATTGGTACTTCTGGTGATCTAATCTCTACAGCAGGGCTTCATTTCTGCTAGGTGGTGTTAGCAACATCAAGTCACGTGCAGCCGTTGCAATTACTTTAGAGTTATCTCCAGGGAAGACAGGACTATGACACTGCAGTCCTTAAAGTTCAAAGCACACACATCACTAATAGCCTGAAAAGTCCAGAACAGACTGTGGTAAACACTCAACCCCGACATTCTCAGTCATAATTTAGCAATCTTCAAGCAATCTTGAATCATATGCCATTATTGCTTTCATGGTCAGAGCAAGAAGAAATGAAAGGATGATGCGCATTTCAATGAGATTCTTTCTGATGTCTATTGATTTTGAAAGAGGACAATATCACACAAATGTGAAAAGATGAGTGCTTTTTTTTTTTAATGTTTGAACTGTCTCTAAGCATCTATATTTATGAAATATTTAGATTTTCTAGTTTTTCATCCCGTGTAACTAAAGGTGCAGAAATTACAATCTCATATTAAGACAAATATTTTTGTTTCCATAATATATATCTTCCCGTAAGGAAATTGTGCTATGATTTTTTTTCTTAATCCCTCTTTTCTCCCTCTCTCCTCCCTCGCTTTCTTAATTTTTTCCCTTCCCTTCCCTTCCCTTCCCTTCCCTTCCCTTCCCTCTCTATTTCTTTCCCATGAAGAAATCAGCTGGTGAAGTTGTGACTCAGAACCTTTTTAGAAATCCAGTCTTTGCCTCTGCTAAGGGCCCCTATTGAATTTTTGTTGAATTCCCTTAATTGTCTGGTTCCTTATGAAATCACTGACTATGTTTCTGTGAAAAATGCATACATAACTGAATTCTTTAAAGCCATACTTTCTTGGTGATTAAGCTCTTTTGTCCCCTTGAATCTCAAGTGCAGGGGAGTTTCCTTCAAGTGAGAATATTCCTTTCTTTTCTTAAATGAACCTTCAAAGTGAAATAAAGATTAACTGGTTTTTAGCTGACTTCACAAAATTATACTCATTCACTTCATAAATTCCAACTGCATGGTTAAAATGAAGTCACACCAGTTTTCCCTAAGGTACACATTATGGTTTCATCCATCTCCTTTCTGTTATTATTACTCATAATGAATTTGTGTTACAAAGCGCTAATCCAGGATCTTGCTTAGGGCTGCTACACAGTCCTGTAATTCATAATAAAACTATTCTAGAAGTGTAATACCAAAAAAAAACCTAAAGACCAGCTTGTGATTGAAATGCATGGGGGAGTAGAAAGCACAGTGGGCAACCACACTGCCAGGCAATTGCTTTGAAATGTATTAAATTCCCTGTTCTTTAGAAACCTGGCCCCAGGAATGATAGATATGAATGCTTAGGAATTCAACGTATTTTTCTCTTTGTCTCCTTGCATAGCTGAGACCAGCCTGAAGTTGTGTCTTGTTCCTCTATCCACTGGATTACATTACTGCTGTCCGCACTACTCCATCACCAGGAGTTCTAGGAGTCTAGGTAAGAGCCTAACTTACATTTAAGGAGCAGAAGGAGATGGAAACCAGGAACCATGGGAACTAACCAAGGAAAACAACATTCCCATGGAATGCATGAAAAGAAGCAGATTCTGCATTGGGCAATCTGGGAAATATCAGATATCTGGCATACAGTTACCATATCACACACAAAAAATTCAGGGTGTTGGCTAACCACATGCAAAAACTGTGGAGAAACACACAGTGACATGGTAGGGAATTAAACATGTTTATTTGGCTGAAAATACCACAGATAGAGCATGGTTTATTGATGTCATATTTCCAGCTTTTTCAAGCTATTTTTTCTATCAGGAGCTGCACATCCATCATGTCTATAAGTGCACTGTACAATAGTCTGAGTTGGCTGCAAATATGTGTTGCACTTAAAAGGCACATGGATAATCTGAAGGGACTGACAGATATCCATGTCCCTATTGTATGGTTATGGCCACTGAGAGCGCTGTAGAGAGTTACAGTTGCAGTATGAAAAACACAAACCCCAGGAATCTAGCATCTGATAAGATTTTGGGACAAATTACTCTCATTTAGGACTTTCTAATTATCAAAACATTTGGCAATTGGGGTAGGCAAATGGCAGCAACATGAAGAATAAAAACAAACTGCTTGAAATGCACAGTAAACATAAATCTCTGTCACTAAATTTTTGTCAATATTATATAATCAATAACTATTTAGCATAAATTTTTACTTAGCTATTTGAGGTTTCGACTTTTTTTCTTATTCCTTTTGTTTTGAGCAAATAAAATTGCATATCCCCTGTAATGGAAATTAATTTAATAATTAATAATGCAGCTAGGAACCTCTGTACAAAACACAATTAATTTCATTCATGCCTTTATAAATTAGGAGAGTCCCCAATGAAGTTTAGACCTATGCTTATTACCCCCAAGTAATACACAGTATAGTAATGGACTGTCAGAACGTAATCCTTAAAAAGCTTGAAAAATATGTTTTTGATAATATCTGTGAGAGATATTGCTTGTTAAAGTAAAATTTAATCTTGTTAAACAAAGTGAGTAAATTCCCCATTTCTCTTTAAGTCACATATAGACACATACCACAAACGCACTTCCTTTAGAAAATTCATTTACTCCTCAGCTCATTCCATGAATATTTATCACTTATCTGTAATTTGTTCAGGAGTGAAGTTTTGCACTGTGGATTACATGATGCAGAATAAATAGAATAAATAGAAGGAGAAGGGAAGGAAGACTTTCAAAAGGGCAAAGAGGGATTTAGTCTTAGGGCTTTAAGAGTCCACCTCACAACTGTGCATCATATTTTGCTTGCAACTTCTCTTCCTTTGTATAAAATCAGTACCCATTTTGTTTTCTTTATTCAATATCATGGATACCATAAATACTTAGCTATTTAGGAAAACCTATATCAACTTCTGACTGTGGACCTGGCTTACAAGATGCTTCCAGTCAGCCTCCTCTCTGAAACACATATCTGAGCAGCAAACACCACAGGTTGAGTGCATCCTTCTGTGCCTGCTCACAACCTGGCAAATAGGAGCCGGGACAGTGGTGTTGTATTACACAACTGGAAAGAAAAGGAAGAACTGACAATTCCTGATCCATTGCATCCCTTCTTCTCCTGAAACAGCAGCGTCTCTGATGAGGCTGCTTCTGTGGAGTGGGAAGGCTCTTGATGCATAGCTGGACTGTGCTGCCAAAAGCATCACAGTTTCACTGTGCTTGTTCCTCTAAACATATAGAAATGCCAAAATTAGAGCTTAGTTCCTCTCAGTTCTGCTGCATCAGTAGTGTGGGAGTATCTTAATTTTGGGGCCTCAGTATCCATAGAAAAGAATTCAGTACATGGGGACAAATATCATGTATTTATGCTACTGAAGACATTTTATAGTGAAGTGAGGGGGTAAAAAAGAAAGAGACAAGCAAGAAAGCCATGTAAACAAAAACAAATTTGTCCTTACAGAATAGATGAGAGTTATCCTTTCAACAAGTTATACCAGCACATAGGGGAGAAAATGATGTGTTACAGAGAGATGGGGGTACCACGTAAGGTACCACGTAAGGTACGAAGGATGGAACTGCTGCAAGAAATTCAAGCTGCAGTGACCACCAATTCCACCAATCAGTGACAAGCATGAGGTAGGCTCTGAGAGGTACTTTCCCAAACAGAAGTAGAATTAGAAACATAATATAATACAGCTTAATTTACAACACTGTAGGAGCTGTTTCAGTTTTTGTGTTCTACTGCTTTTAAATCAATGATACCAGAAACTTCTCCAATTGTTAATGAGCTAATATATGTTTAGACAGACTAGAGAGACAATATGGGAAGAAAATATTTGAATAAAAATTAAAAATGCTAGAAAGGAAATATCTTTCTGAAATACAATTAAAGATGAGTTAGGAGATAAGATAAACTTCCTTCTGAGAAGGACACTGAAATGGTACAGAAAACATAAGAAGGGCTAATATTTATATGAAGGAAGGAGAGTAGATTAAGTTCTTTTAACCTCCTACTCTGCCCCTGAAGCACTATTTCATGTTATCCTCCAGCTCTGATGCTGTCTGGTTTTATATGTGTTTATACAGTTTCCATAAATGTAAATAGTTTCCTCTCCAAACATTTCTTCTCTTTCAAGTTGTATCTATTTCTTCCTCCAAATGTGGGACCACAAATATTTTTACTTTCTAACGTGGGACAAAATGGGACTCCAAATAAGAGTATTTGATTGTGCAACTTAGCCTAGCTCCTATTGGAAAAAGCCTCTAGGGTATATAACCATGTTATTGCATGATATCTGGATTGAGATTCCACTGGTTATATCTCAGATCGAATCTTTCTTACAGAAGTCATGTCCGTACTCAAAAAAAGAAGTCATCTGGAAGGAAAGGGAAATAGCTGAAAACCCAAAGTCTTAAAAAGCTCTACTTCAAGATAAAAGTTAATGTGAATTTTTCTTCAAATTTATTCATAAAATCCTACTTTAAACAGAATGCTGTCTGACTCTGTGCTTCTTTTAGCTTTTAGTTTAGACTAGAAGTTATCAAAAAAGGCAAAGTTGTGATAACTCAGGCTTTTAGGTGTCCTGACCCAGAATTATTTTACTTGTAAAAATCAGCCAAAAAACACCCAACACAAAACAAATATCCTCCCCAAACTGAACTTGTCAACATATTGGAAGGTGTAGTTGCTAAAAACATTGACTCTCTGTTATTCTGTGCACAATGGTCTGTTTTATCTTCTGTTTAGTAAAGAGAAATCCAACTACTGCACATGTGCTTACTCTCCTGTAAATAACTTCTTAGCTTTCTGATCATACTCTACCAACTCTATATTTTGTCAGCAAAAGTCCTGATTTTAAAAATAATTCTTTAGCCATCTGCCTACCCATATGTGCTACACATCACTGAATGTTAGTTTCCATGCAGATTTTATAGACAATACCACAAACCTTGAATGCATTTTTGCCCATAATTAGGATTTTACTACCACATTAAATTGATCACAGGTAAATTGTTTCATTTTGGTGGGATATTTTGATTGTAATCAGGCTTCTTGCTGGGAAGTGGTTTTATAGGTAATAAATTCAGGTTATAGAGAGTTTCCTTCCCTTTTGTTTTTATAGCAAATACATTATTTTAAAGGTCACCCTTGTCAATGTAATAAAACAGATCTCAGGCTAGCAAATGTAAAACATCCTTTGGAACATCAACTGATGTTTAGACTGTTTTAGGGAATGTTATGTTAGCTGCTTTGTCAGTTTACACTACTGATGATGTCATTGTGGCCAGCTATTACAGGCTGGGTATTACAGGAGTGGAAAGAAATGCCTAAGAACACGTCACTTGTGATCAGCCTTTCACATCACATGGCAGCATAAGGTTTCCTCTTTGCTTTTCGGGCATCAGAAGAAAGTTGATTTTCAAGTACTGTTACTTCGCTCCTTTCCCACTGGAGAAAACAGTGAACTACATCCAGCTGTCTCTTATACCCATTATTGGTTTGAGGCAGAGGTGCATGAGGAAAGCTGGATGTAGAATATGTTTCCATATGCTCAGTATAATCTGCATTTTTTTTCAAAATATTCTGTGTTTTCAAACAGTCCTGTTAAATTCAAGTCATCCCTGGTAAGGTCTTAAATGTCATGAAAGCCCATCAAGTCTATTAAACTGAGGTATTTAGGCCTTCCAGAAGATATAATTTTATTCAATATTGAGACAGTGCTTCAAATATTTCAATCCTTTTTTTCCAGCAAGGACGAAATACGTTTGTTTTGGTATGCTTGCTGTTTAGTTTTTTCTGTTTCACTTAAATAGTTACACATCTAACTGTGTCAAAATGTTAATACATCATTGCTCAGTTGCTTCGGGATTAATTTCAGATTGGGGATGGTTACTTTCTTTGTTGCTTCAAATACTTGGTAGAGTTTTGCAATAGATTAAACTTTTCAAGTAAAATGTTGAGTAAATAACGAATTATGATTAATTGTAATCCAGTGTGGGGGGTTGTGGGGTTTTTTGGTTGGATTTTTTTTTTCGGGGGGGGAGGGAGAAGGAGGAGGGTCTTGGTAGCAGTAATTTGGGTACTAATGATCTATGTTTTACAGTATATGCCCCACTGCATGTCCAGTGTTATGAATAATGAACTATGCCTAGTGGTTCATTACCTCTATGATCTCACTCAGATTTCCATAGCCTTTGGCATCCCAATGGAAGCGGTTAATTCTTTAAACTCTGTAGTTCAATTCATCCCTCTGTTATTTTTTGAAATAAGCAGTTTGTCATCTGTTTATACAATGTGGAAATGCATTTTAATTGCCTCAGATAAATTTATGACAGAGTACGTTACCCTCTTTTTTTAGCCTAAACAGCAGTGTTCAAGCTTACATTGCAAGATTTTTTCATTAAAAACTCTTTTAAGCTACAGTACATTGTGCTGGCTGGCTCCCATCCAGTAAGCAGAAAGAGAAAGAGAAAGGAAAAGGCTCCGTGTCAGTGCTTGACAGGCCCAGCCTATTGATTATTTTTGTTTAATCCAGGGTAGTGTTACCTTAATAGTACTATACAATAGGTCAGGCTGCTTTATAACTTTCTGATAAAGCTGGAAGGTTAAAAACCTTGATAATCTTGCTGTTACTCATGGTCTGTGGGAGAGCTGAGTGTTTGTTTTAGACTAGGGAGCATTTTTTTCCCTCTGTTCCGTCTTTTATTCGCTCTCGGTCTCATGCCTTCAATACAGCAGAGGAAATTGAAAACAGGGAATTATTCACAGTCTCAGAAGATGTAGGACAAGGATCAGTGACCTGAGGCTAAGGAAGGAAATGTTTAGGCTAGACATTAAGAAAAGATTTTGAACTGCACAGGGCAAATGGCTGAACTCCTGAGGGAGACTGTGAAAGCTACATCAGTGCAGCTATCAGAGGTCAGCTAGGACACTAGGGGGTAGAAGGAGGTTGGATGTAATGAAAACAAAGTTTTCTCATAACTTGGTTCCCTGTTTTCACAACTCAGTTGTGCTGCTTTTTGACTCATATACAGATTGACAGGCACAGATGTCTAATTTTTCAGGACCGACTGCCACACAATCAGCTTGCCTTCTCAAGCAAAGCTGACTCCAGCTATAATATATAAAAAAGAATTTCTTCAGCATGAAGCATCTTCCCATGTTGAATCTTACATTTCTGTATAAAAGCACATACTCACAATCACAATTCATATGTGAAATTAATACATATAATGATTTTGTTTTGTGTGAAAAGATTTGAAGATGACAAACTGTTCTGGAGTTATAATGAAGCTACAAGCACTGACTTGCTTTCTCACTCAAGTCTATCTTTGGGTACTGCAATGATAAGTGCTGCACACTTAAGATATCATAGAATCATAGAATAGTTTGGGTTGGAAGGGACCTTTAAAGGTCATTGACTCCAACTCCCCTGCAATGAGCAAGGAAATCTTCAACTAGATCAGGTTGCTTAGAGCCCCATCCAGCCTGACCTTGAATGTTTCCAGGGATGGGGCATCTACCACTTCTCTGGGCAACTGGTTCCAGTGTTTTACTACTCTCATAAAAAAAAAATTCTTTCTTATATCCAGTCTGAATTTACTTCTTTTAGTTTTAAACTATTACCCTTTGTCCTGTTGCAACAGGCCCTTATTAAAAAGTCTGTCCCCATCTTTCTTATAAGCCTCCTTTAAGTAGGCTGCAATAAGGTGTCCCTGGAGCCTTCTCTTCTCTGGGCTGAACAACCTCAGTTCTCTCAGTCTGTCCTTATGGGAGAGCATTCCATCCTTCTCATCATTCCTGTGGCCTTCCTTAGGACCCGCTCCAACAGGTCCTTCCTGTATTGAAGGCTCCAGAGCTGGACACTCCAGATGGGGTCTTAACAGAGCAGATCAGAATCCCACTCCCTTGCCCTGGTGGCAACATTTCTTTTGATGCAGCCCAGGATACAATTAGCTTCCTGGACCGTGAGCACACATTGGTGGGTCACGTCCAACTTTTCACTCACCAGTACCCCCAAGTCCTTCTCAGCAGGGATGCTCTCAATGTATTCTCCCCCAGACTGTACTGATATCAGGGTTTGGCCTGCCTGACATTTAGGACCCTGCATTTGGCTTTGTTGAACCTCATGAGGTTGACGTGAGCCCACTCTTCAAGCTTGTCCAAATCCTTCTGGATGGTATCCCATCCCTCAGGCATTTCCACTGCACCACTCAGCTTGTTGTCATCTGCAAACTTGCTGAGGGTGCACTTGATCCCACTGTTGTTGATGAAGATATTGAACAGTACTGGTCCCAGTACAGACCCCTGAGAGATACCACTTGTCACCGATCTCCATCTGGACATCCTGGTCAGGCAGGACATGTACTTGGAGAAGCCATGCTGGCTGTCTTGAATCATGTCCCTATCCTCTATGTGCAGCTGGCAGTTCTAGGCTTGGCTAGTTTTTGAGGGCTGCATGAATAGTTAGACAAAAGTTTTCTCAAGAGGGCAAATCAGAGGAACAACTGAACTTGGGCGTCATGAATATCTCATCTAAAAGCTGGTCAGATGGATCTTGGTATATGATGTCAACAAGATGAGAGTTGTGAATTAGCTTGATATATGTTTTGTCTTTGTAACACTTTGAAGATATATATTTTGTTTTGTGAAGATAATTCTATCACAAACATAACTTTGAGAAGAGTATTAAAGAAAGAAGAGATCTTAAGACTTGCCTGGTTTGGTAAGATTTTTTTCTAGTATATAAGAGATCTTCTAATGTTTTCTAAGAGTTGTCAGAAGCTGTATTAACTGAGACCTTTGGTGTTTTTTCTGCAGTTGGATTTCTTCAGAAAGAATGCACTAACTGTTTTTTTATTTGTGTTTTGCAATATACTTTGTCCACAAGATTTGCTTTATAAAGGTTAGTTTAGGGTTGTTTCTGTGATTTTATTGATCACTGATAACTAGATGTTTATGAACTTTGCTCCAGAATAAGTGCTGGAAACTGGCATTATATGGTATGTACAGTATAGATTTAACTTGCTTTCCTTGCATTTCCTTGACTTTCAAGCACACCTGCTACAAATTCCATTTATGGAATGGAATACATCAATAATTCAGAATCTTTGCACCAGATTTTGTGGCTCATCTGCCATATGGAGAAATGTTAAATGAAGAGGTTAAGGCAGAAACATTTGTATAATTTTCATGTATTTCATAACTAAACTAACTCTCATACTGCGAGGTTGATGTATTAATCATCTAGTACTACGTCTGCTATAGAAACACTCTGAACCAAGTAAACTTCAGAGGGGGGAACAGATTTAGCATGTGCTGAATTTTAATTGGTATAGTGTCATTCCTTGATTTTTGTAGTTCTACCTATTTATAGAAGCATCTAATTGCACACCATGGGAATATTTCATGGCAAACCACTTCAGGATACTACTTCAGTGTGATGTCCACTGATTTTCCTTGTGATAGGGAAGAAGCAAACACATATATTAAAACATTGTTAAAGTACAGTATTTAAATAAAAGGTAGCATAAACCAGAACCAAACATTTGGACTCTGTAACAATTAGAAAGCCAAGTTTCAGCATCAAGGCATAGGCTGACCTGCAAAATTTGGTTCTCTCTCTTGGCATCCTGTCTCCAATTCTCTCTGAATATCAAAAAAGCCCCAAACCTTTTAGGGAACAAAGTAAGGCCATAAAGTGTGTCCAGCAGTTGAATTCAAAGGGTAAGTACAAGATAACTAGTTGAGTATTATTGAATTAAGTGGACAAAATGAGGAGTGCAAAACCTGTACAGCTTGACTATGTTCTTGGAGACAAAAGAGGGTTGGAGACAAAAGACAGACCAAAGCTGTCATCATGGGAAGGATCCATAAGGACTTTTCCTACCTAGTTAAGCCTGTATATGTAATTACTTGCATGTATCTTGTTGATCTTAGTGAGCTTTTTCTAAACATACTTTGAATAGTAAAACAAAAGAAAAGCTAATGTCCTTCCTTATTTGCTGAATCCAGACCATATAAAGAAATGAAGAAGCAAAAAAAAAGGACCTAATACATACACAATACAATTGTAAGATAGCAGTGGATTCTGGAATAATGTTTTCATGCTCTGGCTAGATAAACTGGTACTTTATCAGTGCCTGTAATTGCTTAAAATCACCACTTTCACTTTTACACTCCTGTTAGCTGTAATTGTCCTCTGCTTCACCATTCATCCTCAATTTTGGAATATTATACAGATCTTTACCCCCTCCCTAGGGAGATCAAAGGGCTTGAAATTGTAAAATGGTTTACCTAAACATTCTTCTGCTTCACTAACTGACCTCTACATCACTCAGATAAAGACACATAACTGACAGCATCCTGAAGTGTTCCTCAGACTAATGAATAAAGAGTTTGTGGCAATATAAGGCAGATTAACTTAACTGTACAGTTCGATTATTGATTTTCAAAAATCTGCAATGTGTTCGTCATTTTAGATTTATTCTAATTCCTAATTCTCAAAAAAGTTGATTTAAAAAAAACACCCTTATCTTTAGGAAGGATATGAAGCTTACTCATCCAAATAATGATCTATCGAACTATTTGGGTGACTGCAAGGATAAAAAAGGAAGAAAAAATTCTATGGAGAAGACAGTCACACATGTTGAAAGAGTAAGTCTTGACTTGATTATGAAACACATCATTGATAAAATTTCATTTTTTGTTGTTAGGTGGTCCTAGCTAGAAGTTATTTATGAATTGTTGACACATAATATGGCATAAATATGGCCAAATTCACAGTGTATACAAGTGATTTAGTGATCACAGAGGTGGGGGGCAGACCTTCATTGTGAACCATATCTTTTCCACCTAATGAAAAAGAACAATTGGGAAAAAAAATAATTATTTTCCATTAAGACTAATTTATGTACATAAATTTTGAATGTATTAAGAATCAAAGCTGCATTCAGCAAGAAGAAAAATTATTCATGTCTTTTAGCAAATGATTTTGTGTCGTTGGAAGTTTTGTTGGCTGCACTTTTTTATTAGATTGTTTCTTGTTTTAGAACACTGGACATTTGACTGTGGGCTGATTGATGATTTCAGGATAAGCGAGACACTGAAATAGTTAATATTCATCAAATGGAAGAGAAGGAGGAAGGCAAGTTGCTCAAGTAATTAAACATCTGTGAATTGTGCCAGATAATCTGCTGGGACACATTAAGAGAAAGTTCTACTTTATATGAGAAGAGAATATTTCTGAACACTTTACTGGATTATTTTTTCCCTCACTTCTGATAAAGAGCAGACATGAGAGAGGAACAGGCTTTGTATGCTGAGTTCGTATGTGATTTTAGGTCAAATTAAAATATTATCGTGTCAGCCCTGGATATTTAAATCTTTTCATTACTCACAGTACAATAAGAAATGTTTCATCCAAATGCATCTCTATCCTTCACTGGTGAAAACTCCTCTGGGGATGGATCTTAATTATAAAGTGGAAGGAATTAATGAACAGAGGGTAAACATTATAGTGGCTTAAAAGAAATGGTTTTCTGAGTAGGAATCATTCAAAGTCTTCTTTTAATGTGTGTATGGTGACTTCCTCTTTCATAAAGGAAATTTTCATCTGGTCATCTCTAACAGCTCTAGATCTTGAGGTTTTTTGCTAGCTCTTTACCTCACAAAAGAATCCAAAGCAAGTATAATTTTAGCAATTTAACACCGCAAATCAAAATAAGGGTAGCTGCTGTGGTAAGCCAACATATATTGAAGACTAAATCTGAATCTTGACCACACTTTCAATCATGCAGGATGTCGAATGATAGCTTATACTAATTTTCAGGTAGCTCATTTGGTTAAACAAGGAACAGGTGATTTGAACTCAATTTAGAGTTGGATTGGACAGATGGTCAGCAAATCTTGAACCAAGAATGTGATTCAAAATTTCATAATATGAAATTGCTACAATTTCATCAGTGTTATTTTTCTTTTCCTGAGTTAAAACTGATGTTTGAAAAGCATAATAAAAAGCACAAATAGACACCAAAACTTCCTACATATTTAGAAACCTCCATAAATAGTAGCAAAAAGGTGGTTTTCACAGATGAGCTTATTATTCAAATCAAAGAGTAGGGTTTTACAGAGATATAAGATAGACCTTTCCTTTTTTGATTATTTGTTTATTTATTTTAAGTAAACTGACTGTAGAATACCTGGTCACCTCTTTGCAGATATTATGGATTCCATGCATCTTTGATTAAAAAGCCAGTGACTTACTATTAATAAGAATTAACATCTTTGTAAAAGGCAGTCTGGGAAAACGGGTTAGGAAAAGTTCTGATAAGAATATATTTCAGTGCTTCTATAATGGGAAGAGGTTTGATGCTGATAACTTTGCTGGACAGTAGCTGAGTAGAAGAATCTTTTGGCTTTATGGTTTGTATTTGGGGGAGCTGTTAAGGAGTGAATTGCACTGAATTTTCAGTGCAATAGTTTATTTCTGTGTGATCATTCATAATGATGGACTAAACCAGTCATTTCTCTGCAGTGCAGCTCTGAAAGACTATAAGTGTGCACATGTGATGTTACAATGATGAGTTGACAAC
Organism: Gallinago jamesoni; assembly: GCA_025769975.1. Classification (NCBI taxonomy): domain Eukaryota; kingdom Metazoa; phylum Chordata; class Aves; order Charadriiformes; family Scolopacidae; genus Gallinago; species Gallinago jamesoni. The sequence goes on from JAOQGH010000040.1 coordinate 43,575,269, forward strand.
ACACTAAGTTTTAACCTCACAATACTAACACTATGCAAAAAGAAATGTGTCTGGGTAAGATTTATTAGATTGAAGGACAGCTTTTCCAAGACAGACAGGAAGCACCACTGCTTGAAAAAAAAATGAAAACTAAACTGAACAAACCATTCAGAAATCCTCCTTATGTGCTGATCCTTCATTCTTGATGGTCTTTCTTACCTCTGTGTTCTGTGACTGACTTTGGTGCACAAGTGTAATAATGCTGTTCATGGTAATATTGCTCTGGTTTGATACCTCACTATTTGTATTCTCTAGCCTTTCACATCTATATTTTTTAGGTTGTTACTCATGCAGCCCTTAGCATGGTGTTCTATCTGAACCATTTTCAAACCTCTTAAACTCACTGGAGGGTACTGCAATCAAATTAAATGACAGAACATATGGAAAGACATTTATAATTTCTTTTTTACTTTCTACTCCCATGCTTTGTGTCTGTGTCCTCTGCCACTCAGCTGACTCTCAGGCTGGTTTCATTTCAGCCATCTGACTTCTTTCACTGCTAAATGTAGCATCAAATGCTCTCCATCCCTTAATACCTGTTACAATGCAGGACACCTACATTAAAAATACATCAGTTCAAAGGAAAACAAATGGAATTGATTTACTTGCAATATAATGGGTTTCCCTTGGGCCATATAGTATAATTTTTGTGTCAATTTATTCTTGTTTTTCTTTCTTTATCTCTAAAGGGAATCTAAAGGGAATATTTTATCCTTTAAAGTATGTCTTGAAAGCAATTAAGCAATAGCTATACAGGTAAGGCAGGTCTTCAAAGCCAGAGAAGACACTGAAAGTGGTCTAATATTGCAATAATTGATCACGGTTACATATCTATCATGTTTTATATAGGTAGTCTTCATTTCTATTTTTGCACACTCCAGCAGTTTTTCCAATTTCTTCAGCTTGATCTAGCCTCTGAAATCTGATGGATATTTGAAATGACATAAATATGATTGTGAAAATCTCAATCTGGCATATTACTCCAGATAGCCCTAAACCTCTCAAAATAAATGAGTCTCTGCTCTGAAATTCTGATAAGAGATAATAATCTAGAGGTATCAATCTATCAATCAATAAGGTTTGACTAATGCTGGCTGGCTGGGATTAAAGAGACATTTGGACCTTTGAAATCTCCTGAGGTCAAAACCGGTTTCGAAATCTCAGAGAATTTCCCTTTTCATGAGATTTCACATATATTTAATTCCTACCATGTTGGGGTTTTTATACATTACATAGTATAAAGTAACTCCATACTGCTACTCTACACAAGAAAGGAAAGTACAGCTTTAACAAGGTCCTATGCTTTGGGACACACTGTCATTTTATTCAGTTGTCATTCATTGGATATTAGTTGTAGAAACAGCTAGGGGAAACTGGAAATCTAGAAAAATACTGCAGCAAGTATCTGGAGCAGACTGGTTCCAAAAAAATTAATGTTGACATTGAATGTTTTGAATAATGGTAGAATTCAGAATGATTAAAGATTATTCCATTGAGAAATGTGTGCTAAATTAAATCTTCATCAAAATGAAGTGCTTGCTAGGACAGCTTGAGACCTGAATTTCCCCTGCAAAAATGTAATTACTTTGTAGGGATAGCATCTTAATTTCTGTTTAGTCATGTCGGCTAGAATGACTGGTGAAGACTGCTTGCCTATCCATGACTGGAAAGCACATTTTTTCTCTCAATGTATGAAAAAAAAATAAACGCTGTAATTTTTTTTTTATTATCGTCTCATTGTAGGAGGATTATAAAGTGAAAAATTGTAATTGGTACAGGATATTCAATGTTTTCTCAGTAAAACCTTATTCTACAGGCTAATTTTGATTGTACTGGTAGCAGGGTATCTCATACCTTAAACTAAAAAATGGAACAATGGAATCCAGACATTGTAAAACTCTGTTGATAAAATGAGTATTTATCTAAAAATATGCTTAAACTGATAAACATCTCCTTGATTTTGGTAACAAGTAAAAAAAATTAGCTTGTTTTATGTTAGCTAACTCTAGATCAAGTCACATTGATCTCAGTACTTGGAGTATGCATGCTAGACTTACCTTTTTAGTCAGAGAAGACAAATAGGGCCATTTAGTGTGTAATTGCTCAGCAGTATTTCAGGACTTTTTCTTTTTTATGATGATGCATCTAGATATGCAAGGCTTTCTCAGTTTACTATAAAAGAATAACCTCAGATAGAGCATTTTATTCCTAATCAGATAATTTTGCCATGGATAGCTGTCAATGATTACCTGCAAGAGATCAGAAAAACTGGGAGATATTTGATTTTCAGTTCAAGATCAACAGAAAAAAAAATATTTTTCACAAACCAACATATATAACTACATCCAAAACCAGTAAGAATGCACCTACCCAATGACTTCTGTCTTCAAACTCAAATCGTCTAGCAGACAGCCATCAGTATACTTGGCATTTAACACTCTGTGTCAGTAAAATTTTTGGTATGTCTACCAAGAAACCGTTGTTCACTTAAGGACTTCTTAATTGAATTATTTAGAACAAATTGTAACGATGATCTGAATACCTAACCCTGTATGTATATACATATACTTAAACAAATATGGCTGGAATTTCTCTACTTGTGAAATAAGATCATCTAAAACCAGAAAATTATACTTTATTTCAGCTCTATAGATCTTAGGGACATAGTTATTTAATTAGCTTTGACTGGCTCTCTGTTCATGAACTGATCAAATTTTTTGAAATTTGCTCTTCAAAATGTATTCATAGACTATTTTTACAATGTAAATCTTCATGTATAACTTGTTCATGAACTTACCTTTCTGTATATTTAATCTCTGAAGTTCAGTGTGGACCTGATTTAGCAATACAGTTAAGAATGAATTAACGTTCCATTCAAACCCATGGCATTTAGAAATATGTGGAAACATTTTCTACATCCAGATTGTGTGTTAATTAATTTTTATTGCGTAGGATGTTTTTGGAGAAAAAAAGTCTTACAATCTGATCAACCCCAAATACTAACAATCAAGTACTTAGCAGTCAGCAATTTAGCTAATTTCCTTCTGGTAAATGAAGTTGTATTTGTTTATTTTTTTTCTCATTAGCATTTTTTTCCTGCCATCAATATATTTGCTTAAATATACGCATAGAAAATGACTATAAAATAGAAACAGAGCTGAATCATATGTTTACAAAATTTTCAGAAAAGTTAGCTAATATATTCTGTAAACTACTTTTCCATCTCTAGATTTGAATCAGAAGTATGTGTCATTTTGCTTGTTCTTCCACTAGTTGGCCTATTTTCTCCCCAACAGTTAAATCAGCTGCCTCACTTGCTTAATGTTCAGTAAAATATTTACCTTGCAAAGACATAATTCACTAGTTTAAATGGAAATAAAACTCAGGTATTACTTCAGATTCTCTCTGAAACTTATATAATCTGTTTTCTTCCCAACATGCTTTTAATCAAGTAACTAGTAGTTAGTAATTTAAAATTTCCTTTCTGTAGACCTTTTAGTATTGATTTAAATTTATTAACATAGGTGAGCACGTATATGTGAGATAATGATTAACAGAAAACAGGAAGGAGTAGAGAAAATATTAGCTTAATCTGAACTGTGGTGCACCTCAGAGCAGAAATAAGATGCCTAACAATTTTAGAACACAGCATTTCAGACTTTAGTGTACATTAGCAGTTCAATCAGTTCAAAAGAGCTCAACTAACTGCCTCAAGTAGGCTGACAAGTTATGGCCTCAGATAGTCTTTCAAGAGACAACAGTGGTCTCCAGCTCTAATTAGCATAAGGAAACCCGAACTGATCAAGGTCTGTGATTTTCTGAAGTGTATTGTTTAAATAAAACTCCATTCTCTTGAGCAAGATATTCAGACCTGGCTTAAGTTCAAGAAACCAAGAATGTTGAGACTTGTTTTCCTTACCTGTAGAGAACTGTATCGCTCTCTAGATGAGATGTTGTCCTAACAAGTTTGAGAATGTGGCTGTGGTCCAAATTAAACACCCCCTGAAGACCCTCTGTTTGGCATCTGCACTATGCTATACAAAAAATCCAAGAGCGAGACAGAACAAAATGGAGGAAGTTACGATGCTTTAGAGATCTGACAAAGTTTGATAAAACCCATGACTTGCCTGTTTTTCTGCACAGAATATTAGACAGAAAGTCCAATCGTGGAGAAACCTGAAGCATTGCTCCCAAAGGTGAATGGACCTGGCTCATTTCCCGGGTCTACATTGGAAATAACTGCAGAGTGAAAGCCTGTTTAAGATTTTTTCTTTCTGGCATTTATATGATTATATATTTAGAGCTCTATTAACACAGACACTAATTCACTGCAAATGAAATAATCCCATTTCACACTTTGAATTTATGGTTGGTGCCAGAGATTGTAAGCTTAGTTACAGGATTTTATGAAGCAGTCTGTCATTCAAACATTTATTTCTGGTGGTGCTGGTGGGGATTGGGAGAAAGTGTGTTATAAATTTAATCCTGTATATTTAGTAATAAAACAGATTGTATTAATTACTTAGAAGTCCTGCTTGTTTTCTCAATTTCTTAATTGTTCAGTCCCTATCAGATCAGCAAGGACTGCTCTTTGGTATGAAAAAAAGGAAAAGATTGAAGAAACATCATGGCAAAGACATAGGAATGATAAAAGAATGTAGAAGTTAATACGTAAGATGGTTTCTTGGTTAAGGCTTCATTTTTTCCTGTAGGAGTAGAATGCTTGGTTTGCTGCAGGAATAGTCCTTTGTCTCTGTACAGCAATACAGAAGGCATTTGGCAGTTTAATGGACAGTTCTGAGTTTCTAGGAATAACTGTTGAGGCAGATATAAAACATATTCTAGTTCTCTGTGAGAAATGAATAAAGCCTTCACGACACATAGTAGCTGCATATAATAACTCATTAACATTAGAGGCTACTTCCATAAAATCATAGAATCATTCAGGTTGGAAAAGACCCTTGGGATCATCGAATCCAACCATCTACCCTACACTACAAAGTTCGCCCCTATTCCAGTGTCTGACCAGTCTTTCTGTGAAGAATTTTTTCCTAATGTCCAGTCTAAACCTACCCTGTTGCAGCTTGAAGCCATTTTTTTTTCTGATTGTGAAAAAGACCTGTGAAGAAAATGAAATATGGGTTATTAAACACAGCAACAAACTGTTTTAATCTTGTAAATCTTTGTATGTTTTGTATGTAATGTTTGCATACTGTTTGTATACTTTGTGTATCTGTGCTGGTGAGTTTGTAAGTTTCCAGATATTTGTGTTTCCAGATACTCACGTTTGTCTTTCAAGGCTGTAAAGTATTTGGTAGTATTCTGACAAAACATACTAATTGTATGTTTGTTTCTCCTTTGTTTCTAGATCTGAGCCTTATGTGTTGCAAATAATGTTTTGTGGAATGAACCTGCTACTTGAAATCTGTGCTTTCCCATCATGCCAGTCTGCCACATCTTAGCTGACAAACTGTACAGCCATCTTTTACAACAATTCATTAGGTCTTTAACCTAGTGAATCATCATCATTAGTAAGTGATGATGAGGGACAAGTACCTTTATATCAGCACAATATCAAGAAAGAAAAGTCTAGTTTATTCACCAAAGTGAATTGCAAAAGTGGGAAAACATCTTTTTGATAGATTACTAGTTCATCTGGCAGGAGTTTGTTTTCTTATGTGAAATGACTCAATGGCCTCTCTTCCTAAAACAGTAAAATGCTACCATAGCATAAGACACACAATGACTATTTCTGGATTTTCAATTCATGGAATTTATAAAAGAGCAAAATTGGTTCATAAGATCTGAGCATCTAGTTTTTATTCTATCAACACTAATTTAAATATAATTAAATATAAGACAACTACCATAGAGCTTAAAGAAGGGTATTGCCTTTTTTTCCTGTTTTTCCTCCACAGCTGACCAAAGCTCCAGAAACCGCTGTGCAGTTTTTTATCCTTTAAAGCTTAGTTAGGATTTGGGCCACTGAAATTCTCTTTAACATTGCACAGAATGAGCTGCTGTTAAACCTTAGTGCGACAACAAAGAAACAAAGTCAGGGATAGATACTGATATACCATCCCAGCCTTAAACTGATGGGGTTTGAAATCAGAGGATTAAAATTTAATTTTCAGGTCATCTTGGACTAACCATTGTTAGAAATTACTATTTCTGGGGAGTCATTAACCCCCTGGTACAAGGAGGATACTTTTTAATGACCAGTTTATCTGGATGGAAGCAAAAAGGAACAATCAAAGCATAGATTTCAAAACAGACATATTCAAAGCGTACTGTTATGTAGAGACATAATGTACGGACATAAACTGGCTGTTGCGGTACCACAGAGAATCAGATACTGCTACGAAATCTAACTATACTCACCTTTGTAAAACATTCCTGAAATTTTAGGAGTCATAGGTAGAAAGAATGCAATATATTACATACAATGTTGAATATCTTTGCTGAGATAGAAAGTCCAGAGCTGTTTCTGCCTGTTACATGTTCTAGTCCTTTAGTTCATCCCAACAATAGCTCAGGTAAAGATCACACTTTCTTTTTCTTAGCTAAAAAGCTGCTTAGGTAGCTAAAACCACTGTGGAACAAACTAGGTTTGTAATATACAGGTTTTACACAGTATAAAGGGGTATTAGAAGTTCAGATTAACATTGCTTTATAATGTTGTAAATAAAGCTAGCAATAAATGGCAACATACTATTTTATGAAGTGAAGGTTTATCAATAAACGTTCATGAGCTCTACACACTAAGTTATTCAGAAATGAACACCTGTCAATATTTTGCATGAAAATACACCCTTGTATAGTTGATGTAATATCACAAAAAAATCAGAAAGGTTTTGGAAAAATGCTTCAAAAGCATTTTTTATCTGGACTTTGTAACAGATAAGCAAACTAAACCACAAAGCAACAAAAGAACCTCACCTACCTTTTCGAAGCGCTCACAAGTTTCTGAATTTCCAGCTGTATGAATACCATAGAAGTTCCTAAGCCCGAACGTAAGCACATATACTGATCTGAAAGTTGGAAATATCCATTTACAACTAATGTAAAGCTCCTCTAAGCACCTTTACAGAATTATGAACATAGTAGTATGATTAGTTAAGAATTTTGTCTGTGAGCCACAGCAACGAAAACAAAGTGAAACATTTTTTCAGTAAAAAAAGGCAAAAAAGCAAAACTTGTTATCACATCATTTTCAGCTTTATCACTCCACCAGATAACAAAGAATGTTCATTTTTTCTTGGTTAAAACCCTTTATTTCATGTGTTCTGTTTTGTAACCTTAAATAATGTTATGGCAAATTTCTAAATTCCTACAGAAATAATGTTTTGAACCCTTTGAGTATTTAAATCATGATTATTCTAACTCATATTAAACTTCAGGAACTACATTTTTTGTACATATTCATCCACAGCTATCATCCAGAACAATTGATTGTTAAATTTGTCTTTAGTAAAAGATTGAAACATTTTTTTCCATATGTTTTGGGATAGGATAATTCAGGGGGAAAAAGAGACATGATTTATTGCTTTAGAAAAGAAAATTGGAATGAATTTGAAGTTGCTCATGGCCTTTAATGTCAAAAAGAGCCCTAAGGGAGATGGATCAGTGGTCAGAGTGCAGGGGAGATGGTCACAAGTGCAGAGTAAATGCAATTTATCACTTCGCTCCACAGTTTATCACAGTCCTGCCTGTCTATGCTTCTGTGGTCCTGATCCCGCACAACTGAAGTCCAAAGTATGTTTTGTCTTTGATGTAAGCAGAAGTAGGAGCATATTTAGTCTACCTGCTGTAATACCATACTGTAAAAAATATAAAACCTAGTTTGATATTTCCTCCTTCCCTTTATCCAATGAGGATCATCTTTTGACAATACATAAGGGTATTTTTGATCTACCAAAATGATTGGGAAAGATTAATTTACTTTGGGGGTTTGATAGGGATTTTTTGATTGGTTTGGGTTTTCTTAACTGGTTGTATTTCTACATATATTTTCAAATCCTGAAGAATTCTAACTTCTGTTCTAAAATAATTAAAGGAAAGAACCCCGAAGAGAGAGAAGGAAAAAAAAGATGGCATACTGTTAGAAAATTATTTTAAGGTAACACCATTACCAGTGAGTACAGGCAACAGATTTTCAAAACCGTAGTTATGATTGAAAATTATACATGCACAAATTAACCTCATTCAGCTCAACTGATTGCCACAGAATTTTTTACAATGGTAGCAACTTTATGTGTGATGAAAAGAAGGGGACAAAATAGTCATACACAACGTTAAATTGGAAATTAATCAATAAAGAAAGCTGATTTTAAGCTCCTCAGGAAAAACCAAAGATTTGACGCTTTTAAACAACTCTTAATATTCCATCTTTTAAAACACAAAGGCAAAGACACATAATCCATCAGTCAGTTGTATTCTGGATGAGTCACACCAGTCCATACAGTTAAGGTCCAAAGAATTTTGATGAATATGCGGTAAAAAAAAAGAAAAAGAGTACAAGAGAATGTGGAGAAAAAAGGGAAACCAAAGAAATGTTCCTATATTGTAAGGAAGTCTGATTTGAAACCTCCCTTACTGATTGTAGTGAAAGAACTACCTTCCATCAACAATTGCAGAGTTCCATTTTGCTTCATTTTTTTTCCACTTTCAGCAGGTGGTGGGAGGAAAGACTCGATTTTGCTATGATTAGCAGTCTCCCATAGGAAGCGCTAAAAGTATTAATAAATATTTTTTAAATTGTACTTTCAGAAAAATGTAGAAGAAAATTGTCTTAAGGTACATGATGAAAATCTATTTTCACAGAATCACAGATTCACAGAATCACCTAACCCAACCATTAAAAACCATTAAAAACCAAAACAAAACAAAACACCAAACAAAAAAAACCCAAACAAAACAAAACCAAAAAAACACACACCAAACAAAACACACACACCAACACTAAACCATATTCCCGAGCACCATGTCAATTCGTCTTTTGAATATCTCGAGGGATGGTGCCTCAACCACTTCCATGGGCAGCCCATTTCAATGCCTGATAACTCTTCCCGTGAAGAAATTTTTCCTAATATCCAACCTGAACCTCCCCTGGTGAAATTTGAGACCGTTTCCTCTTGTCCTATTGCATGTAAATTGGGAGAAGAGGCCTACCCCCACCTCTCTACAGCCTCCTTGTAGAGAGCAATAAGGTCTCCCCTCAGTCTCCTCTTCCCCAGACTGAACAACCCCAGCTCCCTCAGCCTCTCCTCACAAGACTTACCCTCCAGACCCCACACCAGCTTTGTTGCCCTTCTCTGGACCTGCTCCAGCACCCCAATTTTTGTGGTAAGGGGCCCAAAACTGGACACAGTACTTGAGGTGAGGCCTCACGAGCGCCGAGTACAGGGGGACGATCACCTCCTGGGTCCTACTCACCACACTGTTCCTGATACAGGCCAGGATGCTGTCAGTCTTCTTGGCCATCTGGGCACACTGCTGGCTCATGTTCAGCCTGCTGTCAACCAACACCCCCAGGTCCTTTGCTGCCAGGCAGCTCTCCAGCCATTCTTCCCCAAGCCTGTAGCACTGCTTGGGGTTGTTGTGACCCAAGTGCAGGACCCAGCACTTGGCCTTATTGGACCTCATCCTGTTTGTCTCAGCCCATCGATCCAGCCTGTCCAGATCCCTCTGCAAAGCCTCTCTACCCTCCAGCAGGTCGACACTCCCACCCAACTTGGTGTTGTCTGCAAATTTACTGAGGGTGTACTCAATACATCATCCAGATCATTTATAAAGATGTTAGAGAGAACCAGTCCCAGTACCGAGCCCTGTGGGACCTGTGTCCATAAGTAGAGATTGTTCCTCTTTCTGCTTTGTGTGAGAGTGTGTGCGTTAGCTTGTAGTAATCAGATGGCAAACCCGCACTGCAGAATTACTGCACAGAGTCACTTTATTCGCAAACTGAAGTTTGACTCAGGTATCTGATTCTTAGCAGGATTTTCTTTAATTATAGTTATTCTAAGATTTAAGCAACAGCACTAGAAGGTCCTAGTAAAGAGCTTCCAAAAATGGTAGACTTTGTTCCTTCATTGTATTTTAGTTAAGTGCATGAGTTGCACAGAAAACATAGATAACACAAAAGGAAGGCAGACCAAAACCATAAACAAGAGCTGCAATTAATAGTTGAGAAGAGCTGTGTTCTAGTCTCAACTTTTTTGTTTTTCTGGGTTATTGCACACTCCAAGTGTCACTTTATTCATCTGAACAATGGAGATAATTAAGTTTATCAACATTAAGCTTTTGAAAAGCTGCAGGTTATAAGCACTTGACATAATCATGTCATATACCAAATCAGTAATCATTATTCCTGATTCTTTAGGGATGGTTGTATAACTTTCTTATAATTGCATTTGTCTTGTCCACAGTAATTCCTGTGAAACAATGTTATTTGAAGATTCTCATCTCTGGTCCTTTGTCTCATGAGAGGCCAGTTGGGTTGAGAAAACATTATATTCCAGTTCTTCATCTAATCATATTGTTTGCCTTATTATAAGATTGATTTTTCTTAAGTGAGTTTATGTGAATGCCATTAATGGTCATAACATTAACTTGATTGCTCTGCTTCTAACCTAGTCACAGAATTTGATTGTTGTATGAACTGCTGAGATTCCTAATTTTTTTTTTCCTGTGTTTTTTCTTCCTTTTTTTTTTTCTCTGGCCTCTCATTGAACTGTTAGAAATTTCAGTAGGGGAGAGGAAAAGACAAAGATGCAAAGCAACTGGGTCCAGCAGAAACCATTGGAAAAATAATAACATACCTTGGTGGAATAAAGTCTGTATGCTAAAGACTGCTCTTAGGAGACCTTTGTCTAAGGCCCTGGAGTCTCCTTCTGGATCACTTAATTGAAATCAGAATTAGCAACAGGGAAGCTTGCATATTATCAGCATGATCAGGACAAAGCCTGTGGTGCTGTGGGCAGACTTACAATAGAAGGGATTGTGGTATGGTGTGGGAAGATAATGCAGAAAGGATACAAAGGCCCACAGGGACAAAAGAAAAATTATTTAGGTTTAAAATAATTGTAACATACATTTTAAAGCAGGCAGCTGAATTGCAAACCTGGATGAGGCTTTTCTGACAAGAAAACTCTGGACAAGCAGCAGCACCACCACCATCCCAAAAACTGAGAACCGATAATTCTGCCGTACAGGAGGAAATTATTTTCTGAAATCTAGTTTATGCAAGCCTTTTACTCAATCTAATTTTTAAATAGTTGCCCTATATAGTGTTTCTTTTCAAGTACTCAAAGGAGGTGTCAAAGCTTCATGGAAAACTTTATTATTTCTGTTGTTCACACACATATATTTTCTCAGCTTAACTGCACCACTGGTGAAAGCTGCCAGATTAACACCCTTGGACACCAAAAGTCTCTATTTACTCACCTAACAGGTAAAACATGATCGATAGTACAGTGTGCTCCCTTACAAACACAGACAAGCTGAAGGTCAGGCTGTTATCCTGGAATGCCTTATCCATAGAAAATGAAAAGAGGGAAAGTCCATCTCTAAACTGCAACAAACACTTGGTTTTAGAGACATCTGATATTCTGAAATACACTGTACAGCCGAGACACATGATAGTGACTTTTTGAAAATGGGCTATTGTGTGAGCATTTCAAAGGATTTGGAGTTACTTCTTCAGCAGCTGGCACTTATTTGTATGGTTTTCTCAACAGCAATAAATTTACAAAGTATTTAATTATTTCTCAAGTTCAGGTTCATAAGTCATGGGGAGTTCCTTCAAACAAACCACTTGTTCACTGCTGGAAATACCCTGCTTGAAATGACTCAAATTATTTCAGAATGCAGGTCAGTGTGAACGAGGTGGAGGAATAAAAGAAAGCAAGAATATAAGCATAAAAGAGAATATTAGTTATGTGTTGGTAAGGAAAGGAGAGCACAGACAGAACATGAAGTAAGGACAAACACTGGAAGTAATGTAGATCCTGGATTTTCTTGTAAGTGTGGTAACAGATATGCTGTAATTGGAGGACAATACAAGGACACTGTCAGGGAGAGACAGGAACTACTGGGCCTGACAAGCGGAGCGGGTAAAGAGCAAAGAAATGAAACCTTGAAGCAATATGTTTGATCTTCTGCTCTGAGAAAGCATTCTTGGCATTGCAAGGAAAACTTATAAAGGCAGAGAGATATAACATATTATTTCACTCGGAAAGCTTGTAGAAGTCAGGGTGTCCTCTCTGCTTGACATTCTCTCATCTTAGCAGAGAGAGGCACATTTGCAAAGTGTGAACTTAACAGGAGGAAGGACAGGTAGCCTACAAAACCTAATTCTCCACTGGTATATTTGCAGTATGTATATCATAGTATATTTTGGTACCTTTATCAATGACCTGGAGGAGGCGGTGGAGTGTGCTCTCATCAAGTTTGCAGATGACACCAAACAGGGGGAGGTGGAAGGGGAAGAAACAGAGGAAAGGGTCAACGCGACTTTATACACTCAAGGTTAGGGCTGCCATCCAGAGGGCCCTTGGCAGGCTGGTAAACAGGGGCTAACAGAAACCTTGTGTAATTCTGAAAGGGAAAATACAAAGTCCTGCACGTGGGAAAGAATAACTGTACCCTTGCTGGGATGAATCCTTGGTTTATAACCTGGCAGTGACATGGCTGGTGACCATCTCTGCTGAAAAGGCTTGAGGGGGTGTGGGCAGCACGAATCTACAGTACACTCTGATAGCAAAAGAGACCAGCAGCATCCTGGGCTGCATGAACAAGAGCATAGTCAAAAGGAAGTACTCAGTATTCATTAGACTCTGAGTGGAGGCTGAGGGACTTCAGGGCTGTTCAGCCTAGAAAAGAAATGGTTTGGGGAAGGACCTAACACCTATATGGAGGTTGTCAACAAAATAGAATCAGGCTTTTCACTGCATGGTGCATGACTGGAGGATGAGAAACAAAAGGAATACAGAGAAACAAGAGAAGTTCTGACTCAATACAAGTCCTCACCATGAGGACAGTCAAGCAGAGGAGCATTGCTCCAAAGATCTTGTGCAGTCCTGTTCTTGGAGATTTTCAAGACCTGACTGGCCAAAGCCCAGAAGAACTTGGTCTGTCCTCTTAGCTGATCCTGTAGGTTGGACTAGAGAGTTCCTGAGGTCCCTTGCTACCTGATCTATCCTGTGATGGTCTGTCTTCAAAGCTCTCCTTTAAAAGGTCTCTAGACTTTTCTGTGGCTTGCTCAGACATATATCCAAAAGAGCAAGTCTATCACCCTTTACCATATAAAAGTTTTTCAGAAGTTGATTGTCAGAATAAAACAGGACAGAAGTAGGAAATCTGTTCTTCAGGGTGGCTTTCTCTGAATAACTCTCAAAATCTACATGTTCCATCTTCTTTTATAAAAAACACTTGCCAGAAATTAATTTTCCTTCTTTCCTTTCTTCCTTCATTGCTTCTTGTTTCCTTTCTTCTTGCATTTTCTTATTGGATTTGTTTTTTTAAAATATCTTTCCTGGTTCTTGTTCCAAGAGTAATACAAGTTTTGGACTCTCACCAAACAGAAAGAATGTTTTTCCAGCTCAAGTCCCACTGGGTGTGCAAACAGATAAAATAATAAGTATAATTTTTATTTTTTTTATTTTCTTTTTTATGTAAGAAGGCAAAATAATGACTTTTTTTTTCTTTATTATAGTAGTGATTAGATAGACGATCGGAATGCCTTCAGTCTTCAATAAACACTTGGGCAGACATAAAAGTTCTGTAAGACTTTCATTTACACAAAAGAAGGAAATCAGTTCCAGATTAAGGCATCTCATTGTAGGTATCTAGGGGAGATTTAGGTATCTAGGCTTCTGTTACAATCAATACATTCAGCAGAGACTGGACAGCTGTCCAGTTAAGCAGTAGTAGATATTTGTTTTAGAAGGAACTAAGGCACTTCTTAGGTGTTATTGGCTGTATTGTCTACATATTCCCAGACTGTAAATGGTCCTGAGATGCCTAGCTCACCCATGGAAACCTTGCACTGAATCTCATACAAACTGACTCATTTCTGAAGACATTACACTAACAGGAAATCTAATGGTTCCCTGGAAGACAAGTTAATGGTATCAGTACAGTTTTGTAGTTAATCCACTAATTTTATTTGTAAATTATTAGCCTATTTTCTGTCTATGCCATCATACATAAGGTGACATATCTGCACAGTTACCATCCAAAAGAATACAATTTCATTTTATGTGCTTTTATTTTACACATTTTCTTATATACTGTTTTACACATTTTCTTATAGATTGTTTTACACTATTTTTTTATAAATAAGATACATGTACTTTTACGAACCTTCTATGTACTTGTTCACTACAAAATCGTGTTGTCAAAGGGTATTTTACGTATGAACTTTATATAATTTGGCACTTTAAATTCATTAATACCTGTCTGAATAGAAGTCTCTGAACTAGGACAGACTATAGACTTGCTGAAAATTAACAGTGTTAAGCAGTATTAATATGTGTGCTAAAGAGGTGTGGTTGCATGGACAGCAGCTTCATGGCGGTGATTCAGCTAGTTCTGGTATTACTTACAATTAAGGGATGATTTAAATCAGGAAACATGCAGCAATGTATGCCTGTGTTAAGTATATCATTACGTGGAGCATTACAGCTGTCCACAGCATCTGAAACAGAAAATTGAATCTAACTAAGCCAAAACTACTGAGGATATGTAAGATGATGAAACGAAATATACACAGTCCTATTGGATCATAAATCAGATGTGGGAGGAGAGAGAGACCCATCTCTTAATCATAAACAAAGAAGTTCATGACTTGAGTGCTGTGCAATAACGTTCCAACCTTACTGTCAATTTTAGGAGGCTCTACTATTTAGCCTTAGACATTATTTTTCATAAAAGCTGAAAAGACATAAATTCTCCATCAGGGGGAGAAAATCATACAATGATGACAGAGACAAATGGAATGAAGGATAACCCTTATTACTTACATATAGCATGCCATCATAAAATATTAACTAGGATTACTACACTTTTCTGAGGTAAAACAGAGGTTTGGGGGATTTTTTTAAACAGTTGAAGTAACTGAGAAAGTGTCAGTATTTGACCTTTTACTTATGGCTATAAGATTTCTTTGCATTTATGTTACTCTATGGAGTTTTGTGTGTGGTCTTCTCAAAGCCTTTAAAAGCATTGTAATTTATTTTTCCCATCAATTTATTAATTTAGTTATTAACAAAAAAGTCTTTTGCAAGTAGGTAGGCTGGTTAGATGTTGTCCTATCATTAGATTCTAGGTATTCCAGGATTCCAGGTAAGTACAGTGCTTAGTAAACTTGATTATTTACTATTACCTGCATTGATTTTAATTTTATACTGTCTGAAAATAGGGTAGATTCAGACTAGATATAAGGAAGAATTTTTTTTTACAATGAGGGTGGTGAAACGCTGGAACAAGTTGCCCAGAGAGGTGGCAAATGCCCCAACTCTGGAAACACTCAAGGTCAGGTTGGATGGGGCTCTGAGCAACCTACTCCAGTTGAAGATGTCCCTGATGATTGTAGGAGGCTTGGATTAGATGGTCTTTAAACGTCCCTTCCAACCCAAACCATTGCATGATTCTCTAATTTATTGCAAAATTGTGCTTTACTGTCTGATTGATCTTACCTCCTCTAGGTTTTTGTTTTATCTTACATGTTAATTTGAGGTGTAGAAATGCATGTCCTTTTGTCATGTGTATCTGAAATTTGCAATGTAATAGACTAGTCAGTCTGCTTAAAAACTGTAATGTCTGGTTAAAACAGCATTTAGCAGGTTAATGTCCAGCTTCTCAGGTCAAGTGACTTCAAATTCATGGTCTTCTAAAATTGCTTGATGGGTCCCATGAAGACTGAGTCTTGATAACATCAGGAGACACAGATGGCTCTCTGCTGTCATCTTGACAGATCCATAAACTACACTCTCTAATGTGACAAACAGGCAAGTAATGATGTAATTAAACTGATACTAAGCTTAGGTACTAAGCTGGTACAGATTTGAAGCATATCTGTAAATGAAAGACTGCTGCCTATTTCAAATTCATAAACTAGTATATATGGCTAGTATATAAGTCTGCAGAGGTGTTTTGTCCTTAGTATATTTCTTTGCATTAATGAACTGGTTTTCTTCGAAGACAAGCTTTCTAGTTAGTTGAAAATTCTTTAGTGTAAGAAGTAAAACATTGGTTTCTACAAAGGAAATAAATCCTGACTGTTAAACTTCAAATAAGTATTGTTGTTATTCTTAGAACTGACAAAAAATATAGAGACAAAGCTAGTCAGTGTTTTAAGCAATTAATATAGAAATAGACTTCATAAAAAAAAATCAGGATATTAAGGAGATGGCTATACGTAGTGAAGAAACAGAGAAGCTCTATTAGTTAACACTGATATTAGTGGAGAAAATAATGATTTGGATGTATTTATTTCACAGTGTGAGGCAAGAATTGTTCTAGTTAGCGCAAGAGTAGCTTTTCCGAGGGTGCAAATTGAGATCGAATTTATCAAAGGAAAATATTAACTAAGATCAGGTGGATGGGTGGAGGAATGAGAGTTAGGGTTGTTTTTCTTCCTTTGATTATGAAACCTGTGAAACTGTGGCTGTTTCTCCAAAGGCATGCCCAATCACTTGATGCATTTAAGAGAGCACCGTAGCAATCCCTTCAGAACGTCGTGTAGGAAAAAGTACTGCACTGGAAAGATAAGAAAAATGAGTGGGGTTTTTCCTCTCACAGCCCTGAAAGCAAACTGTAAATTAAAAATAGACCTTAAAAATTACTAACACAGTGTGGTGACAAAATATGATCTTCCAATTAACCAGCCTGTTTTGTCCCTTTTCCTTGATCCTTCACCAGAATCCCCTACCTGCTCCATAACTTAAAGCCTTTAACCATAATAAGACTAGTCTTCATTTTACCTCAACAGTGTAAACAGTGTAAAATTAATGGAGGTGAGTTTTTAGCATATGTAACCTGGAACCTAAACCTAACTTTAACATTAATACCTGATGAATCCTACTGTCCATAAAGTAATCATGAATTCACCGTCGTCTTCTTACCTTTTGTTTTTGCATAGACCAATAATAAACTCTTTTATTTTTTTCCTGGAAAGTGTCTTTAATCTCCACTTAAATTATTTCCAGACAATCATCACACCCAGTGAAGTAAACATATTCCAAATACCCCTCCATAACATACCATGTAAGGCTCAAATATTCTAGCAGTAAATCAAACTCTTGGTTGCCAAGATTGCCTAACATGACCTGCAATCAGAAAATACATTAACCTGTAATCCTCAGTTGTTTTATCACATATATCAATATTTTCTACCTCAGATGCCATTCATGTCTAGTAACTAGAAAATATCAAGATCTAAAAATGAATTTATCTTCATGCTGTCTGAAATCCTGTCCCAAAAAGGAGCCTGAAAAAAATGACTGTGAAACTACAAAGAATAACAAACATGTTTTCCTAAAACATTTTAAATTAGATCACTTTATGCACAGATATTTTAATTATAATATACCTTTCATTTCTATAACTACCTAGTAATATAATATTTTTCCACAGGTGCTTGACTCATTTAGTGCAAAAGATAAACCTGTTCTGGAGATTAATAAGGTTTGTGTAGTGAAAAAGACTGTTGTCTACCAGTTTACTAAGTCATTTGTTACAAAGTTAATAACTGAAGGAAATGAAGCAGGAACTGATTTCAGGAAAATGAAATTAGGAGCATCCAACTAACACCTCTAAGATGAGCAATTGAGAAGCATCCTGGAAAGCTGTGCCTTATTTCTTTGGTTGGCACAGACTGCTGAAATGGAACCTTTCCTTGGTGTTTTTTACCAGAATTGGGTTCCTCATTTCTCCAGTAGAGTCCTTGGAGGTGTGATTTGCTGCAGGTACGAGCTGTTGGTGCCACAGGTGAAAAACATCGGGCTTTAAAGACTTGGTATGGCGTAAATTGTTAAGTACACAGGCAAGAAATGTCTAAACATCTCTACTGAAACACTTGTTGACTATAATCTCTCTGTGAATCAAATTATTTTTCAGAAAAAAAATACAGTTTTTCTCTTTTGTTTCACATGGATACTAAATGCATAGCACCATAGAAAACTTGATAAGGAAATTAATTCCTGGAATTAAATCCTGGAAATGTCTGTAATGGGTAAAGGGTTGAGTAAGTCTCAGTAAATGAGACTTAAGGCCTTTTACCAAAAATTGATGACAAAACAAAATAACTGGTGATAAAACAAAATCTAAATGGCTTTGAATCAGGTAAAGGTTGTATGTATGGTGTGTAGAGGAAGTCTTAGGCACTTTGAATTAAAAATTGTGTTGTATTGAGTATACACAAGGGAAGCAGAATAAGATTTTATAATCAGTCTTAATTATTAATTTCTGGCACTTTCCAATGCCTGAAATACAGTATTCTTTATCAAATAGACTTACTTATGCTGTAGTTCAAAACTAATCTATAACTGTCAATTCCTTGTTTGCAATTACAGTCACAAATACAAAAACCTAAGCCTACATCAAAGTCTTAATTCAGAAAGAAAAGAAAAAATAAAAGCACCTTTACTTAGAAAATGGTGCCCACTGATTTGCAATCAAAGCTATTAAGTATAAAAATGGCAGTATTTATGTTAAATGTCACACCCGGGAAGTACAGTAATACAGTCCCTAGGTATCTATGCTATACTTTTGTGTAAAGATTACACTAATTTTTTCCAATATTCAAAGTCCTTTGGAATGCTTCTATTTGCATTTGTGTGATACATTTAAACTAGTATATAGTAAGCGGTAAGGAACTGTTTATTCCAAACTCCCAAATCTATGACAATATCTAAACTGCCAGTGCTAGGGCTGTTGACCTTCATCTTGAGTCTGCTTTCCCTGAGTTATTTTAGAAACAACAGTCACATATTTAAATAGAATTTTTTTCATTTCAGCTTTTAAACGGATACCAGATTTGTCACCTCTGAAGAACAAGGACCCCTGGTAACTCTCAAATTGGAATGTCATAGAATAAATGTCATGTGCAACTAACACATGATTGCAGTATGTTTGGATCATTTTGCTTTCTGTCATCAGCACACAAGAGGGACGCATTGGGACACATTATTCAGAAACTGGTATGATAAATCTCACAACAGAAATGAAAATTAAAGTGTTTATCCCTTATGCAACCTTCTGTAGCAGTAGGAGTATTTTTTTAAATTAAGGAAGTAAAAAGATCTTTAAGGTGCTAGGGACAGGGAAAACAAGTAACATCTGGATCGGTCAGTGACAAACAGTCCATTTTATTTTAAGGTTTTGATGAATGATTTTTATTTAGAGCAGGCATAGTTTACAGGAAGGTTTTAAACAGTTGAAGGGTGTCAGGGAAAATACAACGGTAGCCATGTCTCTGCAATGTACAAGTATACGAGGACATTTAAACCGCAGCCCAGCCGGAACCCGGAAGCTCGCGGCAGCCAATCAGGGGCGGAGGGGCCGCGGCCGCGCACATTTAAACGCGGTGAGAGCAGACACTCGGTCGGCGAGGTGGCGGCAGCAGCACCGGCAGCACGGACGGCGGGAACCTAGGTGAGCTCGCGGGGAAGGTCGGATCGCGCTGTACGGTGGGGTTTCCGAGCTCAGGAGCCCCCACTCACAGCCCGAGCCCCAGCCGGAACCCGGAAGCTCGCGGCAGCCAATCAGGCGCGGAGGGGCCGCGGCCGCGGACATTTAAACGCGGTGAGAGCAGGCACTCGGATGGCCAGGCGGCGGCGGCAGCAGCACCGGCAGCACTGACGGCGAGAACCTAGGTGAGTCCGCGGGGAAGGTCGGATCGCGCTGTACGGTGGGGTTTCTGAGCTCAGTTAGCCTCTACGGACTCCGGCGTGTGACGGGAGTTTAAGGGGTTTAAGAAAACCCCACAAAACACAAACCAGTTCACTTGCCTGAAGAGACCGGTTAGAATCATGATTAGAACTTGGTCAAAGGCAATAAAAAAAAACCAACTGTGGGTACCTAAACAGAGGCCCCACACAAGCATGCAGGCACCCAGGCCACTGGCTGAGTGAGTGTTGGAGCCTGGTAATGAGGGACAATAGAGACAACACCTGTGTGAAGTGTGAGCAGATTAATGATCTGCTCAACATGGCGGCTGAACCGAAGGAGGATGTGAATAGACTAAGGTCAATAAGGGAGTGTGATAGGGAATTAGACAGGTGGTACCAGGCTCTGCAGACCCCTGTAGCAGAGGGAGGTGACCCAAGGAACAGGGAGGAATGGATACAGGTGCCTGTTGGAAAAGGGAAGGGAAACCCTTTTACAGCCCCCCTCATCTTTCCACTTGCCCTTGCACAACAAGTATGGGGCACTGGAGGCTGAGGGTGAGGCAAATGAGAGGGCAGAAGAAACACCAACTGGGGGGGTGCCTAAAGCAAATCAGTCTCCACCTCGCATCAAACCTCTGCCCTAAAAAAAAAAAAAGGAGGGTAATTGTTATAACAATTACAATTGTTATTGGAGACTCCCTTCTGAAGGGAACAGAGGGCCCCGTATGTTGGCCTGATCCTTCCAACAGAGAAGTCTGCTGCCTCCCTGGGGCCCAGGTCAGAGATGTAATATGGCCTTTGGGGGTCCCTTCCGGCCCAGATCATTCTATGATTCTATATGAACTACTATTGTTTTTTATGAGGAAAACACAATTTAACTGTTTGAAGATTGACGTTTCCAGGAATTAAATAATGCAAATTTAGATTAACAGTACCTCATCTATTAAGATATGTAAGGGTAGTTCTTGCCATGTATCTAGTTTATGCATGCTGTGGAGACCTTCAAATGTGTTAGGTTTTTCCCTTGTTGCAACAACAAAAAGAAAGCTGGGATTATCCTGCACTCAAAACAAAAGCTTTTAAACTTGGGATAAATTAGATGTTCCACTGGCTCTTGATAATATGGATTTATGGAACAATTTCAAAGCAATGATTCCATTTAGAAAAGGTCAGCTAGATACCTATGTCCTAACCAGTACATTACAATATTTCTAAGGAGCATCACTAGCAGAACTAAGACTATTTGATTCTCATTCTGAAGGTTGTCAGGTGATATATGTTTACCCTTTTACAGTGCTGGGAAAATCCTTCTAAGGATTGGCATAAGTATGTATATTTTTATCTTAAGGTCAGTAGATTCTCTTAAATGTGGGAGGAAAAAAAGGCAGAAAAAGGTTTTCTGTCTCAGAAAAAGATTTTTTTTTTTATTTTTCCTTGCATTTCTGTAACGTTTCTCTTTCCTAAGTGGAAGTCTGCCTTGTTGGAGGGCCTAGCCACAGCTCAGAATTAATCAGCCTATGCTGAAAGCAGGAGCTGAAGTACTTTGAAATGCACAGCGAGATGTGATTTATATTTATATTGTGGCAAATTTCATTATTCCTGTTCCTCTTCTCAAACTCTACTACTTCATTAAAATCTGTGTATTCATTCCATATGCAGCCTAAAAGGTAGGCCCTACACAGTCTTCATGAACTTTTCAAGAGCAGCTACATAAGGGATATATGAAGGCCAGTTAAACGCTATACATTAATTGTTCCATACGCTCTCTCCAGAAGTAGGTGTCCACCTTAATCTATTCCTGGTCTCTCTGGAGTCGATCCTGGTGATGCATATGAACACTCTGACTCTCTTCTTGCTTGAAACCTGTTTTTTCTTCATGTAGAAACACAGGGCTTAATGGAAGGGTGGGGAATAAGAGCAGTTATGCACTATTTGGATGCATAGTCAGGTCTCATCGTAACATGGGTTCATAATGCAATTGGGATGTACATTAATGCTGGGAAATCCAGAAGTGTTGCAGGTACACAATTTTGGAAAAGACAAGGACTGTTTGAACAATGATGGTGGACTTTCTGAGAAGGCAAAGCCAGGCTCTGTGAGGTCTGTTACCTACCTAACTTTCTCTCTCTTTCTGTCTTTCCTTTTTTCTATCAGAACTGTTGAAATATCTCTTGTTCCTTCCAAGTTTGTGTTTCTATCTGAAAAGAAATGTTTGAATTAATTCAGAATGGAGCTGGGGATTATTTAATATTATGGACAACCAGTGAACTAGGACACAGGAGAAAAGCAAAATAAATAATTACATTGAAATGAATTGAAGGCCTTACAGGGTAATGTTTCTGCAGCATCGTGTTCTGGAGCATGCAGGTATGAGTCCCTGTCTTCATGTGGAAACCAATTTAATTTTCACAAGCATAAGAGTTCTCCTTTGCTAAATTGAACCAAATGATATTAAATCTTCAGGATTTTATCCATGACTGACAAACATCTCAGTTAATAAGAGCAGTTCACAAGTGAACCATCTAAGTTACCACTCCAAATTTCTTCACTATATCAAACTCTATCCTTTCGTCACATGCTAGATCAGCGAATGCAGGTTCTTTATCCCCAATTTTGATTCTCTGTCTCTTTTTCTCTGCCTCTAGTTATCTCCACTTTACATAGTTGGCGATATTCTCTGGCTTCCAGTATCAGCACGCATCTAAGTGCCAAGGAACCTTAACAATACACTATGCTATCGTATACCATTTGCTTATAATCCAATTTAAGGTTGCCCAGTCTTCTACACTCTGAATTACATATCATGTTTAAGTCTGAAATTTAGTTCTCATGTTATCCCCACTATTACTCAGGTTGTATAGAGCAATATAGAAGCTGTGTCTGGCCCATTCATGAGCTGAAGGAAACAGAAGAACTGTATTGTAATTCCTCTGGTATAATATTTTCTGCCTTTGGTTTGCTTGCAGCACAATGCTTTTTTAAAAGCTCTCTTGACTCCCATGCATTTTATGGTCTTTTTCTTGCCACACTTTGAGAATTTTTGATTTTGTCTCACTTACACAGCTCCTTTGTTCTACCAGTCCCTTTGCTTTTACATTCCATTTTCTTATGCCCAGCTTTACTTTATATGCAACGGATGTGGGTTTTTTCTTAACACCTACTTTCAGCTATCTCTGTGCTCAGTGTTAATAAGAATTTGCCAGTTCAATTAGGACCAGGAGGAGACTCAGTTTACCCTTCTCTGCAAATCTACTCTATACTGAACAAGTAACCAAAAGTTTCCCTAAAACCCACAATTCCCTCCAAACGCGTCCCAATTTTTTAAAGTTAGGCCTAAGTTATTCCTATATTGAACATCTAACTAAAGTTTGGAGAAAAAAGCTTTTCCTTCTTTGGAATTGCTGCTAAGATGATGGCTAAGTACTAATTTTCATGCTGAATTTCCCACTGACTTGGAATGAAAAGAAAGAGGAAAAAAAAATCTGCTTGCATATCTGTTCTGTTTTAGCCTTGTCTAGTTTGAATGGTTTCTAGCTTTTTCAACACTGCTAATAGTCTTATCTTTTCTAGAGCCACCCTAAATCATGCTTTATTTAAGCTGAAGAAAAACAGAACCATCTGAATAGCTAAATGGGAAAATTGTTGAACAGTTTATTTTCAAAATGGTTATATTATTAGCAGTAGTGGTACTACTAGACAGCGTGATCAATTAATGCCACTTGTCCAAATATACCTTAAGACTGTAGAAATGTCAAAACCACAAAGATGCCAGAGCCAAAAAAGCCTGTTGAAATGAAATGACCTAAATTAAACCTGTTGCATTCCAGGAAGACACAGAGCTCTTCATGTGTGTCTCCAATTAGGGAGCTCTAAATGACATGGTTTTGTGTCCAGTGATTCAAGCCTACCTTGCTTCTTAACATGAAAAAAGTACATCTTTTTAATATGGTAGAATTTGGCAAGTGTGAAATATGTTTGCACTTAGCTGAAGGATCAACAGTGTTTGTGTTTTGTGGGTATATTTACAAAGTCTATGCTGCATATGAGCACTTCCAAACTGACAAGAAGAGTTTGCTGTATTTAAAGAGGTCTGTGTTGTGTGCTTTAGAGGTTATGATAGCAAATTAACTTCCAATCTTTAGGTTATTTACACTTTTTGAAAGCAGAATATGTTGAAATTTTAAAATTAGAATTTTATTTTGTAATTTAAAACTCAAATTAACTAAAACCAATATTTTAAAATATCTATTTAAAATCCTTAGATACCTTTAATTTTGCACATCATGATGAATGCTTAAAAGTACAAATAAAAGATGAAAAATTCACAAACTTTTATAAACCAGTAAAAAGAAGTTACATATGAAACCAGAAAAATCTGATTTTTTCTAGTAGAAAGTTGAAATATATCTAGAAAAGGTTTGATATACTTGTCTAAGAGGTGACAAGTGAATTAAAAAAAGCTTTTTTTTTGTTTTCTCTGTCTAAAACAAAGCTGATGATTGACAGTGACTGAGAACACTTCTCTGTGTGTTTTCTGTTTTTTAGTTCAGACCGTGTGTGGAAAGACGTTTTCGTTTTCCTATGTAATAGCTTTGGGTAGTAGACCACATAAACATTTAACCTACGCACTTTCATCACATTCTTTAAGCAAATACTCACAATTGTACATTACATCTTGAAATAATTTTTAATATCAATTTATCTATATACTGCTGCTTTGCCAGCTGTATTTCGTTATCACCTATGGTATTATTTTGTTTGTAGTGATCATTTTAAGTTCTTCTCTCCTTTTTTAAAGCTTCTTTGGTTATGCCTTTTCCTTTTCTAACTCTCACCTTCTCCCTCGTCTTGTGTACGCTCCTCCCTATTGTCCCCCCCATCTCCTTGCTGCGATCGATAACGAACGTGTACTCCCATCTGTTCAGAAAGAACTGAGGCCAGACCAGATGTGACCTGTGATTTACCAAATGGGACGCAAACGCAAGGAATGCTGTCTGCCATCTGTTGATGCAGAAACCAGTAGAGCTGGACTAGCACTTCAGCAGAGCTCTCCCACTGGGGAACTGCAAAGGAAACTCATCTGTTTCATTTTTTTTCCCCTCTTCTGACCTGACAGTTCCTCTGCCCGAAGAGTGTCTCACAATGAAGCTGTAAGAGTTTACATCTAAATGGCTGTGCTCTAGGGAAAATAAAAGAAGGCTTTTACAGCTTATACTTTATATTTCTGTCAGAAACAGCAGTACAGAGATGATACTTCTCTCTACAGCAAACTGATACATGAAGCTGCTTTCTGAAATGGATAGGGCAAATAAAGCCTCTGGTTTTCCTCCCTCTCCTCTCCTTTTCTTTTCAGTGCACATAAAAGGGTCCTGAGAGTGCTGAAGGAAATGAAGCAGGTGTTGGTTACAAAAAAAGATCCTTGTCTCCACTTCATTCAACTTCCAAATTACCCCACCAAGGAACATCTGGTTTCTATTCTAAAAGAGGAAATGCATAACAGAGGGACTGATCCTTGTGTGTGATCTAAGAGGATCTCTGGTATATTCTTACGCACTGATGCAAAATTTTAACATGTGAGTTGAAAACATGAGCGTGATTTGAAATTATAGTTCAAGGCCCAGCAATTCAAAATGTACTTGATGGTAAATTGGGATGCAGAGCCAGTCATATCTGGGGACTTTTCTTTTGTTTTTTTAAATTTATTCAGTGTACTCATGACTTCAACTGGATAGAACCTGACAACACTTTAGAGCCAGTAGCACTTTAAGTGCATTTTAGATCTCTTTTCTGTATTTCATGTAAACTGAAACACTGGACCTAGAAGAGATTTTTATCCACTTTTCACATAGCTTGAGCAGAGGAGCAGTGAAGTAATTCACTTACAGAATCCAGTTTTCCACCTCCAAGAATTGTATACAGGCAGTATTATTATAATGGCACGGATTCCAAATAAGATATTCTCTACCTGTGCTGCTACATGTTATTTTTGGCTTAATATCTATTTTTTGAAATGCTGCAACCAGAGGAGTCTTAGACTTTATGTTCCTTGAAGATATCTTTTCACTCCTGTGTGCAGACTGACTGTAGTATTACACCCTGATATGGCTATTCTTACATCACTATATTAGCAGTTTTATAGATAGCAATTCCTGAACATTGTGTTTGTTTAAATTATTAAAAGAAAGTATATTCAGAAAAGACAAAGATCTTTGGTAACCATGTTTACAGATTACTTTTGTTTTTCTTTCACGTTGCTTCAATGTCCCTAAATGACTAGGAGGTCTACAGTAAGTTCAGATTTGATACTCAATTATTCATCCATCCTGTTCAGGAGACGTGCATCAAAGTGATTGACTCCCTCTTTGTATGGTGTGGAAGGAGACATCAGATAGGTGTGAGAGGGAAGCTAAGCAGCTTTCCTCAAACAGTGTTGAGCCAGTTTCTAAGTACATAAAAAGATGCCATTTTAAACTACTCACCTGCACAATCTCCAGAGATCTGTCTTGTAGCTTCTTTTGAATACCGTTGGTTTCTCCTTTTTTTTCTCTCTGATACTGAGAGCAGAATACCTGAAATGCTGTGTCAGAGAGGGATACTTTTGCCAAAAGATAAATCTACTTTCTTCTGCCCTATTTCTGTATTGAAAGGAAGTGATCAGTCATTAGCAAGCAGAATGCCAAAGCAACTTTAGCAAAGGCAGAAACCTTTCCAAACGGGAATTAATGGGGAAAAGAAAATGATCTTTTCATATTCTCAGCTCTCATAATGTATGGCAATCTGTCTCTAGAAGGGGTTGGGAATCAATTAAGCATGAATGATGTATAGGAAGGTGGAATGTGACCTTAACAAGTTGTCTTGTCTCTTGTCTTGATGTTTCCATCTGTTTTGTGCAAAGAATATTCTGATAATGTGGTAAGGAGGTAGATATGATTTCCGAGGGAACAGTTATTATGGGCTACTATCTTCCCAGACCTGATAAGTTTAATCCAAGTTGCCTGGGAGGTAAGAAGTCATAAAATATTTTATCTGAGGCAAGTGCAAAAATACTCATAAACTCAAAGGTTAATCACTGCACCAAAAGAACAGATGAAGGAGACAGGGCAGTTTTATGTGTCTCAGTGTGATGTCCTTATTAATCATGATGCCCGTTTGCTTTAAGTATGTCTCATGTATTTTCCTTTGAAAGCCAAATGGATAGACAGAGAAAGAAATAGAAGGCTAGTACTATCACATGCTAAATAGTTCTGCCTTTCTTGTATCATATGTTCAGGGGATTGCACTACAGCTAGGACGTATTCTAATTCACTTAGTGACTAAATATTCCTTTCAGCTAAAAATATAACTTCCTCCTGTGTGAGTTGTTACGGATAAAAAAGGAAATTTGAAAGCTTACAGGTTAAGAGACACAGATGTGCCCAAACTGAAGAGATATTGTCTGGATGGTTAGACTATAAATTGTGGGGGAAAATATCTTGTCCATCAGGCTCAAAGGATAGGCGCTAAGGGTTCATATTTGGACAGGTAGGCAGTTACAAGCACATTTTTCATGGCGGCAGTGGTGGTGACAATACTATTTAAAATCATCATTAGCAGCCTGGACAATAGGATAGACTACATCCTCAGTGAATGGATGATATTAAAACGCCATTTAGGAGACAGCCTGGAGAAATGGGCTAACACAATCCTCATAGAGCTCAGCAAAAAAAAAAAAAAGGGTTGTTACATCAGAGGCAGAGTAACTCCACACAGCAGTAGAGGCTTGGGGCTGACTGGGAGGAAAGTAGCATATATGAGTAATGCCCCCTTGCACCAGTGAAGGTTAACCTCAAGAGCGCAGTGAGTAGGTCAAGAGGAGTGATTGTTTTTCCTTCTTTGTCACTTAGTGACCCAATTTGGAGTATTTTATAAAATTTTAGAGTTGTCAGTAAAAGTAAGACATTGACAGACTGGAATGAATCAGTGGGAGGCCACCAAGATGTTGAGCCAGAGTCAAGAGCACCTGATGTATAAACTGAGTTGGTTCAGGATGAAGAAGAGAAGATTAATGGGGATCTAGTGTCTGTCTTCACCTGACTAACTGGAGGATAAAGAAAAGATTATCCTTAGTGGGGCACATCAAAAGACAAGAAGCAATGACCATATGATGCAATGAAGGAAATCCAGATTAGATAAAAGGAAACATTTCTTCCCTGTGAGAGTGGTAATATATTGGAAGAGGTTGCTCAAAGTCTGTGAAGCCTCCTTACTTGTAGGTCTTTACAACTTTACTTAAAAAGACCCCATGAAACCTGATCTAACTTCAAATTAATATTCAACCTAGCAGGTGGTCCTACTCTGAACAGGTAGTGGACTGGATGATTTCCAAAGATGTAACCTAAATTGGACCAGAATGCCATTATTCAAGGACTCTTTTCCATTCCCATTCTTCCTGCAAGTTGGCATTCACAGCCAATTGAATTGTATCCCTCTACCACTGAAGTGCAAGTCTTATTCTTTTTGTTGATAATGGTAAATTAATTAGAAACAGCATTTTATGCTATGATTCTGAATAGACTGTGTAACGTGTGCAAGGTGAATGTAAATAAAATACAGGAGGAAAAAAAAAGATTATTTGGTCTTACAAGGCTATGAATTATTCTTGAAAGAGATAGTATTCTCAGTACAAATTAAAACAAGTAATATGTTAAATATCATTCTTAAACATGACACTGAATGGCAAGGCTATTCCTGAATTTGAGTCCTACTCTGTTTCACCTCAAAATGAGGACTTTGCTTGGATATACAACAGTAGGATCTACCATGATTCAGAACCATGTTATGATTCTGAATTTTTACTTTTTGGTGTACGGTCAATAAACAAGGTCCAACTACCTCTTTTACCCTTTCTGCATCTCAGTGGAAATCCTTCTGAATAGAATTCAGTGTCCATAGTCTTAGCATTCATTATGTAGCTAATGTAAGTTCAGCCTGTTTTCTCTGAAAGAGCAAAATTTGCACTTTTGCATTATGTGGTTAATATAAACAGCCATAGGCTGTTTGAAAGGAAAGACATTCAGGAAGATTATGTATTTTAACGTAACTATTACAAATAGCTCCATTTTTTTTTGCTTGTTTCCTTTTTTCTTTTGAATTTAGTAATATTTTCCTCATGTGCTAGAAAACAATTTCATTTATTTCCCCCAATATGAGGAAAATATGAGACTAAGTCTCATTTTCAGCACTGGCCTGAAACAGGATTTGGGTTACAGCAGTTCATAAATGACTTCATTTATATTTTATGCTGTTACATCAAATGGATTCAGCAACCTCTTTGGGGAAAGTCTAGAAAACAGTCTCAGATGCATTACCTACCTTATTACATTATTGGCTTTGTGGTTCAATGTCATAACACAAAATTGAAAATACCCAATCAGAATGCTTTCATTTGCTTTATTTCTAAAGAAATGATCTGCATTGTAGATTTCAAGAGTCCGATAATTACTTTGCAGCTAAGAATGTATTGAAAATGGTTCTCATAGAAACAGAAATTGGAAAATGAATTGAATGAAATGGAACTTGAGAGGTGTACTCAATATAACTGCCTGCTCTCATTTTCTGTGGAATGAAAAGAAAATACCTCTCAGTACTTTTAACATGTGAGCCTATGCAGTTCTATTGTTAGAAAGTACAGATCTTTTTTCATATCAACAGTAAATATCAGAAAACAAATTTAAAATAAAGTAAGTTTTTTTCTCTACAAATCATAATCAAAAATTGATTTTTAACTTAAGGATAGAAACCTTAGAGAAATAAGAGCACCCTTCTTTTGATTAAAATGAAAAAGAAAATAAATTGTATATCAATCCTTCTTTGGGAGGAAAACAAAGCAATAATTACTAAGCCTAGTCTAAAGAGAGATGGCAAATATACTTAATTATGTATTCAAAATCAATTATTTATAATGATATGTGAATTACAGTTGGACAGAGTAGCAGTGGGATCTCATTAGGAACAATCTAAAAGTGGATTTATAAAGGAAATCTTCAAATATGTTTCTGTTCTAAACTAACCACATCAAGTAAAGCCCTTCTTAGTAAACTGAGGGGGTCTCCAAGAGGTAATAACTTTGGGGTTAATTCAAGATAATCCTAACCAATACTTTAGGCTTGACTGAATTTCCCATTTTGGATCCATTTCTGTTTTTGCCTCTGACTATAGAAGTAGCCTGAGTGACTGTATCAGGCTAGACAGCTTACATTAGGTGAATGGGAACATATCTCAAGCGCTTTTTCTCTGTGTTTTGTTTACTTACATTTCTATTTAAACTTCTCGGATCCAATCAGAAAACAATTCTGAGCTAGTATTACCTTATCCATACTCTGGAATAATGTGGATATTTAATGTGTATTACTGGTGCTATCAACAATTTTTGGACTGTTTTAGCCCTTAAATAGAGGATGTTCTTATGTTTAAGGGACTGAATTCAAAGTCAGAAGATCTGAGTGTAAATTTTCACCTATGAAATGTCTTGTTTATATGACCTTCAAAACTTTGTTTACTGTCAATTCAAGGATATCACATTTGAGACAGGAATATTATCCATTCATCTCCCTAAAATTTAGACTGTGAGTTCAACAGTGTATGAAGTAAGCATTTTATGAGTATCCAGGTCCTTTATAATTAGAGTTCTTGACTCTGATTTTGGTTGAAACTTCTTGTTGCTAACATAATACAGATAATACAGTTATTATGAATACAAAAAAACAAATTCTGCAAACAACACTTTTTAATACAAAACTATGACCACTTAAACAGATTCTACTATTTAATAACAAATTGTGACTATAGAGACGTTATTGTTCAGATAAGTTAAGAATTGTAAATGTCTCAGACATGGAGATTTTCTAAATTTTCTTTTTTTTTTTCTCTTGCCAAAGATATTTTATTCTGAAATGCCACTCTGTCCTTATTATTCTCATGCAAGGAAATATGGAGTTATAAGCTCCTGCATCAAAAATTTGGTCTACAAATGTCAACATTTATCCACAGAATGAAGAACTGATAATGTAAACATATTTCATTTTACGCAGACATATAGATTATTAATGCAGCCCTGCAGCTAAGTTCAGTTCAGTAAAATGTGTTTTCTTTTAGTAATGATATTATTTGTGAGTTTTTCAATTAATTGATCATTAGCCCTGTACTCAGCACTGGTGAGACCCCACCTTGAGAACTGTGCGCAGTTTTGGGCCCCTTACCACAAAAAAGACATTGAGGTGTTGGAGCACGTCCAGAAAAGGGCAACAAAGTTGGTGAGGGGTCTGGAGAGTAAGTCTTCTGAGGAGAGGCTGATGGAGCTGGGGGTTGTTCAGTCTGGGGAAGAGGAGACTGAGGGGAGACCTTATTGCTCTCTACAGCTAACTGAAAGGAGGGTGTAGAGAGGCGGGGGTCGGTCTCTTCTCCCAAGTCACAGCCAATAGGACAAGGGGAAATCGCCTCAAGTTGTGCCAGGGGATGTTCAGGTTAGACATTAAGAAAAATTCCTTCACGGGAAGGGTTATCAGGCATTGGAATGGGCTGCCCAGGGAGGTGGTTGAGGCACCATCCCTGGAGGTATCCAAGAGATAAGTTGACATGGTGCTCGGGGATATCGTTTAGTGTTGGGTTGGTGTTGTTTTGGGTGTGGGTTTTTTTGTTATTGTTGTTTTGGTTTGGGGGGTTTTTTTGTTGTTGTTGTTCTGGGGTTTGGGTTTTTTTTCCGTTTTTTTTTTTTCCGTTGGTTGGACTCCATGATCTTAAAAGGTCCCTTCCAACCTATGTGATTCTGTGATTAATCCCCTCTTATTTCCTTTTTTTAAAAAAATTTGTTGGACTAAACTTATTGTTCATGCGATCTTCCTGCTATCTAATGATAAAGATTATTCCACTACCGCCCTGTTGCCTGTCACAGATATCTCTCATGGATGCCATTAATTCTATATAAACCTCTCAGCTCTCTCTCTTAGAAGTAAAAAAAACAGATAGAGGAAATCTGGATATACATTGGCAGTGTGGGGCACTACTATGTCATCTTAATTCCTTTCAATTTTTATTTAATATTAACTCTTAATTTACAGACTAAATCATAGAATCATAGAATGGTTTGGGTTGGAAGACCCTTTAAAGCTCATCTAATCCAAGTTCCCCTGCAATGAACAGGGACATCATCAACTACATTAGGTTCCTCAGAACCCCATCCAATCTGACCTTGAATTTGCCAAGTATGGCAGCCTCTACAGCCTCTCTGGGCAACCTGTTCCAGTGTTTCACGACCCTCATCATTAAAAAATTTCTTCCTTATATCTATTCTGAATCTAGCTTTTTTTTTGTTGTTGTTTAAAACCATTACCCCTTGTCCTGTCACTACAGACCTCAGGAAAAAGTCTCTCTCTTATAAGTCTTTCTAATAAGCCCCTTATACATATATATGGGAAGGCAACAATACAGTCTCCTTAGAGGCTTCTTTTCTCCAGGCTGAACAATCCCAACTCTATCAGCCTTTCTTCACAGGAGAGATGTTTCATCCCTCTGATCATTTTTGTGACCCTTCTCAGGACCTGCTCCAACAGGTCCATGTCTTTCCTGTATCAATGACCCCAGAGGTGGATACAGTACTGTAGGTGGGGTCTCAATATTTATGCCACTTATTTTAAGGACATATGTTGAGACACTAGTGGTAATATATGCTATTGTTTGAGCTCTAACAACATTATTGTTCAGTGAGAAATTGAGTTTTGGCTGGCTGCATCTGTAGATGGGTGATATTCCTACACCCTCACATCTTCCTTCTGCACCCAAAATAAACAATGATTTTCATAATGCTAGCCCTGTGACTAGAACCCAGACTCCTTTTCATAATGCTAACCCTGTCTGAAGGGACTAGAACCCAGACTCCTTGCCAAAACTGTCACCTCAAATTTCAGAAATTCTTAAGCAAGTCATTGAGGCAGCTGTCAATACTCTGTAAAGGGAGCTTTCCTTTATTTCAAAAGGGAATTGCAGTTCTCGTGATAAATGACAATATAGCCAATGTATTTTGGCGGTCCATCCTGATGAATATACGTATCTCACCTACCACCTCATTCCACCTCTGTTCTACATCCTCAGTTCTTCCCTTCCTGGCTGTTTCATTTGCAGCCCTCACACCATCCAGATTTTACACCTTCTATCCTGACACAGATGATGTTTGGAAAATTTTTTGAATTAATTTCCATAAAGCTCCAGCTTTTACCATCATTTCAGAATCTCCAGAATACCCATCTGCTCAATGAAACATCCAGCCTTAAATTGGATTCTCTGATTTAGGGTCTTTTGTGCCTTATAATACCATTTGGGTTTTTATTACTATTATTTATTTTGTATGAGTTTGATTTGCACTAGTTGATAATCAAATCTACAATATTAAAGCCTTTAAAGTAAGACCTGTTGCTTCCATTCAATAGGACCACTGCATTGGTGATAATGGGGCAGAATTTCAGACGCTTGTCACTATACAATCCCAAATTATAGGCATCAGAAGTTATGTTTGCAATTTACAACATTGGCGTTTGTTCCTGTTCGAGCAGCAAAACAAGGAATGGAGATATGAAGCATCCAACTATGTCTGAAATTCTTTTCATACAGAATTTCTAACACTCAGAACATAAAATTCATAACCTAAACAAATTTCATTTAGAAATCAAAAATAGCACTCATATCAGATATTTCAAAGTTCAACTGAATCTGAAGTTAGGCTTCTAATGATGAAAACAAAATAAACGTCTATTACTAGTACCTTTAAGTTGAAGCAATGTGCAGCAGACCACATAACACCTGGACTTAATTCACAAGTACTGGGATGCTGAGTGATGCTTCCTACATCTTTCAAGCTGTAGTCACACTACTTCCCATACCCCAACACCTTGTTACCACATTTCTCTTAACATAGAATTGATCAAGACTTGAGATGTTAAACAGACATTCTTTTTGACCTCTGACCAGAAACACAAATCTACCTACAAGGAGTGAGAGTACTTTGTTTCCCCACAGCAGACTACCCAAGGTTTTCCAGGATTTAGATATTTGCAAGGCTTGTCAGCATTAAAACCACCCCCAGTGCTACGTCTCATTTCATAAGACGTAGTATTTTCAAAATGCATGCAAGTTGAAGATCTAAGTGCTCACTCACACACGTTAGGTGGGAAATTCTTTTAGTGTATTTTGTTGCCCTGGTCTTGAAAGTCCATTTGCCTGTGGTAAAGAATGCAAACTTGTTATAGAGCAACACAGATGTGAACTGTGACCATGTCTGTAAATGATGCTAAGTACCACAGCTATTCTTTTTTTCAATGAATTAAAACCTGCCATTTGCAGAAGCAGATGCTGGAGAAATATGGATTTAAGGGCTATCTGTATGTTACTTTCAAAGTACCATTGTAATTGTTTATTTAGGCTATGCTTTGCCATTAACAGAAACGATCAAGGGGTCAAAAAGCTATTAGAGTTTGATTTTTGCATTCTGGCTGGCTCTTGACTATTTATACATCACCTACACTGCAGAAGATTGAAGTACGTATAAAATCTACAGAATAGTTTTCCTCATGTACTCATGATTTCATACATCACTCAGAAGAATTTCTTTGATTTCATGCCTTTCAAGCATTCTTTCTTCTCCACTTCTATAAAATATTTTTTTCCCATTTAACTTTCCTACCCAGGCAGTGCTGTTTTTTGTTCCTATCTTAGAGATGGATAATCAACAACGAACTGAAGCAAGGCATTTTGGTTCCTGGGACAGACAGTCAAATCGTTCTTCTTACTTCCTGGGAGATGTCCCTAGGAGTGCAATCCAGACAGAGCATAGCTTGCTTGGAAGTGTGAGACAGATCTAGTCAGTGGTTTGGATTAAGGACATGGAAGCCTTATTTGGCATCCCCCTTTATTCTCCTTTCTCAATGCACAGTTTAATGTGCAAGCATTAGTTTATGGTATACTGCAGGTATCAAATAAGGAATATAATTTTCCTACATTGCTTGTAGTAAAACACATTTCCTTCTCATCCTTCAGTTCACATCCGTGAATTAGGCTGTCACAATGCATCCACATTGCTAAAACCGCTAGTTCAGGTTTTATAGCATTTCTATACAATATATACTGGTCCTGAAATATGTTACAAGAAAAAAATATAACCTGTAAAACCTAAAATAAACACATGAAAATGAATCTTCTGCGTGTGTCTCTTTAATTGTATTGAATATAATATACATAGGTGGACACACACACACAAAAAAAAACCCCACTGGACAAAAGGATTCAGTTAGGACTTTTTGTTATAATATGCACACCTTAGGTAGGCTGCTCTACTCATGCATACATATCAATAATCCACAACAGCAGGGCAACAAATTACAACATGCAGTCTTGGTTTCAGCAATCGGAGGCAGCTGAATAAAGCTACAAGAGAAACTGCCTGTGAAACACTAAAATTTTATGCAGCATAGAGATATTATACACATGGATTCTTGTGAAAAGAGAAAGATATAACAATGTTTTGGGCAATCTGGCTTGCTTTCTTTTAGTTTGGGGAGTGTTTCTATGGTGAAATTCAAATGTGTTAGGAGATATTGCAAGTGTAATTAAACCCCCAAATCAAGGAGACTTAAGTATTTTGTTTTCCAAGGAAACTCTAGTTAGGGCATATTTGATCCATGAAGAACACTGCTTAAGATAGGTATACAACAGCACTGTAAACAGCCAGAATATCAGCCTCAGTAATGAAATTCTTCCAAAATAATGCACCCATCGCTGTCGATGCCTGCATAAATAAAATGCCACTAGCTATTCCCTGTTATCTGTAATAGCATTCTTGCTCATTCTGTCAATGAGCAGAAACACTTGATATACCCACAAGTACCAGCATGTCAATTCATCATCAGTTTCATTGCTGTAAAATATGTAAGGAGTGGAAAATGTTCACCTTCCCGCATTGTCCTCCTGTCCCAAAACTCCTTCAGGTTACGTGGTACATCTCGCCCCGTGGGAAATATGGATAAGTAATTTCTGTGCTCACTAAAACAGCCACAGGTTTCTGATCTGTAAACAGCTACATCAGATTCCCATCTCATGAGGGTATGGTAGGCTGTCAGTAAACAGCTTAGCTATGGTGGCTATTTTATGAACACTGGAAAGGTGCTAATCAATACCTTTCTTAGCAGCCTCACTGAGGAAGCCAAGCGAAAGGAATTCTCAGGATGAGATCTACGATTCCACAAAAGGAAATATACTGAAATATGGTTGGAATTGCATTTTAATGGGAATTATGTTATTTTCGAGTTTAGACTTTATTTCATAATTTAAAGCCAAAACCACATTTCTGTGTTAGAAATGAGACTTTCTAGATAAAGCTGCATAAAGCACATAAAATGTAAATATATTGAAAACAAAAAGACTCCTAAAAAGTTTTGAATACCTACTATTATATGAGTTCTGTTAATGTTTACTGCCCTGATGTATATATCTTCTTTCTAATCTGTTCAGCAGCTTTAATATATGTATCTTTTTAAAAGGAAAATGCAAGAATGACATTTTCAAACCCACTTTCCTGATATTTAGATGTCATTATATTCATATGTGGAGCACTTAAATATTTCATCAAAATTAATCACAAATGCCCTTCTAGTTTCAAAACTAGAAATTCATTCAGCATTACCAATAATGATTTGGGAGACTAAATTAAAAATTTGGAAATATTTATTTGTTTTCCTGCTACCTATATAATAGATAATATTTTGATAAAAGGCAAAAATAACAACAGCATAAATATTAAAAATATTTGGTTTACAAAACAGTAAAATGTTCTATGGCAACACTGGAAATTCTTTGGGCAGGGAGGAAGAGTTTGGCAATACATAAAATTAAACACTTGCAAGCTCTATCCTTACCTATAGAGTTGGAGACCTCAATTTCTCTGCTAGAAACCAGTGAAGGTTTAGAGATAAAATCCTGGGTTTTATGAAAGGTTTTTAAGAATAAAAGCTGTTTCCTAAATAATTGTTGTTTTATACATAGTTTCTCTGAAAACCGTTCTTGAATATTATATACAAATATTACATGAATGTGCTAATAACATCTAAAATTCAAGGAATGAACTTATAGCAATAAGTATGTTTATGATATAACACTAATTCTGATCTCCCTACCTGATCTCCAGTCTGTAAAATGGATGCTGAAACTGGAGAAATATATGTACATTTGACATTTTCTTATTTTCAAGTGTTTGATTTACAGCCTAGGACTTTTTTATGTAATAAATGTATGTAAATAACAAGAAAACCAACCAGGGTATTTGCAAAATGGAGTAAAGCATTTGTGAGAAGAATAAAGCTGAAAAATTTCTACTTTCCTGAGTAATAAGCAATTGCTTAATATGCTTCAGAATCAAGATTATACCAATTTGCAGCAAATTCTTGTAATTCACTGAGATTATTTAAACATGACAAAATACCTGTTCCCCAAAGTCCTAAAATGTTCCTCTCCCCACTGCAAAGAGTTGGTTTGTTGTAAAAAAATGTTTTCTTCTCTAGAAAAACTTTCGGAAGAATGCATAATTACTTTGGTAAGGCCTTTGACACCGTCCCCCACAGCATTCTCCTGGAGAAACTGGAAAATCATGGTGTAGACAAGTGTACCCTCCGCTGGATTAAAAACTGG
>JAOQGH010000040.1:43613002-43708414 GCA_025769975.1 Gallinago jamesoni
TTTTTTTTAATGTGGTTGGACTCGATGATCTCAAAGGTCCCTTCCAACCACTAAGATTCTGTGATTCTGTGATAATTCCTTTTCACTTTGTCAAATCTTTGTAAACTTTACTTACCTTAACTTGCAATCTTTTCCTTTAACTAGAAGAAATAATATTACAGATATTTTAATACATTTTCCATATTCAGTCAAATTGCCCTGAATTTTCATAATCCAATTGGTAGTTTTATTGCAGAAGTCCATTTTCAGTAGACTTAGTTCTGTATTAATTATCTTCAACACAGTTTGATTGTGAGGCGATTTCCCTTTTGCTTCATCTAGGCAAAGTCACAAATGGTACAAAGCAAAGGTATTTCCTAAAGATACTGGTGGGTGGTGGTGTTTTCTATGTATATTGATTCCATAGCAAGCAAAACTTGACTCTTTGCGGATGAACCTGGGACACAAAGAGTACTACTAACCAGAGAGTGTAATAGTTTTGTTTATAGCTGAAACACATCTTCCTGTGGATAATTTTGTTTTAAAGCATCCGTTCTCATAGTGAGCCTGCCTTATCTAGACAGGGGTATATTCTTAACCTATAGATATGATATCTTAAGATATATAGATAGATATATATAGATATATATCTAGATAAGATATCTATTTAGATATCATAATTACAACCAGTTTTCATAAGTGCTTAGCATGAGGTCCTAAAATGATTTTGAAAACATTATATATCCTTCTTTAGACAAAAGGAGAACATTTCTTTTCGTTGTTAAAATGGCTCAAACACTGCGTACTTGTGATATATTTTTTTAAGGAGAGTGGAAAAGCAGTTAGTATTAGTAAAGCTTTCTGAAGTACTAGAGGGATACATGAATGTTAAGTTTTTTTATACAGCATTCAAGTGCTAAACTAGCCAAGCAAAGATCATTGTGTAAGTTGTCCCTTTTTTTCCAGCTGCAAAGGAAAAATAATGCCATCCAAGGTACTGGGCAAAACAACACGGAGCAGAAAAGAAAAAATTGCAGTCAAACTTAGAGTTATCAATGGCAGCCTGTTTGGCAGTACTCTGACATTAGCATGTTTCATCTAAAAACTTACTCAAGAAGGAAATCTTTTAAGGTACCCAGTAGGCATGTAGCAAAAAAGTAGCAATTTTCCTTTTGAGTAAAATAAAATACATGAAAGCTAAGACCGGTATTCTGTAAGTCAACACAGACTTTCCTATTTTAAGATAGCTGGAAGCACTGATGGATGGACACTGGCTGACTTAAGAACATTTTTTTTAATCTGTAAACAGGATAAATTTCCTGTTTATCTATAGCCACTGTTGAACATTTATCTCCTTCCATGCTAAAATCTAGCTACAAAGAGTTTATAGAGAACCATTGTCAAATTTTCACTAGTTCCTGACATCCTCTATTGTGGCAGTCTTTGATAGTTCACTTTTTGGTTGCAACATGCTAGGGGACTTTTGAAGCAGTAACAGAACCAAGCTTTTGGGACAACTGAATGTCTTGAGACTTCAAAAGAGTCAGGGTAATTTTTTTCTCAGTAACAACTTTTCCTGTTTCTGTCGCCTATTGCCAAAATCCTAGTGACAATGACTTTGCTATATTCCTTATCTGGTCAGGGATCAGGAAATATCACACAGCTCACAAGAAAGAATGATGAGCTTTCAGACAGGAGTTTAATGTAAGCAACAAAAGGTTGACTTTAGCCATAACTAAATTTGAGGTTCATCCCATAACAGTTTAAGTCTGATGTACAGCAGTGACAGTAAGCAGATGATCCTTGCAATCATTGAGAAGAAGCTGGGCTTCAGGAATATGGGGCTCTGAAACTCAGATTGTTGTGATATATTTTCCAGGCTCTGAACAATTTAGCACTAACACCTATAAAATGTTGTTCAATCTTCTAATTACTTTTTAAAGGATGACTGGAATCAGCTTAGCTTGTGTAGAAACTATAGCCAGAGGGGGATGTTTAGGGTTATTATTACACAGGAAACTGGTGTTCTACAGACCATGAAGTTTTGTTCTTTCTGCTTTCTTATTTGATTCATTATTTTTTTATTATTTAAGGAGCAGAGTTATATTAACTATCAGATATAATAATGTTTAATTATAAAATATAATTATTGTTCTGCTAACTTGAAGATTGAAAAATGTGTAACTTTGTTACCTGTCGTAATCATAGATTTAAAAATAAAATGGCCCCGTCCTTCTTCTGCAAAACATGGCTTATTACTGTTCAAAGGAATTTTTATCAAAACTACTGTTGAATTTCATTGCTTTGTGACTTTTAAATAGGTTTTCTTCTAATTAGGTTTCAATTCAATTATAATAATGCATCTGCAAAGTGAGGAATGCTACCAGATCAATATTTTACTGTTTCACTGTGGAACTTGTGTTGCAAGGGTCCAGGCTGAACATCCTGTACAGCTTCTCAGCTCTCCTGAATCACCTTTTCTGGATAAACCACTTGAGGCTCATTAATTCCAGCTCAGCTACACAATTCCCAGGTTGACAGTCTTTCCAAGAAAGAAAAATTGAAAACAATTAATTTGGGAAGCATACGAAACATATGTTTACAGTATTCTTGCCTGTTTACTCACATTTAGAGAGTCAAATGGCACAGAAAGTTGAAATTGAACAGAAATTATTTTATCTACACGTGGTTAGAAACCGAATAGCCAGTTAATCAATTTACTGTCTGGAGCATGCAAAATTCATTTCAGTCATACCTTTAATGCCAGGAGAAGTTCATGGCACTTGTCTTTTGCTTCATTTACTGCTACAGTGATATTGCTAATCTGCCCTATGCCAAGGAAGTTTATTTTAATACTTTGTGCAGTGTGGTTTTCAGAGGTAAAGAAAATTTGGACTGGATGATGGAGATGACAATGATCAGGTGGTGGTGGTGGTGAAGATGATGCTCATCACTTTTTCCACGATTTTCTAATAGTACTATAGTTGTCATTGGAATCTGCTCAAATTCTCAATTGGTTGGTCCTGCCGCTGGCACTAGTTGCAACATGTTAATTGGTATTGCATATTGATTGGCAGTTAAGTGTCTTCACATATGTATTATTGGATACTATTTATCAACCATTTAAATTACTGTTATCTACTTTGTTGTGCACTAGGCTTGATTTTCTCTACTATAAAACTAAATTTGACAGAACAAGAAAGAAAAGAAAGGCGGAAGGAGGTGTGATTCTGATGCCAGTGGCAGTTGTGAAACCATGAGAACCTACACCACACACAATTTCAGAGTTTTGCAGGTTCAAGGCCCTGAGATCAACAGTCTCAGAATTATTATTCTTGGGAATAATAGGGAATGCAAGGGAAAATTTCCAT
Source organism: Gallinago jamesoni (assembly GCA_025769975.1). Classification (NCBI taxonomy): domain Eukaryota; kingdom Metazoa; phylum Chordata; class Aves; order Charadriiformes; family Scolopacidae; genus Gallinago; species Gallinago jamesoni. The sequence goes on from JAOQGH010000040.1 coordinate 43,616,353, forward strand.
GGCAGCTTAGATGAAAGGTTACGGAGCTGCAAATAACATGCCCTTAATATTACTAAGGCGCATAAACTACTATAAATTGGGACTTTGCTGGCACAAACACACATACACAATATGTGTCCCTCCAGTAGCTGGAAATCAGACACATATATAAAAAAAAAAAAAAGGCCAGAGCAAACAGCTTCCAAACTGGCGTGAAATTCTCCAGCAGCTCATTAAACACACACTTAAATGTAGCACAGAGGATACTATACAGAAAATCATCAATAATGGAGTTCAATAAGAAGCCAGGTCAGTCAGACAAGCATACTGACTAGCAACCTGTTCACACACCACTGGCCCTTTTTAATACCCTTTTCCCTCTGTTTTTCCACACTTGTTCCTCTGTGATCCACCTTGATACCTTACCTCCCATCCTGTCCCGCTCCGCCCTCAGTCATTCCCCTAAACACCCTCTAAGTTTTATACGACCCCAAAATTCTCTTCCTCCTGGATCCCATAATAAATTCTATAAACATTTAGACAATAATCCTGCTTTGGTTTGCATGGCCTTCTGACTCCAGTTTATCTCATTGATTCATCTTGGGAGATATTGCACTAGAGACAATTGGTCTCCTTTGATGACCAGCTTTGAGCAGCTGATTCAGTCTTCTCCGTTTCACTGATTCCTCTGCTTATCATTGTTTTTTTCTGATTCTCACAAGGCTCTGCGAGTTTAATATGGTTACCTTTTGGTCAGATAACCTACCAATGTCTAATGAAGATTTGATGAAAAGTTAGTCACAAAAGTTCATGCACGTAATAACGGATTATTTGTGTTGAAACACTATAATCTGTAGAATAAAAGAAGATAAGAAAAAGGGTGCATTTGGAAGTAAACATCTCTTGCAAAAAGCATCAAGCTCATAGTGATCATATATTCTTTATATTTAGGAGCAACCTCACTGCAAAGCCTTGCTGACCATACAAATCACTGATCTACCAGTAATCCAGTTTGGTAAAACTGTTGTTCGAAGCTTGAGCACCAAGGCAGAGTTGAAAGCTATTGCACATAAAGGCTGAATGGACCCTGGCTCTTTGTTGTTAGACTGGATGCTCCCTTGCACGTCATCCCCTGATCACCCCTTTCACCCACATCATATGATCCATACTGGAAAGAAAACCACTCGGGATCCTTGCTAGAAGTTCATCTATGCATCACTCCAGTGTCACTAGCAGCAACAGGCTGTTTAATACACCACTGTGGTCCCATCACTTTCCTGTACTGTTTTTCCAATAACATTGTATAAGTAGCACCAGAAGGGAGGAAATGTCCTAGAAAACTGACAGGTATACATATGTGCAGAACTAAAAAGGTAGAAAAGCATGTGTGGGCTTCAGCAAGTACTAAACTTGACAACTGCTATGGTAAATATAAATTCAAAGCATTAAAAGTGATATTACCTAAAAAAATGCCAAGATTTTGAAAGCAGATTTTGATTTTACTTCTGTTTTCACATAATTTAAAATTATCAGCTTTTTTTCTGAAAACATTTTTGCATTTTGAATATGCATGCAAATTAAATATAAGCTTTTCACATAATAATTTGAAAACCTCAGTCAAGGTGTTAGAACAAATATTAATATATTTCCAATTGACTCAGAGTGATTGGAAATATTGTGGTGAAATAAATTAAATATTTAATGCCATCCCTTTCAAAAACAGTCTGTTTCATGAATATTTTTGAAATAGGCAGTTAGCACAGGAACAACATTGCTTTTGCATTTGCTGATTAGATATTCAGAAATTAATACAGTGGTTCTGAAAAAGTTGAAATTTCCATTTCTTTGGTGTTTTTTTTTTTTTTTTTACCTAGGAACACCATTCATAACAAAAGGTATTTTCTTCACCTGCACTTATAAATATGATCTAATCTCTAGTAAAAACCTACACAATCAAATGTTTAGATATTACATGTTTAGTATTTGCCTTTTTGAGTTGTACCTTTTAGAGTTGAGTTTACTAGATGTCTCAGACTATACTAAGTTTCAGATTTTACTGCAGAGTTAACAATGGTGATGTTGCTGGTTGCAACAGCACTGACCAAAACCTAGAATTTCAATTTCTAGTCTGTAGGAGAGTCTCCTAGTTCAAAATTCCCTTTGCATAAAGCAAGAGAAAAAGGTCTGGAAGTAAAATTTTGAATTTCAAAATGTTTTGAAAAAATACCATGGTCAAGATCAAAATGAGTGAACATTGTAAGAGCTGAAACCACAACACTAGGAAATTGTCTACCAAAAAATGATTTGGCAATCTACATATTCTCATTACATATTTCAGTTTTGTTAAAATAATATTTTCAGGAAATCATGGTTTTATCACTCCTGTTTATTTACTCTAAATTCTGTCTTAGCTGGTCTTAAGGACCAATCCCTTATCATGATTTCCATGCCAATTAACTACCCTTCTCTTGCTAACAGTGTTCTTATTATAATACTGAGCAAGCTCTGAAAACACTGGATGAGGTGTGTTATTGAAATAATGTGATTGCGTCATTAGTGATGCATTAAATGGCAATCTATGCATAGCCCCTGCTGGAGTGTCTCCTTATGTAAAAAGCTCAAATGTGACTTAGTGTGTTAAGAAGTAATGTTACATTACATTCAACACGGAATACACCACGTTATATTTTCTACCGATGTCAGAGTACATAAAAATGAAAGACGACACATTAACTCATAATTGCAATGAGACTCACCCCTTGAGTGCATACTTGAGTGCACTTACTTTTATAACTGCCTTAACTTTCTTTGTATTGTACTTGGAAGTCTCTTATGAATCCGCACAGATGAGAATTCTTTTGAGCACGCTGCAGATTGTTACGCAGGAGAAAGCTTTATAATGTGTAGTTTTATAGAGATGTTATTTTTGTTCTCAAAATATTGGTAGCTTTCCTAACCTGAAAGCACTGAGGTTGGATGTATACCATATTTGCACTTGGAGGGAAAAAATGTGAAAACCATGTCAAAGGCCCCCTTTAACCAGAATGCATGGAAACGCATATAACCAACCCACAAGTGGAAATAAATCCTGCTCTGGCAGGTCTACAAGGATAGCAGTTGTCGTAGGCCATAACTACAATCTTGGATTTGTGGCTGATGAATAATATCTCTAAAAACTATTCAACAGCTATTGTGAATAAGAGTACGCCAACAGGCTCTGTGGAGCCACTTTGGAAAGCCTTTCTAAAATTAGCAGCTCTGCTGAATACGTTAAGAAATTTCTAAACTGTACTTGACATTCTCTCGGTATTGTGAGCTGTACATGTTCTGGTACTTCTGATTTGTGATGGAAAATATTTTTATTTCACCTTTTCTATTCTGTACATTAATTACATAAAACTATTATCGTGTATAGTTACTTTGAAATTCAGTGGCCTTTGGATCTGTTTTGCTTGTTTTAGCAAGTATTTTACTAAAAATTCCCCCCCCCCTTTTTTTTTTTTTTTGATCGGGAAAGATCATAGTTTTGCTCTTGTTCTCTTGATTTTCTATCGAAAATGTGCCAGGTAGTTCAGGCCCCAGTATGCCTCTCCAGAAACAGACTGAAGGAAAAAAAAAAAAACGTGTAAGGTATTTTCTGTTCTATTCATCCTGTTGCTGAACAATAATTTAGTCTCCAGGTGTATCCAGCAAAGAAATTCTATTAAAAGGGATAACATATAGTGCCCGCTTCTTTAGAGACTGCTAAATGACTTTAAAATAATGTAGTATTATTAAACTGGCATATACTCAAGAAGGTGTGGTCCTCACAAATGGAGAGCAACATTACACACAGCTGTGGTGATTTGTGTTCTGACGTTCACCATCTGTAGAATGGTGCTCAATATTTAAAATCTTTTTTTATGGCAATGGAAATAAAATTCACTTATATGTTTATATTCTCATGCTTGACTGAGAAGTATTGTTACTTCTTTTTTCTTTAAAAAACAAAACAAAACCCCCACAAAAATGACTAATTTTTTTATTGAAGGTCTAGCAATGGGGATAATAATAACTTAGCAACCAGATGCTGACCAATGCGAGAATAGAGAAATTACTCAGGAATGAACTAACTATATTATAGGTTGTGGTATAAAAATGGAGAATTAATGTACTCAAAATAAAATAATTCATGAAGAGATAGATATATTTGCAGAATCATGTGAAAAATGTTAACAGATTCAAGTATCTAATTTTCTGGCACACTTAAATTTGTGTTAAGAGTTTTGCATATGCAGCATGCTTGGTGAAATGTTACCAAAATACAAATACCAGTCTCATTTTCTCCGCTGTGACCATTTTTAAAGCAGTTTTTAAATCTGATGCCTAATTGTGAGATTCTTCAGAAATCAGTTGATGGAGCAAGTATTTGAAAAGCTGGCTCAAAAGGCACAAATTAATATGTTATCACTTAAATAAGAGCTGTTTTAAATTATTATGATTTGCCAGTTCCACAGCTAATGTTTTAGCTCATCTGGCAGTGAAAGTGGGCATGCCCCAATGTTCAAAAACCCTCATCAGTGTCAATGGGTTAGTCAAAGCAATGCCGGCAGAGTTACCGTCACAGCAGATCCATTGCACAACAACAGATATTGAAGCCCAATGGATTTTTATGAAATTGACTGTTTTATTTAAATGCTTCACTGAACAAAAGGCAAGTTGCTTCATGCTGGTGATACATGGTGACAACTTGTACTGCTGAAAAAAAAACTTTTTATCTTCCAGTTGCCTCAAGCCAACTGTGATGCCAAGTATCTCAGTGTTTAGCAGAAATTCATCCCTTTGTCTTAACTGCTCCCATTTCACCATTTATCTTTAGAAGATACTACTTTTGAAGCAGTTACCCCCTTTTTGCATATAAGTGAACAGCTGTGATGGGGAATAGCTTTTACCAGTTGTAATAGAAAGAAGCATTCTGCTAAACCTTGGAACTTCTAGACAAAATGCCTCATTCTATGATATTTACCATATTTACTGAGTTAGCCCAAGTTCTAGACAGACTCTAGAGTTCCATTGTTGGAATCCTCAAATCCCCCAAAGAAAATATTAAGTCACTGAAAATAATATTCCCATAGTATTTCATTTCAAGTGCTGTTTCAAAAGAAATAGAGTATCAGCATTCTTAATACATTTTCTTCTAAGCTCTCAAATTTAAAGGTGATGGGTTTTAGACTTCTATGATGTTTTTCAGTGCCCATCTTTCCCATCCAGATCTTTACTTGATAAAGAATTTCCCCCAAAGCCCATAGAAACCATTAGTTCTAACAACAGACTTGCTTCTAAAATAAACGCTTAGTATTGTCTTTCTTGCTTGCATTGAGGGGGGTGGGAGTGTGTTTAGAAAAAAAACCACATAAACTACACATACCTCTTTGGAGAAGCAATTTCTGACAAGATGGTTTGTTTTTGTGTTTTGTTGTTGAAGCCTGTTTTGTTTTTTTAACTGGTGTCCTGCATTTCAGAAAAAAAGTCACTCAACACCAAGTTTATTTGGAGTAAGTTTCCATTAAGGTCATTCCTTTACTACAGTAATTCACAGAAATACCGTTTTATACAACAGTACATATAACACCTTGGTCCTCATTTTCCTTAGAGAAAGAAAAATAACTCCAACATATCACTCTGAAATGAAATAGAGATACAAAAATTTAAGAGGCTTTGGAGTCCTGAACTAGAAAAATATTCTAGTTTTTATGCTTCTCTAAATGCATCCTTCTGCCTGAAATAAATGGGAATGGGATGCAGACATCGGGGTAGTAGCAGTGTTGTAATTCAAGTAATAAATAAATAAATAAATAAGCAAGTATACAAGCTCATTAAGTTCACACTTTTTAAAATTTTTATGGTTTTTAAACAAAACTTCTTAAATCTAGGGGACATTCGTGATTTTTGAGTTATCTTCCTGTGGTGATATAGAATATAGTGTGGAGGGAATTGAATGTGTAACCAAATACTATTTTTAATCTAGATAACTGCATGAATAAAACCATCTCAATACACATAATCTACCCAGGTTACACTCACCTGTATCTACGTGAAGAATGAGATGATAGTGGAAAATTGAACCAACTAGACCTGGAGCACAGAAGCATCTTATTCCTGGTGACCTAAACTAAAATGAGACCATTTCACGTTTGATACATTGTTTCTTCTTCTGCTATATCTCAATGTCTCTGAACAGGTTTTTGTCATTTAGAGTAATTGTTTAGAGAGAGGAATCAGCTGAATATTGTTTGTTGACAGTATGCAGGAGGCAGCTAGAGATTCTGTTCTGCATTTAACAACATCTTGCATACAGCTGGGAATAATTGTACCTATGCCAAGCAGGCTGTGGAGTTACCATTTGAGGAGGAAAGTACTAGGCAGCTTATATTTAGAACCATAAATCTTGAAAATAGTAACAGGAATAATGCAAAGACTTTTCTGGGCTTTTTTGCATGATGGACTTGATCTTTCTATTTTACCCATCTTGGTCCCAGAAGCTGGGAAAAAATATCATAAAAGGAATACAGTGTTTTCTCAAATAAAAGGAAATGTTTACCTCCCTTCCATCTCTACACCATCTGTCTTAATTACCACAATGCAGTCAGTGAGCATTTGCATGAGACTGAAACTGTCCCCTGTTGTTAAGAGGGTGGAATACCCATTATTCATGCAGAATGCAAATTTGTTATCAACTGTAAACTGAATGCCTTCAATTCACACAGAAACTATAGCCATTTCCAGTTTATGTGTTCTGTCCACCACTTATGTATATACTGGTGATATGCAGAACTCCTACAAATTTTCTTCTTACAGTAGAAATATGTTTACTCATGTAGAACCAGTCTTTCATCCATCTTTCACAAAGGATCCCTAATATACTACCCCTACTGTTACAAAATCAGTCCAGTTACTTTTTCCAGAGGTTTGACAGACATGACTATGCTCTTGCAGATCAGTATGTATAGATGAAGCAGTTACTCTGTCCAAAAATAACTAGTTTGGAAAGACTACAAACTCTTAGAAGAAACACTGCAACAAACTACTTGAATGGCCACTAACAATTTCAGTGATGGACCTTTTATCGTTTGCGACCATTTTGTATCAATACAAAATTATTAGTAATTATAAAAAAGGCAACTTCAAGAAAGAGGAACAGTTCAGAAGATAGTAGCCTGAAAAGATGCCTGTCAAGGTTTAAGTTCGTGGTGGTGTATGCAGGTTGTTGCTGACAAATGCAGTTATTACATATGCTAAAAAAATGTTTTATAACATACTTTGGCATAAAAAAACGTTTTTAACTGATGCAAGAGGGGTCTGGCCACAAGTCAGTTCAATTTCACGGATTCTGCAGACAAAAAAAAAAATCACAAAAATTGCCTCCAAGAGCCCTTGTGCATTTTGCTACTGAACAACAGCTTTTGTTTTTCTTTAGGATTTCCACCACAAGCATATCCAGTGGAAGTTAGAATATACATCATGCTGATGTTTCTTGCTAGAGAATCTCAGAAAAGGTCAAGAAAGATTTGGAAAACTTGAAAAAATATCAACCTAATTAGAGTTGGATGAGGCTGCTTGTGACTTCACTTGTAAGAAATCTTTGCTTAAGTCCTAGGCATCTTCTTCATTTATTAAAAAGGAAAATGAGAAAGAGAAATGATCTTACCTGTGCTTCAAAAGTAATTTTCAGAATTCAGCTTGGGGCAACAACTCAGATATCAACATCCCTAGGGGTAAATGATGACTTTTATTAAATTGATTAAGAAGGAAATATTACTTAATTTTAGTTTTCATGTGGTTTTAACTGCTAATTATGTTAGATGACTGATGACTTCATCATGGATATGTTGTGGGTTTTTTCCTAAGGTTTTTTCCTTTCCAGCTATAAGACTCATCATTATTGCTTATGTATATAGAAGATCTGGTTAGTAGGTCATTATTTACGTGACTCGTAGAGACATTTCCAGCTCAGCCTAGCTGTCAGTAGTTTTCTTCAGTGCATGAGTGGTATGTTGCTGAACTGCTAGAATATGTCATGCCAAAAAAAAGACAGTGCTTGATTCTAGGTGGTGCTTAGAAGACACTTCAGTTGTATGTTGGATAAGACGGTGATACAGGCTGTTTTGGACATGGTGACTTTCTTCTTGTGCCTTCCTTATTTTAATTATCCTCTTGGAACTTTCCTATAAAGTCCAGAGCAAGGGAGGGGGAGAGAAGTTGGCTGACTTCTCTGCCCACAATATTCATTATTATTTTTGAAGCTTTGCTATTGCTACACATTGCTCATTACAGGATAAAGTCCATTTGGAGCCCTGTGCTTCACTTAACCTCTTGTCCTGGTTTGAGTGACACAGGACTAACTTATCTCCTAGTACTTAGGAAAACTGCACTTTTAGAAGGCTCTAATGTCTGAATTTGTGAAAATATTTACTGTGTAGCCAGTTATGGTATGAGGGTCTCAAGGTCTTAGTGTTTTCGGGCCCAGCCAGGTGCAGGGATGAGGAGCAAGACCCAGGCACTTGACCCAAGCTGGCCAATAGGATTATTTCATACCACATACACCATATTTAGTATAAATTGGAAAGTTTTCTGCAAAGTTCTCTCTCCCTTGATGGCACTGGTCCAGAGAATGTCTTGTCCCGTACCGGACTCCTGGGCCCTTCGCTTCCTCCTGAAGCCACAACGCTTGCAGTGTCTGATGTTTGCTATCCCGTGACGGACGTCCAAAAGAATTGGCTAAATATAATCCTTGTGTGTCTTATACTGGTATTGGGCTCAATATTGGTGCTTTAGTGTTATTAATGTTAATTACCTAGTCTTAGTCTATTAAATCTGTTTATATTTCAGCTCTAGGGTTTCCTTTTTTTTTCCCAATTCCCCTTCCCAGCTTGTGGAGAGGTCATCAGGTGATGGAATAGTTTTCTAAACAACAACAAATTGTTGTGGGTTTTTCAAACCATAACACCTCCATACTTATGACTTTTGGTTTTAGGACAGGAACAATGATGATATGTAGCTCTGGGACTTTCTCATATGCTGTTGATTAATGTTAGCAAAGAATGCTGAAGACCAGAAGCATTAACCATTGTCAGTTACAGAGGTCTGACTGAGAGGTCTTTGTTCCTGATATAATTGCTAAAGGACATTGGTATTTCTTGGCAACTCTGATGAATTTTGGCAGGAAATCCAAGGGTACTTAGTACAGAAGAGGAAAAATAATTCACTATTTGGAAGTTCAGTATCAAAGCTTATATAAAAGTCCAATGATTACCATTATAGTGGATACAAGCTAATATACCATCTGTATGCAGAAATTTGCTGCTTCTGCACCATTGCTTTTTCATTCAAACAGAGATAATGAGATTGTTTAATGATGATCTTCATGCCACAGAAACATTAATCTGCAGGTCACAGAAAAAAAAAGAAAAAAAACACCCTAAAAACAAAGAACAAAGAACACGCCCTCTCTCATCACTTAAGGGAGAATGGACAATTTCCTGAAATATCACAAAATGAATAATTGCAGCATGAATGTGTCTATTAGATATATCACAGAGCGTATTGGCCCTTATCTTATGAACAATTTATCTTTAAGATTTTTATTGAAAGACATTTAAACTCTTTGTTTTATAAACTTCAAAATAATCTAATTTGGACAGGTCACCTGTAAAGCAGATTGTGGGCATTTTATTTTAATTAAAAGGATCATAGCTGAATTGGTCAAGCCTAGAGACAACTGGTCTTCTCAAATGGAATTCACCCAGCTTGTAAAGATACCTACCTGGAGAGACAATCAGAAATCTGAAGTATCTATTTACTTTGAGGCTTATTTTGACAACCTAAAATAACTAATTCTTCTGATATGGTCTGGTTTTCAGCAGTTTGGAGCCTAAGAGGTATTCAAAAGCCTCTTTCGTTTTATGGCATATAATTGAAATTCATAAATAAAAGTCCTAGAAATATGTTGGCCTACATATATGTAAATCTATGTGGATTTTTATTTAAAGGTCTTTCATACACTGTAATATGTATTGCTAAGAATAGGCAGTGATCGTGAGGGTGAACTGAAAGAAGATACATTTTAATTTTCTTCCCCCCAACTTTTAGGCCATATTCATCATGGATAAAATTCGCTTGGAGCAGTATGAGACACTTGGTTGTTTAGCGCACAGAGGATGCAACTCTTTACAACCATGATCAGTGCATTTTTGATACCATGGTGACTTAGCAAAAAATTACAGTATAATTCGATTGGACTTACCTGATCTTTCATTTGAACCTTGGGAAGGTTGCTCCCTGAGCTATTCTCAACTTCTGTTCTCTGTCATGTTCTCTTTTTCCATTTAAAAAGGCAATCTAGGAAATTCATTAAGACATCTGACAATTGCTTGGAAATCAAAAAAAAAATCAGGCACACCTGCCAAGCAGCAGGTCTGCCATACACATTCTAGAACCTGGAAATCCTGACCAATTTTTGACAGTGTGAATAGATTAACAGCATCTTATGTATTGAGAATATACTACTTCTTGGAAGCACCGATTAATAAACCTAAGCTGCTTGGTTGCCGTGTGCCTGTACAGCATGCCTGACAGCTGGCAGCTAGAGAAGTATCAGGTAGACCTTTGGGCACGTGTGACACTCTAGTACATCCCATACATGATAAATCCAGTGTGTTTGAAAAGTAGTTTTATGGCACAGGCACAGACCAGCTGTGATGCACGTGCACAGCACGGCTGGTGCTTTCAAGCATCAGGGAACGCGCTGCACACGAGTAACTCCGAACAATCGTCTTAGTTTCTTAGAAATCCCAGACAGCCCTCATTCCTCCTCCTAAGGATTGTCTGTAAGGAAGTTTATATTGCCATGGTCTGTGTTTGACTCATCCAGTGCAGCCCCGACTTAAACATCCGTTTCAAACCGGTAAATAGTGAATAGATTTCAGTGTCTGGCACATATCACTATTTATCATACATAACTTAGAAACCAACACTATGCAATCATCATAGTCCTGTCTTCTTATTTTACTCTTCAATCAGAGGACTTTTGAAAATGAAGAGGAGCTGCTTTTCTTTTCTTCTTTCAATTTTGATTTTATACTACAAATAGTGGTAGACTGATGCCTCTTGAAGTTTTCCTTCAAGTCTAGAATGAAGGCAAAAATGAAGGTCACTTACTATTAACCATAAAGTTAACTAATCTGTCTTGAATAGATATTTATACAGTTGCTTCTTAGTGATAAATAATTTCATTCAGAGTCTCTACTGCTCAAATACTATTTACAGTAAGAAAGGCAATTTAACCGCCTTAGTATCATTTGGGTTTTTTACCTTTTTGCATCTATAGTTAGTCAGACCTTGCAGCAAGTGAAAATTGGGAAATGAATGTCTTACTTGAATTCCACACCCATTTTATTTTTATTAACTTTCTGTGTGTCTCAGCACAAAAGTGAATGCATTTTTATGTTGTTTTTATCTTTTATTTGTCGAAGATTAACCCAACAATTTTCAAAACAGTGCATTAAGAGATTCCCTGACACTAAATTTCTGACATGTTAATTTAGCTTTCTTAGTATGCGTAATTTTCATTCCAATTAAGAGGCAAATGGTAAAACCCCAATCTCAGTTACATTTATTCTAATGAAACAAACAAAAACCCCTACCCTGCTTATCAGTAACCATAGCACTTCAAAGTTTTTAGTTGTTTCCTCCAGCATAAATCTGGAAAATCTTTTTCATATATTTTTGTAGAACTTCATTTTTTGTTGTTGATGATGATTACAGAAGAAAATTTCCTAAAAATGTTATGACTATTTGTCTTGTTTTGGAGGGATGAAAAAATAGAGTAAATTTACCCAGAGGTGTGAGGATTTTTTTTTTTTAAAAATGATTTCTGGCATAAATTAACAAGTCATGTCATTAAATAAATAATTAATTCAGCAACACAGAATTGGATGCTGCAGTTTTAATATTTTGTGTATATTCACGTATGCTATCTAAGTTGTTTAATGTGCTGTCTACTTTGCATTGAAGTTTGACATGTTCTGTACACACTTTCATCATCATTTGTGCTTTTTACTTACTCTCCATATTCTTTCTTTACCTGCAACTTGATACGTAAGTGTCTCTTCTGGTTCTCTTGCCTTGCTGTAAAGCTTTGATTTCTCCTGGCAGAGATATTATCCACCAGCTGAAAAGACAGTAATTTTCTATATACAATTCTAACCCTCAAAAAGTGTTTACAAACTGTGTTCTCCACCTAGTGTATGCAACTACAGAACATCTTTTTTTTTTTTTTTTGACAGCCAGTGAAAGTAAATTATATAGTTTGAGGTTTGACAATGGACTTTCCCCTAAGGCTTTGAAAATCATTGGCCTAGAAGCTGGCATTTCTGAGGCTCTAAAGAATAAAGAATTTACAGAAAGGATAGTCAGCTTAAAAACAGACAATCCTTTGGGCATCTCTGTGTTAGTCCCCAGGCAGATTTTGCAATTGAGGAGTAAATTAAATTGGATTAGCTCTGAAATTATCTTGACATGCAATGAAGATCAAGCAAAGGAAGTGGAGCACAGGGTAGTCAGTCATACTTCAAGTGAAAAGAGAATACCTCCATTTGGTATATATTATATCCTTATTATATCCTTCATTAACTTGAATCAGTTGATTAGTTGAAGATCTGAGTGTCTAAATTTCAGCTGGAGTCAACCTGAAAACGTCAAATCAACTGCCAAATAAAATGAAGGAATTTATTGCTCTTGAAAAATAAAAATACTGGGGTAATCCAAAGTAATAGTGCAAAATATAGTATCATCAGCACTGTGAGCGCTAGTGCTATTTACAGTTACTGTAAGATAGTAAAGAGAACATCAGTACATTCAAACACCCATATTATGGATGTTTGAAAATGCAGCATCGTATCGGCCAGTGAAAAGGTCTGGGAAATTTCAGTCATGTATGTTCTCTTTTACTATATTTTATTTTTTTAAAAAAAACAACAATAACAAAAAATTTACGTACTTAGTCGCAGTTGATGACATAAGTGTGAAAGCTTATTCACTGCCACAGTTTCCTCCATTTCTGAACACAAGCAAAATTTTGTAGAAGCCAGATCCCAGTACGCAGCTGAGACTCTCGCAGACACCCATGTTGGATAATAATAAAGGCTTTTAAACGCAAGCTTTTTCTCGCATTTTACTTTTTTTAGACATGCATGAATAGAAATTTTTTTGTTTGCTGGCCAGGAATGATGGGTGACCACTTAGTCACAAGGTATTGCCATCCTTCCATTCACAGGACAGATGGTATACTGGCCAGACTGAGTCACCCTGACTACAAGCGTCATTCTAGTAACATATTACCAGTACTACTAGAGAGTTAACACGTTACAGACAGAAAGGAGTAAGAAGGAAAATTTCATTTCTTAAATGCATTTAATCTCTTCTGGTTGCAACCAGGGCAGGAACCAGATATTTTTTCTCTAAGCTGGACAATGCAAAAGATAGCCTACAGCTTCACAGCAGCAAGATAGACTCAGCCAAAAAAATTATTCTCCTTTCTTTCTTTTATTTTCTTTTCATTCTATAGCAAATTGTTTCTCTTTGAGCAATTAAACTGCATATTCAATGCAGAAACCAAAATAGAATAATCACTGCATAATTTGACTAGGAATCATGCCATGTGAGGAAAAGCTATTGTGATACCCCTGGAACTAAATGTGCTGGAAAATTCATTTTTCTTTTATGCAGGAACATTTTCTTGGGTCTACTGAGTTGATGAGTGCCCTCCTTTCTGATTTAAGTTAATAGGAGATGGAGCTGCTCAGTATCTCTCATGTGGTGCTTAGTTTTGTATGTTATCAAAGCTTTGAATAGAATGGATGTTCTTGTACTGCGTAGTGTAAGTTCTTATTAACCAAATTTGGAGCCTCTTTAAAATCATCTTTAGTGTTGGAAGACTGGAGCCTGATGAGCAGTTTTCATTCAGCTGATTATGAATGGCTAAAAAACTACGTCTGTAGTGCTGAAATGGAGAACGGCGTTAAGAGAACAGGCTTACATTAAGACATTAGATTCATTCCATTCTAAACCAAACTATTTAATGCTTTGCCTCCTGTTCACCTGTAAGGAGCTGGACTCCTATTCAAGAACTAAGATAACTTTTTTTAGCTACTCTATACGTACCTTCACTATTTCATGAGAATAAATTTTTGTCTGATTCTTGGTTACCTGAAAATAAAATACAAACCCAAAAATACCGGACGAGGTTTTGAAAATAAGTGTTACATCTATCCTGTGCCATCCCTGTTCAATTGGACACCTCAGGCCATGTCAGGGCAGACACAATAGTGCCAAAGTCCCTCTTAGAATTAGAATTCTTCAAATTGTAATCATATTTCGTGTGGCTGTGCCAAACCCAGGAAGGGAATGAAATATTCTTGTGATATTACACTCCAGACAGCGACAATGATGACTTCACCTAGCTTTAACATCAGCTATTTATTTGTAACAACATTAGATTGTGTATATTTTAGTGTTAAAAATAATTTCTACTATAACTAAAAGACTTACCAATTTACTGGTAAGTGGGATACTGAGTAATACTAAGTGCTAGAACAGCCAATGACAGCTATGTATTTTTGACATCTTTATATGGTCCTGTCGTTTTGCTTAGTTGGTGGTAGAAGAGAGCCACTATAAAAAGAGCTCAGTAATTGTGTCAGGGAGGACTGATCTTTTATGTTGTTTTGCATAATCAGTAATAAAAGAGGGAGAGCAAGAGAGAGAGAGAATAAAAGTCAAAATATTCTTATGAACTTTCCTCAGGTTGGCTGTCCACAGTCTGTACTCTTTGTGTGGATCTCTGAAATATAATGTTAATGCCACTGGTGAATGCCACTTGCTTTTTGAAGGGATACGCTCCTAGGAACAAGCAATGATAGGCTGTTGTACTTAAATAGGTTGTGGCCTTCAAACCAAATCAAATCTGTATGTTTCTTTCTAAAGTCCCTAATGGAGTTGCATGAGAGAGACACCCAAAAGTCTTCCCAATCCACGATTTTAGATATATAATGTATATTATAAAATATATAATTTTATTTTTAAAATATAACATTTCATCACACTTTTAGAAAATATACAATTCAAATTCATTATCCTTAATATTCCACTATCACTGGAGTTACGTTGCTGTTTATAACATAGCACCAATTAACATTGCAGGATTTTTTAATTAGAAATTAACAAAACAAATATAACATAATTGAAATTAATCTTATATTTATAAAAAAATATTAATAATGAAACAATAATGAGGAGTCATTTTGTTTCATGTGAAAAATTAGGTGAGCTTCAGATCAGTTAGCAGTATAGCAGAAGAATCAGATGGCTTTAAAGTATAAAGTACTTAGGCTGTTTTCCTTGAAAATTTGCTGTTCTTTACAAAAATAAGCACATTCTGAATGTACAAACTGAAGTACTTTTGCTTGATGGAAACTGGATATTTCCTGCTTCACTATAGTAAGACTGAGACTGTAGAAAAAACACAGAACAATGACATTATAAGTTTCCATAATTTCAGCAATTCCCTTATCGAGTTTCTGCTCAATATCAAATCCTTAGCTTGAGAGTGAAAGAAATGAGAAACCATCAGGTATACTGCTAACAAAGAAACAATGTGATTGCTGGCTGTAAATATTTTCCTAATTACAAGTTTAATATTTAGTGTTCACACTAGGTAATTAGTTTGTATAGTTCCAAATAGCGTTATATTGATGAAAATCCCAGATACCTTGAAAAAGTTTAGAGTAAATAAACCTGGGCAAGAGGAAAACAAGAGAAAAAACCTGTTACATTGCAAAATCACTTTCTACTAAGCCTGATTTTGTAAGCTTAATACTGCAAAATGAAAAGTTTAAAAGGTTGCGGAGAGAATTTAACAGCCCAGAAAAGGATGAACGTAAATTAATAAACCCTTTCAAATTACTGTTTTGGGACCTAAGTTTACACTTTCATCTTCGGGAATGTAAGGTTTAACAAGGTTGTTTATTAATGGACAAAATTTACTATAATTAGCTGTCAGTTGAAGATGTGGCAGTCAACGCAGAGTACAAAGGCTGAAAATTGAAATGGCTAAGGCCAAACTCTGCTCTGTCATCTTACAAACCAGTCTTTTGGGGGTTGAGGAAAGGAAAAGCACACTGACATGCTGTCCTAGTTTGAGGTGGAGCAGAGCAAACTTTCTGTTCAGTGAGAGAGGCTCTTGCTTATCCTTGTTGCTGTGGCACCCAGGGTCACTTGAGTTGGTTGGTTACCCCATGGAGCGGTCGCACTTATGGGGAGGAGAGGACAGGTCAGGTGACCCAAACGTACCAATAGGAGATTCCATCCCGTCTGTCATGCTCAGACATCTGAGGAGGAGCCTCTTAGTTCTTCTGCCTTTGATCTTGTTCTTGAAGCAAGATCTGGAATCTGGTTCTCATCTGAGTCCAGTCTAGAACTTCCCCAGTGCCTGCCAGTGACATCTCTGTGGGAGCTTGATAAAGTTTTGTATATATTTGTATATAGAGTATCTATTTCATTATTTCCTTTTAATTTTATTATTAATATTTCATTAAAGTAGCTTAGTTTTTCCCTAAACTCATAAATCTCTTCATCTCTGTTCTTCCTCTCCTCGGAGCAAGAGGTGGGGGAGAGCATCAGTTGTCTTGTCATTGGCCAATTTGCTCGGAAATGTTAGTTAATAAGGATGGATGTTTTCCAGATGATAGGAATAGATTTGTGTAATAAATGAGCTGGGGACATAATGGTGCTGTAAATAATGGACTTTTTACATATTTAATACATAATTGACTTCAGCCTCAAAGAGCCCAGCTCCCTAATTCATCCAAGATTAACAAGAGACTTTAATAACCACTTAGATGACAAAATGCTTCAGAGTTATAAGAATGAGTCAAAAATATCTTTTCAAGTTATTTTTACAGAAAATTAGTATCCCCATATACAAATTAGCCAACCTTTGCCATTTAGAAAGCTCGTGTATTTGTTTTCAGAACTGCTTTCTGATCTTTTTATGCAATGAAACATGCTGAATTGAATCTCCTATGTACTAAAAACTTTTTTTAAAAAACTAAAAACCTTATTACTGAATTGTAAGACAATGATTGATTCTCTATTTTTCAACTTACTTTGCAAATAGAAGCTTGTATCCGCAAATAACTTCCTCCATAGTTATTAACAGTCTTTCAAAATTTTTTTGGGGTTATAAAGAGTGTATTTTGTATTTTCCATTAAAAATTTCTAACACTTGTTTACAATCCAAGTTGTTGAAATTTTAGGTTCGGTTTGGTTTTGGTCTTTCCTGTTCTGAAGCATTGTAGTAGTCTCCTTTGCACCGAGTAGGAAATAACTCATTACCTATTTTAGAAAGCTGAAGAATCCTGAAATACTTTGTACATAAAGTCTGCCTAAACATAATGTGTTCATTACAGAGTTCTGGGAAGAGACAGATACAAATGTTTACATTTGTGTTCACAAATGAGTTTAGCATACTTGGACATGCAGCTCAGATTTATGACTGAAGTAGCTCACAATAAGAGATGTTTTTGGACAACGCAATTTCAGTGCAATAGAAATCAAATGGCCCATGGCTTTTTAAATATATTTTTTCCTGGTCCTTTCTCAGTTAGTGTTTCATACCTGGAAAGCTTCCTTCTTAGCCTTTTCTTTTGAAACAGATTCCTAACTTTTATATTACTGTCTCTGTTATTCCTACTGTTGCTTGGCTGCCTTTTCTAGCATTTCTGTCATAATTCTTTTGTCCACATAAAATGACATATCTTTCCAGATTTATTTTTCCAGTATTTCTCCCTCCTGTTAAATGTCTTAAAGCATATGTCTTTTCAAAATTAATTCAGCCAGTATTACTTAATGGTGTCTATGGATGGATTATAAAAATGCCAAACAGATTGTATGCCAACAACATAAATTAAAAAAAAAAAAAAAAAGAAAAATGGGCACCTACCAGCTATCATACCATGCTTGGATTTCAGTAAGCAAATATACAGCTGAACGTCATTAGAATCACAGAATTGCATAGCCACAAAATGTATGCAATTATTTGGCAATTCATTAGCACAAACTAATGCAGATGTGATTAATTCAAAAGGTATAATCATTTCATACAGGTGCAGGCTTTGAAATTGACCTGCAGTCAGTGACTTGATGAGTTGTATGTCTAGGGGAGGGGAGACCACTCTTACAAATAGCCCAAGGGCATATGACACACCACAAAATAAAAAATGTTTCCACACAATAATAAAATTAATCAGCAAAATGTTCTAAATTTCTGTGGGACAAACACCCATTGATGGAATATTTCTGGTTTTGCGTTTATGTCAATCACAAATGTAAATACAGTTGTATTGTAGACAGATTTAAAGGGGATCAAAGAAAAGGCAAGGCAGAAATTTGACACATGTTCTACTGCATCATTGTGTGCCACGTGTAAATCTGAGCTGTGTATCCAGATCACTTTACCTACAGGGTAAATGAAATAAAAGTTGAGGTGGTGTCTCAACAAAATTTGGTATCTATAAATTTTGGATGGGATGGGTTTTGGATGGGTTCTGCACCTTCTCAGAATATGGACAAATAATCTCTGATGAAGGAGAACTCTTAGAATGCAAATCCCATGACAACTCAATGAAATGATGTGCCCTTGGTGAGGGTTTCCCACAAGGCTTTGAAAGTTTCTTACCAACAATTCTTAAATCATTGCCAGATTGTCAGGTGATAGTGCCAGCCCACTCACACTGACATCAAAAGGAATATATTCAGCATAATGTAATACTTATATTTTCTTTGGGCAATAGAGAGATTGGTAATAATAGTTTATTCCACATAACAGATTTTTTTCCGATCAAGTCGATAACAAGTAGGTGCTCATGTCATCAATGTTATGAAATTAGTTTGGACCTAAGGATGGTTTCACCTGAGATGACTATGGATGCTTTTATAAGCCTGTCCCCAAAATGTTCACAGATCCAGCATGCCACAAATTGTTAGACTGCAATAACCACAGCCAATGATATCATCTGCTACTAGTGTGACATGAACCCAACTGAGAAATGTTTTTATTAAATGTTGAGAGGTAATCTTCTATTTGTGACATGACATAGAAACATACCATTTGAGAATCTGCTTACACATAACTTCTACTGCATATTTGGAGAGGGCAAAGAAAAAAGGAACTATGTTTGTAGAAAAGATTCATATTTCTAGATGACAGCTTTATTAAAAATAATAATTTTTCTAATTGTCTTCAAGAGTTTAAATGCATTCTTTGTATCCTGGTCTCTCTACGCTATTTTTAACACCCACTCATTATTTTGTGACTTTTAATGTCCTTCATGAATACAAAAATGATATATTTGGAGGAGGGGTGTTGCAGTTTGGGCACAACAAGACCACATCATAACTCATTAGAATATTTTTAGGAAAGTTGCTTGTTTATGAGCTTGTTTTATCCTCCTCCATGCAGTTCAAATTGCTTGTACTTTTGAATATTATGTATCATAATTAGTAATTGCTTCCAACATTGTAATATCCTGGCTGATGTGATCATTATGCACTCAGTAAATAAACTTTACACAGCAGTCTCCCATTGTAGCTGCCACTTCCTTTAGCCAACATAACGTTCTATGCCCTTTTTCAGGCACCCATTGAAAAGATTTGTAGATGTATTGAGTTCATTTTAGTCATCATTTGCCCCAGAATTAAAAGAAATGTTGCTTAACAGGAATGTGCATTAGCAAGGACTGAATGTACACTGGCTAGATTGATGCTGTTGCTAAAAGCACAGAAGCCAGATGCACCCTGCATTGCTATAAGAAAGAGTAGGTTTCAAAATATCTGATGCATCAGCATGCCTCATTTATGAGGTCTGATTATACATCTCCAGGCATTAGAAGGTGATGACAGAATATGCAGCGCAGGAGGGTTTGATTGCACGAAAGTACTAGGAGGAATATCAAAATGTCTGCTCTTTATTCAGCACTCGGAGTTGAAGAGAACACTGTTGTGGGTTAACCCCAGCTGACAGCGAGGACCGTGCAGCCACGTGCTCACTCCCCTGGCTGAGGTGGGGAGAGAATCGGAAGAGCAAAACCGAAAAAGACCTTGTGGGTTGCGATAAGGACAGTTTGATAGGTAGAACAAAAGCCATGTACACAAGCAAAGCCAAACGAGGAATTCATTCTCTGCTTCCCATCGGCAGGCAGGTGTTCGGCGATCTCCAGGAAAGCAGGGCTCCATCACCTGTGGTGGTTACTTGGGAAGACGAGCACCATTACTCCCAATGTCATCCTCCTCCCCTGCCTTCCTTCTTCACCCAGCTTTATGTACTGAGCGTGGTGTCACGTGGTATGGAATATCACCTTGGTCACTTGGGTTCAGCTGCCCCAGCTGTGTCCCCTCCCAACTTCTTGTGCACCGCGAGCTTTCTCGCTGGCAGGGCAGCACGAGGAGCAGAAAAGTCCTTCACTGCTTACCAACAATTGAAAACACCAGTGCACTATCAACACTATTTTCCATCCCAAATCCAAAACACAGCACCATGCCATCTGCTAGTTAGAAACTTAACTCTGTCCCAGCTGAAACCACGATAATACTTCATCCAAAGCTACTGACACGTATCATTGGATACGTGTATCAAGAAACGGATCATTCCACTTACTGCACTGTGAATGCAGAACCTTTTTTATGGCAACACTGCCTACCAAAATGCTTCAAACATGTGGACCACAGAAGGTTTTGAAGGCTGGAAGGTAGTACTGACTATGATAATGACCCAGGACACCTGACCTAACCACTCCAGACCCCCACTATTAGGTGGAGATACTGAATCCTTTTCCATAAAGCCAGTAGCTTGAGTCCTTGCACCTCATTAAGAGGGAGCGTTATTCCAGCACTGGGGCTTCTTAACATCATGCAAAAGCATTAATTTTCCTGTGATTCAGATTAAGTGTATGTACCATAACTGTTTCTTAGAATAGGTATGATTTCCCTTGATATCATCAGGCCACGTGGAATATGAATAGTGTCTTGTTTTGTTTGTGAAATCCAAAGGGAAACAAGTCAAATGGACAGCATCTTGAAGGGATGACTTTAAAATATTGTCTTACTGATTGCCTTGAGGGAGAAATGTCATGTTCAATGACTTCAGAGAAGAGATAAAATAGTGCGCAGCAAAGACCCAATTTTTGCCATGTTTTTGGGGCAGGGAGCGATGGGGATGGAGCAAAATTTAGTTTTAACTCCGGTAAAAAAGTTGTAACAAAGGAGGAACAGCATCGGGAGAGGACTCGATTCTTAAAGTGTATGGAACTATGGCCTCCTAGTGTAAGAAACATATGTACATGTATTGTAAGCTGCAGATGTACACTAGATCAACAGTGTAGATCATGTTCTGAGTTGATGCATTTCATCAGAACTCAAGACTTTCTTCACATAACACACCATAGCTTAGGGTCTTTGTTAACAATAATGGCAATATATTTTATAATACGAGAACCACTCTGGTTTCTCAATAAAAATAACAGCAATGAAAGCTGAAAGCCTCAAAGTGATTCTATAGGATTCACAACTGACTGGATTTGAAGCAAGGAATATTCTTTAGGCCCGGTTATTTTTGTAATATTTTACATTGGGGGTGTGGGGATGGGAGAGTTCGTTTACCAGGGGTAGGATGACCTAAAATTAAAGACAGTTCCACAAGTAGATGTGAATCAACCGGAAACGCTGGCTTTTTAGCATTGTTCTAGCAGTGAGAGTGGTTTGATCAAGGCTCACGTGCGTGACTTCTGGGATTCTCCTCATCCCCCCACCGCCCCGTTTTAAACATTAGCTTCACTAAGTAGTTTAACATTTCTCTGTCTTAGAATGTACAGTTCCAAGGTGAGTGTAATTTATTCCTTTGACTCTTGGAACCATTTGAGGTTTAATTTAGTCATGTATATACTATGAAATATTTAGAAGTGTTATGTAAATGTGAAGCACTGTAAGGATCAGTAATCTAGTGCTGTTGTTAGCCTACTTAGCTTTCCTGGTTTTAGGAAAGACTTAAAAAATTATGCTTTTAGCAATACTTTTTCGGGTGTAGTTTTGTTCTTATTGCTTTAAATCAACCATTTATGCAATATGACTTTTTTCAGGTGGTAGGGATAAATGGTTAATTGATTTAATCAGTGTTACAAGTCAGAGCTCTATACTAACATGAAATTTTGTGATAGGGTCAGGAATGAATAATAGAGTAAATATCAGGAACTGGGCCAAAAGTAGTTGAACAAACTGTAATGAATTTGTAAATTTAATGCATAGTTAACTGTAAGTAAAGTATATGATTATTCTATCAATCATACAATTCCAACGTAGCTGGACATAATCATTAGCAAAACAGAATTAGTTAAAAATCTCAGGTGAATAAAAGCCCTAATAATTACAGTGACTGTGGCAAGAAAACTCATATATGACTAGGTTTTCCCAGTGTCTGGGAAAGTTTCCCTAATGAAAGTTTTCTGAGAAGAACATTTGTGCTTTGAATATTTAAAGCATGCATCATAACTTAAATTACAGTGCTACTGATTAAATTAAATCAAGCTTCTCCCATATTGCAGTGTATCTAAAGATAATTACTACCCTTTCCTAAAGCAGTTTGTCAATTTGAACAGAGTAATTTGGCAAAGGATGTTGCACCTGGGGCTGCTGTCATGTCTTCTAAGGTTTGGGGCATTTGCTATTTATGAGAATTGCAGTGCTGCAGGTAGCCACGGACAAAACAAACCGATGCCTTGTCTGTATAGACAATATTTTTAGTCCCCTAGCATTGAACTTGTTGATTTTGAGGCTTTTTACAAGAAAACAGAGAACCTATTAGAAATATAGGCATCTCAGTTTGGCCTGGTATATATAGTATGTGTTTCATAACTTTAGATTAGTAATAAAACCAGATTATAATTCTTGAGTATCTTTTAACACAAACCATAGTTTGTAACTGGAAAGAAAAAAAATCCTGAAGTTTTTTTGTCAGTGAAATTATATTGTTTCTGGTGATATGGAGTTGAACAAGAAAATTAGCCATTAAGACTACATTCTCAGAGAGCAAGAGAAAGGAACCGAAAGCCTCAAATCAGCCTGTTAAAGTGAAGCATCAGTATAGGCCTAATCATCTGTATGATATGAATTTAGAATGTGTAAGTTGTCTGCAAAGCAAACAGCAGAACCTCATGAAAACTGGGGACAGTGTAGGATACTGTCATTCATCGCACAGGTGCCTGTGGAAGGTGGGAGAGTTACAAAGGAATGCTCTAGGCAGAACACCCTGGAGTGAATAGGGCAATCGTCTACAAGGTGGGATATCCATGTTCACGTCCATTCTCTTCATGATTTAGCTAAGGCAATTGAAGAAAAGCTTCTGAATTATGCACACATCTAATTACTGGGGTGATGCAATACACTTAGATCACTTTGAACCCCTACAGGCAGAGCTCTTTGTACAAAACCTTCTTTTGTCCTTTCTTAATCACTTTCTAATGAATCCAGTTAAAGTTCAACTACATATTTAAATTGAAACATTTTCATCAGGATAGAATAAGACCTTGTGTTTTTGGTGCCCGATGCTTCATCACAATGTGATAACAACACACACTCCAGAGAGGTGAGAAGTGAGTGCAAATTTACTCCTGCAGGGGAATAAACCAGTGCAGTATCAAAACCTGAAAGCATGCTGTCTTCCTTGGCATAGTGCATGATGGCAGCATATCCATCAGTTTTCTGAACTGAGTCCTCCCTGGTTTCTTTTCTGAGAACAGAGGGAAGGACAACTGTTGGAAGAATTCAACCTAAGTTTGCAAGAAATGTGAAATAAAAACCCCAATAATAAAAGTTTCTTATTTTTTTTTTCTACTGTGACTCAGAAAGATGCAATGTGTTCCTGTTACCTTTAAGCCTCTTGCATACAGGAAAAATGAGTTTTCCAGCACCTCTCTGATATATTACAATGTTAATATTCTTGGATTACTACTCATCTACATGTAACGTAGATTTGTTTACATTAACCCTCAGAAATGTTATGGCAGAATAGAAACTAAACTTCCTTTTCTGTGTCTATATGACCATTTTTCCTGCTTTTAACACGCACAGAAATTAAATACATTTTGAACTGTCTGGCTACTGAGCTAAGAGTATCATTATAGATGATACCATAAGTGCTTGTATATGGTGCTTTTTTATGATTAGTGATAAGTTTCATTTGTAGGCTAAGCTGCTATTTTCACTAAGTAATGGCAATTGAGCCTTATTCAGCAATGATGAACATGAACATGTTGCATATCAGGATGCAGTGGTAGATGTAGTGACAAAAATGAAATAAAATGTTGGGTTTTCATAGATCCAAGAGTAGGTATCCCAATTATTAAAGCAGAGAATTCCATGCAATTTGGTGGTCTTTCATGCCTCTTTGCATCATGAATAGTACTTTTGTGAGAAAAGGATTTTAGGATCTCATTTTAGGAGATCTCTTTAAATGACTAGTCTGCACTGTATGCACAGTGAAATGACAGTGATTTTTTTCTGATAACTTTGAAACACACCAAATCTGTTGCACATTGCCTTCAGTGCCCTAACATTTGTTGCAAAATCAGAGTAGCTGAGAAGAGACTCTGGAGATCGTCGTGTCCAACCCTCTACTCAAAGCAGGGTCAGCTACAGCAGACTGCTCAGAATCGTGTCCTGTTAGGTTTTGACTATCTATCATCTCCAAACATGGAGATTCCACAACCAATTTGGGCAACTTGTTTTAGCGTTTAACCATCTTTCCACCCAGAGGAGGAAGTTTGGAGATCACAACACTGCTTTTCCTAGCTGCCCAGCTTCCCATTCTTTTTCCTTTCTCTTGCTCCCTCCTTTTGGTTTTGTTCATATGCAGCGATGGGAGGGGAAAATGTTATTTTGGTTTTTTTTCCTCAATAAAAGTACCTTTCATCACTGGAGTTACTGTACTGCTACAGGTCCCTGCAAATAAAAGTTGGGCTAAAAATCTTTTGTGCAATACTTTCTCGTTTATCATATCACATGAGAATATGTTCTCGGTGTAAGAACAGTGCTGGAAGTCCAGAGTCTGAGCTGCATTTGCAGGTGTGCCACTGACTCAGTGAGTAATAACAAAGAAGTCAGTTTTGCCTCTACCACTTTGTTAGGAATTGATAAGAATGGCTGGTGAAACCTCCTGGAATGTATTATGTGGGAAGCCAGACATGATCACAGTGAAAGCTTCTGGCTTATATTTTATTATTTTATGATTTTTACTATTTTGGAAAAGTGCTTTGGGATCTCTGTATTTAACTAAGTGATTAATACTGTTTGTAATAGAAAATGTGATACTGAAATTCAGCAATCTTGTCTGTCTTTATCTGACATATTCAGAGTTCTGCTAACTTCTGTGTTCCTTGGAACTGTTTGCAATAATGGATTTTCCAGATTTTTGACTGGTATCTTATGATCTTCTAGATGGGAACAAAAATAACAGCCAGAAGGGACTGATGAGCTATGTTGGGGCATGGCTGTGGTGCATCATCACAGCTGTCTTTTTTGCAAGGCACTGTGATGTCGCTGAGTGCAGCGTGCCTCTTGAACTACATTGTACCCTGGAATTTCCAGAGCTTAAACTAATCAAAATCAAGCAGACATGCAGAAGTTTTTTTAAGGGATCACCATCAGTGTAAGCACAGAAGTAGTAGTTAGCACTTGTCGTCTCTGTTCCATTATATGAGCATGATTAGCATTCCACTATCAGTAGTTAACCAAAAAAAGATTGCAGAAAAACTTCCTATTCACTCTTTTTAGCTCATGAGATAAAGATATGGCATACACCTATTTCTTTTTAGCTAGGTACATGGGCTACACAGTTGTGGAAGAGTACGCTTATCTGATTAAAGACTGGGGATTACAAAAATGCTGATCAGTGTTGGGTAGTAAACTGTTATCACTAATCCCAGTTTCCAGAATACAGAAAATGATTTTTAAAACCTGTGAAGCACAGCATTTTTCATTTGAAATTGTGCACATTAATTAGATAATTGTATGTGCAAATGGCTAATTGTCATTAGCAAATTCAATTACTCTATCAGCATATATAATCATTGTAATTATACATTCAAATCAAGTACATGCTTGATGAATTGTTTAAATCTTTTATCTGACAAGGCCAAAGATACATCTAAGGTAGCACCTTCCTTGTATTGCAGATCTCAACTCCTACTTTGCATTAATTATTTATAACTAAGCTTCATTCTTTACTTCACAAGATATTGAGAAATGTCTGCTACCAGCCTTGTCTTCTAATTTCTTCAAATGACTTACTGCACAGCATTCAAAAAACCTCTTTTTTTCTGACCTTATCATTTGACCACATCCTATCACAGTGTCATTTAATCTAAAAAGAAAATTGAAGTGAGCTAAACCTGAAGACAAAATCATAGGAGAAGACTATAAACTCCAACCCATGCTCATACGGAGAGTTGGTAATACCACACATACAGAGACATACACCGGTCATTGTAACACAAAGCACGGATGTTCATTTTGGCTGCTCATAAATGTGTGAATGTCATCACTGGCCTGCAATTCCAGCTTATCACGCTATTTCCAATTGATTTTTGGCTGCCAAGATGCACAATGGAAGCTTTCCCTAAACTCACATTATGGTTAACATGATGAAAATGTATAAATCACATCTTTCTTTTTTTTTTTCTCCTATTGTATAAAGCTGGTGGTTTGGCTTCACTACCCCTTTTGTCTCCACCATATATTTTCCATCTTTATAATAGTGACTTTGTTTCTCAGTGTGGAGCTGAAGAATTTCTTCCCATTCTTTCTAGTTCATTTAGCTTTGTATCTTGCTGAAAGCTATAGGTATTCTGAATATGTTGGAAATAAAGAGTGAACCACCTCTGAATATGAGAGAATTTATGCTAGTGGCTAAACTAATGCTACCATTTAATCCTTTAGGCAAAAATTATTTCTAAACCATTTTGTTCCTGACAGTGTATGAGGCGGAGAAGAAGTGGGGTGTTCAGTCGTGATATCTTTATACGGCTAGAGCTCAGCCTTGTATTTATTTGGAATTCTGTGAACTATCTTAGTTCCTGGTTTATGCACAATAATGAAGATTTAATATGTAGTCTTCAATGTATCAAGGAGAAAACACTGTTTTCTGTTCAGATGAATGTTCTGGTGAAAAGTTTCATTGTGGTAAAATAGCAGAACTGTTTTCCTCAGTCTTCTTTCCACGAATGCAGACAATCTTTTAAATATTCTGGATTCAGGCCAGAAGTAGTTTGAATTTCTTGTAAGAAACCTGTGTAGAGCATGGAAAGTGAGTTCATAGAAGCAGGTTGTTTATAGCATGCATTGCTTAGACAACTTACTGAATTCTGTAATTGCTGAAGTTTTGAAATTAATAAAGTTGAGATGCAAGGATATTATAATATTGCAGTTCAGCATAATACTTAAGTAAAATGAGTCAAAATTATTGCATGTTTCAATGAGACAGAGCTGTGATCAACTGTGATCAATTTTTAAGCTGGCTGTGAGGCGCTAGCTATGTGCTCTACAAGGCCTTATTTTATGAACCATAGATTGAATATATCTCAGATACTGAATGGAGCAGATGTCTGTAAGATATGTCTGATTTTTGAAACACGTGTAGTACTACAAGAAAATGTTCCTGTTAAATCAATCACAAGAAGTTGATTGAAAGCTTTTATAAAGTACTGTAGTATTTATAAAGTAGTGTGTTGAACATAAGGACACAATATAAGTAAACTTTTATTAAAAGGTGCATGAAAAGAAGAAAGGAACTGATGTATCTTAAATTGAAGAACTCTTCTTGAGATTTTGGTGAACTGAATCTGTGAAAGTAGACAAATCACGACAATCTTGTTCTCCATGTCTAATTCAAATAACTACACAAGCACGTAAGAAAATACAAAAGATTTTCTTTCTGTAATTTAACTCAAGCATTATTGACATGCCTTTCATACCATGTGATTGAGTGATTTTGTCGTCTTTGAAAAAATAATATGATGACAAACATCACATTTTAGGAATTAACAATGTAGAGATCTATACAGAAGGAAATCTCAACAGGTGAACTTTGAAACCTCTTTTTTTTTCTATACTTAAACCTAATTTTTATAAACTACTTTCCTGTAGAACATTTTTCTTTTTTCTTTTTCTTCTAGTTGGTAGGAATATGGAGAGGACAGTGTGAGGCAGAAATATCGGGGCTGGTCTTTCCCATTCTTATCACATACTAGAGAATCCCATCCTGTCCCACTTTGTTCTGCTGGGAGCAATTTGGGTAACCAAGAATCGTGTGCCAGGGACAAAGAACAGCAACCTCACAGTATCAGTCCTGTGATTATGAGGACATCACTCTGCACTCTACCTTTCTTGAAACAAAATAGTCAAATAAAAAGCCAGAAGTTATTTTGAAAATTCATTATAGAGAGATTTGTAAATAAATGTGGGCAATGCTGCAGATTTTCCAAAGGCCAGAAAGCACATTCCATGTAGAAACAAGTTATTGTAGACGTAAGATTAATTTCCTTTGAGCATCCACCTTTCCCTTGAGAAAATAAAACAATGTGATTGATATTGATTCAAAATTATGTTCTCTTTCAAATAACATTTTAAAGTTAGAACTGTGTAATTAATTAGCAGAATAAAATGAAACTTTGAATGGAAGACCTTCATACAGCTGGGAAGAAAGAGAAAAAGCATTTTTCATATAGAACAATGTGTTTTGTAAAAGGCTTGGTTTAATGAACAGACGCAAGCAAGTGATTCACAGCATATAATTTATTTGACAAGTTCATTTTCTTTCACTTCTCATGGTGAACCAAAACAGAGCTATATTTTCTGTTTTGAAAAAGTAATTATTTATTTTTTTATGATTTTATTTTTTACTGTACAAGGTCATTACAAGTTTTCAGGGACTGCAAAAACTGTATTAGGCGTTCTGATATTTCTGAATTGTTGTTATGATTGCGTCTTATAAATTGCATCATATTCCATTTCCTGATTTTTCTAACAGAGCTCTGAGACATCTGTAGTCCTGTGTTTTGAGCAATGTCCCATGCAGACTTAATATAGTCGAGCTGGGTGCAACCGCTCCCATGTGCAAGTATTTAACGCTTGCTGTGTGAGAGTACAGTGTAAGACTTTAAGTGTGTGTTTTGGGCCTTATCCAATGGAAATCAGCAAAACCCATTTTCCATTGACTTCTGTGGCAGTGGATCACTGTTCCTGTGAGCATCTTGATGACTGAAAACTCAAATCCATGAATGTGCATGGGTCACGAAGATAGGCTGACAGAAGAGTTGAACAAATACTTAACAGAATTTTTCTTAGCAGGCAGATTGATTAATTGCCTAGAATGACTTGAAGTTTCAGTTGGTGAAGACATTTTGCTTAAGCCCTGCTTACAAACTTTGATGCATGTTATTCTATGCCATCACTGTTTCATTGTGCTTCAGAAGTGGCTGTAACTGTGAAATAAGAATAATCTTCAGCATGTGACCAGCACAGTTCTGATTTCAGGGAGTTTTTCAGTTTCTCTTGTTATTCTTGTGGTCGTTTAACCCCAGCAGGCAGCTAGGACCATGCAGCTGCTCATGCAGTTCTTCCCTTTCCCGTTAGAAGGGCCGGGAGAAGAGGGAGAAAAGGAGGGAAAAGGTAAAGGAAAAAAAAAAACCTCGTGGGTTGAGATAGTTTAATAGAACAATAACAGAAAATGAAAATAGCAATCATAATAAGAATAATAACACTAATCACTCTCACCGCCTGGTGAACTGGTACCTTCCCGAGGAGTGATCATGGATTCCTTCCCCCCAGCATATCTATATACTGAGCATGACATCTATGGTACAGAATATTCTGTTGGACATTCCGTTGTTCTGTCCATGCTCCTTCTCAGCTTGTATGGGAAGATGAAAAGAGTCCTTGAAAAGCATAAACATCACCTGGCAACAACTAAGATGCATTAATGACATCCCTTTTCAAAAGTTTTGCTGTAAATTTGGTTAGTAGGTTAGTCTTTTCATTGTCAACAAAGATTTCAGTCTGTACTATCTGAGAAATATTACATATTCTCTCATCTTGATCCCTGAGTGCTATCAGGTCCAGCTACCATCTTACAAGAGTCCACCCTGACTCTCCAGCAGCAGAAGAACCTTGCTCCCACCACAATCTCTGACTCTCATTTTTGTTTCGTGTGGATCCAAGCCTCATTTTTTCCTACACTGCTAAGAAGCCCTCTTGTACATCTGGCTGGATGTGTAGTCAACTGTGAATGTTTTTGTCTAGATGCAGTTCAAACTGCTGCTGCATTTCTCATTCCTGCTTCAGTAATGAAGGTTTGAAACACAAATACCCTTAATCTAATTGCAAAGCAGAAACTATTAATGTATCATCTCTCTTGATCATACCTATTAACAATTGGCGCCTTCAGTTTACCAGACCAATGTTATAATCTCTTTCTGGTCTATTTTCAGGCAGGTATTTTTTAATAGTAAGACTGACATTTCCAATAATAGTTCCTTTTGTTGTTGTTAAAACCTGCCACTAAACAAAAGACTAAAAACCTACCGAAGAGAAACAAAAATAATACTGCAAATGTTTTTCTTCAACCAAAATAATGTAAAGCTCCCATCCCATTTTCAGCATAGTTTTCTGAGCAGCACTTTACTCCCTACTTTGCAGAAGTTGTACTTACAACTATTTCCATAATTATTAGTCTGACTTTTAAGCATAATGGATATCTATTATTATTTAATCTGTGGTGTGCACAATTATAAGACTTCACTTCCTTTAAAAGAAATCATGACTCTTTAAACTGACCTATGCTAGATGTGTACTGCAGTAAAGGCTAAATGGAATTTAGCAAGGCAGAATTTCAGTAGCTTCCATTGGTATAGAATTGTCCTGAAAACTTTTAAATCAAGTTAAGTAGTTTTAAGAAAGAAATTTACCTGCTAGCTACAATAGGGAATTCAAGTCAACAGTATTCCTAGATTTCATTCTCAGTGGCAAGAGCTCTGTTTGCAGCCTAAATTCACCTTCATGTCTCAGGTGTTGCCTGCGTGTGAAATCAATATAACAGAAACTTGCTTAACTCTCAAGTGTATCATGAGAATTAATGTTTGTAAAAGAGCTTTCCTCCACTGGCTGATCAGCATATGTTTATCCACTCAGTAGCAAACACATGGCTAATGAAAGTGGAGCGCTGCTGAGCTCCTGAGGGGATCCTGTCCTGGGGCCAGATAGAGCCAGAACCTTGCCACTGGTGTCCACGTGTGCAGCAGATCAGGCCCTGGGGGCAGAAGAGTCCCAGTGACAGCTCAGAGGAAAATGTTCTGCATTCTTCCTAAAAACCATGATGAAAAGGAGTATAAACTGAAAGGCTTGTTTATGGTATTTCTTTTGCTTCAGATATGGAAAATGCCAAGTACAATCTATTTTGATCAAGCTGTCAAGAATTTATGCCATAGTATTTGACCACGAGAACTATATGCAGAAATCCTGAGGAGATGTATCTGTTCTTAAAATGCTGTTGGCAACTTTCTCATTTCAAATAGCTGACAGGGTGCTTCGCAATCATTTGGTTTTATCTCCTTATAAATTTTATCTATTTATATGTGTTACCGCTTTTAGTCTTAAGTGCCAAAAGAACCAGCTTGATTGATAGCATGTAAAATTTAAAATATATAGATTGAATGTTTTTCAGCAAAATTATTTGGTTTCTTTTCAAGTGACTTTCTTCACAAGGAAAGCTTTAACTAAAAACAGGTCAAGCATCTCTGTGTTCTAATTTGAATGGCTGATCACACTCTTTCTTTGTAAAGCTTTATTTTAGTGCTCTCTTTCATTCTTCCTTTCCAAAGTTATTGTGCCATACTGTTGAAGCACCTGCCATGTTGATTTCATTTCAGTGTTGGGTGAAAATAGTTCTAGTTCTGTGAAATGATTCATACATGCATACAGTTTGTCAAGCACAAAAAGTTTCTTAGAAACGAAAGGTTTTATATAACTGTAATCTCTCATTGCAATGAAATGTAACTTTCCTAAGAAGAAAAAAAAATATATCTTTCTCTTTTTTCTTGATATTTTTCTCAGAGTTCACATTGCCAGCACAACTGTACTTAAAGATAAGCAACCCATAGACTGAGTCCAAATCCTTATCTGAAATCAAGTAATGAGATCCTTTCATAACATATGCAGCAAGTAAGTGCATGTCAAAACAAATGCCTGGGATGACTTCAGTGCTAATAATTTTGCTTGTATTTGTATGAATTCCTCTATATGAATCAAACAAACAAAAAAATACAACATCTGTTCCAAGGAAGGTATTTCTTTTCTTTTTTGTTTCTTCTTTGTCCTTTAGTCCTTCCTTCTGTCTGGAGAAAACTTACACTTTCTATTGTAGTGAACCTGAGTGTTCATTGCAGATGTTTTAAGAAAAAAAATAAAAATACTGTGTCTAGTGATCTTGCACAAAACTGGTTTATACCTACTTCCCAACTGATCTCTTAAGCAGGGCCAAGAATTGGAGCACAATTGCTCTTCAGATCTAATCCTGCATGTCCAAGCTGCTATCTTGAAATCAGGCTAAACTGAGACATGTAATTCCTCTCAGTGAGCTTCTTATCTTCAAGTCAGTAATTTCATGTATGTTTGTGTGTTCTGCTTGGAATAACATTCACATCTTAGAGAAATGTATTTTACCAAAGCTTCTAAAACACAGTCTGGGACTGATTTTCTGGGTTGTAGGGTACCACAGTTTGTAACAGCAAGCCAAAACATGAGATTGTTTTCTTGTCTGGGCGTTTTTTCCTAGGAGATCTTTAGTTTCATTGATTAACTTGTATTAGTGTTCAGAGGCAGGCTGTGAAATGACAGACCTGGCAGAAAACGGCCAGAGGCACCAGTAACACCTTGAATAACAAGGGCCACTTCAAAGCTAACATCATCTTACAAATCAATTAATGAGATTATGTGCCTAAGGAGGCAGGGACTTGTAAATACTTGACTGACACTTCCTTAAGAGTAATTTATTTTATAGATTTCATCCAACTGCAAGATTTTACTTTTTCGGTTTCCCTTTCTCTGATTTTGCTCATATTTAAGTTTACCGATAAGCTTTCTGAACCGTTAGTACACTCATATCCAAATTTGTTGATTAAAAATAATTTTAATAAATCAGTGCTTATACAGTACAGCTGCATGACATACAACTGATTTAAACATGCTCTAGCAAAACTTGCAGCTCCTCATGACCTTCAAGTAATATTTTGAATATATATTGAATATATTTGAGAAAATCCAGTTTGCACAAGGACGGACTTTGGAGAAGGCTACAAAACAAAGTGTTTTGAATCCACTTTCAGTGTAATACTTTGGTAAATATTTGCCTTAATAAAGGATACATTGTTTTACAAGATTTAAGTAAGTGTGCATTCACTATAGGGTAATTCAGTACCAACACTTCCATTTTACATAGGATTTGCTTCTATGTACAGAATACTTGCAGAGAATATGTGAAATCATTTTCACATCTCTTTAAAGGAGGTGGGCAGGAGAAGCACATCTGCTACATCCAGGAGGTGTCAGAAAGCACCTGGAGAATACACACATCATCGTGCCGCTGTTTACTCCTGTATAATATTGATATTATTGTGTGTAGACACGCAGTACAGTGTACATAGACCAGACAGCTTTTACCAGACAGCTCTAAGCAGAGGATTTCTGAATGTCCAGTATCTGGGTAGGAGGTTCCCAACCTGCTATGGCAAATGGGCATAGAGAAACCGCGTCCACCTGAAAAAACAGGAGAGGTCTGGGGAACTATGGATGTTTGCTTTACGGCTGTAAGAGCCAAAGTCACATGCAAAGCATGACTGAAAACAAAATAGTCAGCACGAATGCAAACCATGACTACTACGTTTCCAAATAAAACCCTGGCAACACGAAGTAAAAACTGATCCTGTTACAAAATAAAGATAAAGGAAAATGAAAAGAAATTCCTTAAACAGTTCATTGGGCAGCGAAAAGAATGAGTAGCTGAGTGAGATACTGTAACTAAGTATACTGCCTGAAGCACTGGAACAGCAGATAAAGGTGCCTGAGGATTATGAACTACAAATGAATGAAACTGGAATATGATAACATGTTTTTATATCCAAAACCAATGCTAACATTACACAGCTGTGAACTCTGGCATCCACACGCAGCACTGGAATCATGTAAGACTTGCTAACTAGAGCCAGGCTCATTTGTGGGACATGTGATTAAAGCCTTCAAGAGAGATTGTTGAGAGATAGATCTAGCTCCACAAAAATATCTTTAAACAGCACATACAGCAGAAATGTGCAGAGAAATGCTCAAAGCAGTGTTCAGAGAAAGTACACATTATTAAATCGAGCAAGTGCAGACCACAAGACATAACAGATTTAGAAAAAAGGAGAACACTTACCCAGGTTCTGTGCATAGTACGCAGCATCAGGAAATCATGAGACAGGAAAAATTAAGTACACCTAGTTCACAGGCACCTTTAAAAATTATATGGAGAATATAATCAAATCCTACTTCGAAGGTGGCAAATGAAAACAAGCATCAAAACCACAGACTCTTAGGACCCAGAGAATTCTAAGAAGTGGGATATCTGGAATAATGTTGAAAACTCTTACGAAGAGGAAACCTTTTAGTAAAGCTGAATCTCTTCAAAAGGCTGGTCTGTAGAAGGGAGCTGCCAGTCATGCACTGAATGCCATGTTTGCAACGATTACATCAATGGCTAATTGAACTCCAGACGGACGGTGAAGCCAGTTGCAACGCAATCCAGGAATAGTTGCAAAGAGCAAAGCTAGCCTAGAATAATCTGACCCGGTGCTAGGGCTGTACGAGAGAACTATTCTGAGGTCTGTGAGTGAAACCCTATTGTTGATAAGAAAACTTGAAAAAACAAAATACTCCGATGAAGAGATCTTATGAGGCAAAGCAGAGGTGAACCACAGCACCGGATGGTCAGGAAAAATATGGACTTTATTTCAGCACAGTGCCAAGGCAGAATGGGAAGACCTGTCACAGTTAGCTCAGTTCAACCTTCTAGTACAGTATGAAGTGTACATTTCAAGGATCTGAACACACCAAGGATGAATCAGAACCAAAAAAAAAAATGCTCTAAATTTATTGGAAAGAGGAGATCAAACAGTTTTTGTCATCCCTTTCACTATTAGTATCAGGTCCTACTTTTCTCTGATGGCACATCTTTTCTTATGAGACACAAGGAGCTAAAAAGTGTACTGTTCTTGAGCTGTAAGATCATGGGAGGAACGAAGCTAGTCCCTTGGCAAGACCCTGCTGTGAAGAGAAGGATTTAGGCTTGTTTCTTCCTTTGTTCTTTTCAAAGTGTCCTCTGCTCCCAACAAAATTCCTCTGTGTATGTTTGTATCTATGTATAAATAACATATCTAGATTCTATGAAAACACACACAACCAAATTACAGTAAAGAAGACCTTAAAAGGATAGTTTTATTTCTTTCTGCAGCTGCCCAAAGTTACACCTGTTATAACAGATTCTATAAATTTGTTCTTAACACACATTCTAAATATTTCCATCTCTTATTCTGAACAACAGTAAAGAGAAGGATTGCAAAACTCTTTGACGTATTCTCAGCAGCTGTTATTAATTCATGACTCTTTTCTAAGGGGTATCTACTTTCACAGCTGTTTATAGACATCTCTCTACTTATCTTTGGGAAACTTGTAGCTTTCAGAACTATACAATATGGTGGAATTAATATTTGAGGAAGAAAGGTGAAGGGCTTGAAGTTCTTATTTTGACACAAATTTTATTTAAACCGGATAATATTAACTTTCCAACTTTCACAATTTACTTCTGTAGATTTCTATTGGCCTGTGTTTTATTGACAAAGTGTGAGAATTCACTTGCTTTATATATCTAATTCAGAACTGTGAAAATTTATTAAATTTCTCCTTTATTATCTGCCTTCTATCCTGTTAAGTAGTCTGTTGGATAGTCCTTTTGTCTTTGTTTTCCTGAGCTCTTATTTTGAACTCTATTGTCAGGAAAATCTATCTAAATACATTAGTTTATTGTTGATAAATCATATGGACCCTATATTTTAGCTCTGTAAGAAAATCAACAAGAAAGAAACAGAAGGGGTAAAAAGCTATTTCATTCCAGCATGGGGGTGGTACAAGGTTAGTTCTGGATCCAGTTGTATTCAGTATTTTCACTGAAGAATTAGATGATGCAATAGAGGCCAGGTTTATTGCCTTTACAGATAAGAAACTGTGAGGGTATGTAAAAGCACCAGAGTGGGATTAAAATTCAACCTATATTTACTGAAATGGTTTGAAAATGGTTGAAAAAATTAATAAAATGCAGAGACAACAGCTTGGGAAGAACAGCCAACTATAAAATGAAGGAAGAAGTTCTTCTGTTTGTTAGATTATGAACTAGATAACCAAATGAAGAAAAAGCAGCAAAGTCCCTGCTGTTGTGAAACGGGTAAACTTCACACTGGAATATACAAAAAGAAAAACAGAGGTAAAGCAAGAAAAGTAGGGGTAAAAATCACATTGTTCAGCATTGTTACCATGCCCACTTCTGGGCACTGCATTGCAAGAATGATACGCATCAAGCTGAGATAATATAGAGGGGAAAAAAAAACCAACCAAACAAACAAAAAATGAGAAGCTTAGTAAACATGGCAGTTGTCAAAAGATTGAAAAAATATTTTCACGTGTTTCAAGAAAGCTAATAATAAAAATTTTCAAGGACAGAAAAGTGTGAACAAAAATGAATAGTACATTCCCTGTCTTACAAAGTAGTAAACTAAATGGAGCATTGAACTGATTACATACGGGTGTTGTTAATACCACAACGTCAATGATCTTTAAGAAAAACAGTATAGTGTCTGTCAAGAATACTGTTGATACAGTTTGATCCCATCCTGGGCAATAAGAAAGCAAAAGAATATTTTTTCACAGCACTTACACAGAGTTCCTCCATATTTGAGCAAAGGATGGTACTGAGCACAAAAGTGCTTTATTTCAGTTGTGTCATGTAGGCCAGGGAGATGGACTGCGGAGGTATCAGAGAAGAGAGTCATTTACTCTGTAGAAGAAAAGTCAGAAACAAGAGGAGGTTAGGCTGGGAACACAGCTTTGAAAGTGAACGCTGATGACTTTGTAAAAAGCCTTTGCAGTCTTTCTCTGTTGTTTTTTTTTTGATTTTTTTTTTTGTTTAGTTATTTTGGTGGTTTTGTGTTATTTTGTTTGTTGTTGTTTTTTAAACTAATACACCCTTTAGCTAATGTAAATATGCCCCTTAGAATCTTGTTGTGTTGACGAAGTGTTTGACTATCACTTCTTGTGGCAGCTGTTTCTGTCTCTTTGGTGCTATTACATATTCCCTCTTGTCAGGCAGCTTTTTATTTTTTTGGCCTGTTTATTTCTCCTTTTTCTGGGGGTGTTGTTGGGAAACTGATGTTTACTTTGGCTTTCTTAGCATAGTTCTACATATTTTCATTTATCCAAATTTCATGTTTGTATGCCTAGAAGCTGGCAAGTTATTCTTGCCAGCAGATGTTAGCATTTGTATTGATAGTGGCTTTCAGATGGTGCAGCACCTGGAAACTGCTGTACTATCTTACTTTTGAATGCTGCTATGGTCTATTTGGGTTTTGTTGTTTACCTTCTGAGGAAGGGGTTGAGTATCTGGTTTTGTAGTTTGGATTTTGTTTTTTTTTTTTCCATTCTGTTTTACAAAAATTTCTTAATTTCATACCAACTTTTCCTTATGTGCCAAATTCAGTATTATAGACCATAATATTGATCATCATGTGAAAAACATCAAGGTATTTTACATGTGTCTTAGTATGGAAATAAATTCCATTAATTAGGGAAGCATAGTTCTACTAGTCTTTCACTATTTCTTTTGGCAATGAAAAACTTGATAGAGAGTTGACAGCAAAGTCTTCCAGTGTTATACAGACATGCGGCAGGATATTGCCAAAGACTCTAGATGACTGTAGGGCTGTTCTCTTATCATTCCAGTTATAGGTTAGGCGCAGACACAGCTTCTTCATAGGTATTCTCTATTTGAAACCTCTGAATCACACCATCAGTTAAATGGCTTTTATTGTATTGACTGTTTTTCTACTTTTTAAAACTCAGTGCTATACTTTCCAAGGGACAGCTGCCTGACATCACTGAATTAGCACAATCTTTTTTATTAATTTTGAACTTTATTAAAAGAATTCCTGACCAGAAACATTTAAGAGTTCTAAGAGCACTGACAGACACACACTTAGTGACAGATACATCTATCTTTTGAAATCGTAGATATTGTTTAATGGACTAGAGACCTAATTCCACAGTTTTTAATCTAGAAATTAAGATCTTGGAATCTTGGTACCATGTAGCTTTGTAATAGAATTTAGTTATTTTCCATAAATTATTTACTAGACTCTCTATCTTCCTACGTTTCTTTAAATTTACTGTAAGAAGTGAAGGAAGGTTTTTTATTTCTGTTTCTCACCTGGTTCTTCTCCTTTGATTCCCAGTCTTGATCAGCACAAACAGTAGTTAAATTTCTTCCACAGAAAGTGATGAAAAAAAAAAAGAATGTATATTAAATGAAATAGAAAACAGGAAGTTTTAAAATTACTTTTCTGATTACTATTAAAGCTAAATATTAAGTACTTCATGAATTAGCTTGAAATTGGCATCTGTTTTTTATCTCAGAACTAGGGACATGGAAACATGCTAGATAATACAATACTTATTTTCACTGTGTTACTTATTTTTGAAGTATGACAAGTAAAGGATAGAATATTTCTTTTCTCTAGATACAAATTAAAGAAAATATCAGTAAGAACACAGAAGCGACAACAGAATCATCCCTTCTGTTTTCACTCAGTTTCTGAATATTCAGTCTCAAAAAAAATTATTTTTCTTTTTTTTTTGCCCTTAGCTTTGTAATATTCACAGTGAAGCTTCTGTGATCAAGATTTCAGGCTGTGGTTTTATACTTGGGTTTCATTTTATTCCTGGTGATTTATACGTTATAGTTGTTGCTGTATCAACAAAATCTTACCTTGGGGAATTTGATTGAGTAGCCTAACATTAAAAAAAATAAAACATTTCGTCTACTCAGCTTCTTCCCCTGCTTCATTATACTCAATTTGGAGTGGTATCTCTTGACATAGTGAAATTTCAGAACTTCCTTGTTGGTTCTTACTTCCATCAAGTATGTCTTTTCCTTAAACCGAGAAGAAGGCATAATCTGTCTTCAAAATATGAAGGTATCATCTAAATCTCTTAACTTCTTCAAAATAAACCATGGTGTTCTTTTTCCTTGCTATTGCATAAAAATAGATTAAGGTCATGGCTTTAGAACTTACAGAAGTAAGGGTATATAAAAGAAGTGTGGATAAAAAAAAAGAATGCAGAAAAAAGAATGCAATCTTAAGAGGTTGGTGTTAGCTGATAGATCTAGCATATGAAGCTACCTTTTCTTACAAATCAAACAAAGGCATACGTGTATTGGTTAATCTGGGAAATGATGACAGGTCTGGTGAATAAGTTGTCATGTAATTTCAGTACATATGAATTTGTATTTTACCAACAAAAAGTAATTATGCAAAATATGTTTGGTGCAGAAAGGATTGTCATATTTGGTAAGGAAGCATTCTGGCTTTGTCTAAGGAACATGGAAAGAAACTCAGCTCTCTTTTATGCAAATACACTTCTGAGCATGTTGCTCCTGATTATAAATAATCAAAATATATTGAAATAAATTTATCTTATCTCTACAAAGCAGATCTGTGCTGTAGGGGCCAGATATTTCAGTTGTAGAAACCTTTGCCAGGCACACACACGACTCTATCCTAATTACTATTCAATTCAGTTTTACATTTCAAAAACAAGCAAGCTGAAAATACAGTTGCATGCCAGATGTGAAATATATCTAGGAGGCATAAGCCAGAACAATAGCAACCTCTGTCCATTAGGTAACTCTTCAGATTTTATATGTTGGATTTTAGTTTTCAGTGGCTCCTTGTTGTTTTATCATAGCAGCTAGTTTTGCCTGTCCCTACTCAAATCTATTAGTTTTTAACAACTCTGACCACAAAGTTTCCGGGAAACAAATTGTTAAAATGTACTCAAGTTTTATGGCTTGTCAGCCCATTAAATGTTTTAAATTTCTTAACACATCTCTGTGCATTTAAGGGGATGTTATGTAGTTATATTTCCTATAATTTCTTATTTCTATGATGTTATGAACATTAAGCCAGAAACACAGTTAAGACACGATTGTCATATTTACAACTGTACAGTTTTGCAGGATTATTTTTCAGAGAGAGAGTTAATGACTAACATACTGAACAAATTCAGAGGGAAAAATATGCAATGACAAGACACCATTGAATGAAATGAATTTAAACCTGAAAAAACTGCATAATACAAATTACCAAGTGTTTCACTAACAGTACGTAGACTGCATTAAGAGTGTAGAGATTAATGAGAAGAGCAAACATTTATACATTCTGTAAATATATTCCTACTTAAGTAATAGCACAAACCATTCTCTGCC
Source organism: Gallinago jamesoni (assembly GCA_025769975.1). Classification (NCBI taxonomy): domain Eukaryota; kingdom Metazoa; phylum Chordata; class Aves; order Charadriiformes; family Scolopacidae; genus Gallinago; species Gallinago jamesoni. Next base: position 43,657,088 of record JAOQGH010000040.1, read on the forward strand.
ATTGCACAAACATACTAGTATTTATGCACATTTTATCTCTGTTCAGACCTGTTATACTATTTCTCTCATCTTTTCAGTGTATCACCATCTAGGCCACAGACTGCCTGGATACATGAAAATGGAAAAGCATTATCTCTGTGTCGTCAGTAAATTTGAATCCTCCATTGCCCACTGAGATAATAGCACCTACCTCTCCCCTCTGTAATTTTTTTTTCAAAATGGTCGAAGTTCACAGGAAACATGAACTAATAACAGTCCAATATGTCCACGTGGAAAGTACACTACATAATTAATTGTGCTAGTCTATTTATAATGTCACTTACAGAATAAAACATATCAATACAGAGCAGAAAAAGACAAAATAAGTCACTAGAAGACAGAAGTGGCTTTTTTCCTAGTAAAAATAATTTTCACTGAAAGTCATTTCATAGATGGATAATGTATTTGTGAATTTGCATTGAATTTATATTATTTTTATTTTCAAATAATTCAAAAAACTGTAAAATTGTCTCATTTCAAAATTTTCTAAATGAAACATTTAGATCTTTTGTTCTAAAAAGTGTGTCTGTTTCAAAATGGATATGACGTTTAATTCTAAATATTTTAATTTCCCCTCAGACATTTAAATGTTGTTAATATACTTCAGAAATGTAGGGTATGGATTATTATTTCAGGTTGAGCCTCCCAATAATTTACATTAGCTGTTAACATAGAGTAATTAGGGGTGCATTTAAATATAATTTCATAAATCATTGTGTATGTAATTGTAAATTTGCAAACTTCTGTTGCAAATAAAAAGTGAACATGATGAACAACATCATTAAACCATACCCTACAGCAGTACAGCAATTCAAATTCCTATTTAAAAGAAAACAAAAAAATGTTTCCCTTACCTTGTGTAAACTAGAAGAAAAGTTTCAACAGAGATGATAAAACTACCCTTGTCTGATGATCTTAATCAAAGTGCTTTAATAGCAGTATGAAGATAGGGTTTCTTTCATCAAATGTAAAGTTTTCCCAGGACAATTAACTGAGAAATAGTTATTCTTAATTAAAAAGATATCAAGTAGATAGAGGAGATAAAAGTTAGACCTATCAGAAGATAACAATTAGGAAAAAATAAAAATACTCCTTAACCCTATCTCCTTCTTAAGAATTCTCAGCAAAGCTCAGCGGAAATGTTTCTAACAAATAATTTAATGCCTCTGAAAAACTTTTGATGGTAAGTGGACACAGAAAAAAAAAACAAACAGTAATTGGGTGCCACATTGTATTTCATGATAAAGAGTTCTTTAATAACATAATATTATTTTTTTATATTAATAATACATGCAACTGTCTTGTCCTCCCGCACAGCTACTTGTTTGAAGTTAGTACATATGTCAGTGAAATAATTTATATTCCATTTGGCTGAATTAATCTGCAGTAGAACAGCAATGTTCAGGAAAACATGATGTGGGTATCGAAGACTTGTACAATTTTAATGATGCCTCCTGAGTGCAGCCACTAGTCCTTACCAAAATATCCAGATAAGATATCCCTAAATTTTCCATTTGAGGGGTGGTGCTCATCCTCCCTTGGATTTGCCAAATCGCTGACAACATGCCTACCACCTCCCATTGTGCCTGGGATTTGGCCACCAACAGTGGTTTGCACAGGTCATTACAACACATCTTTTTTATTCAAACTTTGTGTTCTGAAACTGTCATGCTGAAACAATGGCTTCCATTGAGAAAAAAAATCCTGCAGAAATCGTACATTTGTTACTAACTTGGCTTACTTATATAAATAAACACTAAATCTTAGTGTTTATTTAGAAATGGAGATTTAGTTAAATATTGCACTTCATGAATTAATGACTACATTAAGCTAAATATCGTAAACACATAAAACTGTTTGGGTCAGCTGATTGGAAAGGGGATACTGAGCCAGTCATCCCTGGCTAAATCAGTCTCTATATAACAATGACTTCAAATTGCACAAATGTTATGGAAACTGAGAAGGGACAAAAAGTGTAGATTCAGTTCCTTAAAATACATACTCTGTAATTACAACTTCAAGTGTTCAACAATTTTCTAATCCCAAAAGACTGGCTTAAAATTAATGTCCTTAGAGACATTAATTAGGGACATCATCTGTCTAATTTTTTAGCCTTTATTACTTTTACATAGATGGAGGAGATTTTTGTTTTGGTTTGGTTTTGTCTTTTTTTGCTTGTTTGCTTTTTAATTAAAACATCTTTACCAAAAAATCATCTGATTCTAGGAGCTTGTACTTCAAGAAAAAAAGAAAAACAGTAAATACAGTGAGTCTTGTTACTTTAAATGTGTGGTAGAATAGCAACCATCTTCTTTTTTGTCTTTCACCTGACCTCAATGTGCATTGGAACAGGACGTAAGTGATGGGTAAATTAACCACTGCTTTCTCTACCAGCTGGTGGAAACAATCATATTCAGAATACATGAAGCAAGGAGAGTAATTTGCTGTAGTTACTACTCATTCATGTATCTCTTATAGTTATTTCAGATTTCTAATTACATTATGAAGCATGAACCAGATCAGTAGAAATATCAAAACAAAGTAGAAAAGACAAATGTTTCACATCAACCATACTTTTTCATGGAACACTGACACTTGTGTCAACAAGCACCAGAGATGAGGCCCAAGATGCTCATTGTACTAATTCAGAAGCAGCAGAAAAAGTAAACGGATTCTTACAGAAATTGGCACATGAATTTGTCCAACTATCATTCACTGGTTCAAATGTATTGGTAAGTACCTCATCTTTTCTGCACCTTGCAGTTAAGTTTCTGTGGTAACTTCTAATAAAGGCGTCTAATAATTCCCATGTGTCTTATGTCACCTCATTCGGTTAATTTTATATTCGTTGAGGTGTGGATTTTAATTTAACTGTCCTGGTTTGAGGCAAAACCACAACACTAACCAAAAAAAGATTTTTTTTTCTTGGATGAAGACATACTGAAAGCTGAACTAATATAGTTTGAAATAATAATTATAATAATAAATCTTGTATATGCTTTCTCTTTGACACTTCAACTTATATATCATTAGATTGAGAAGAAGCATTGCCAATTTCTAAACATAAAGTTATCAGCCACAGTCACCTAAAAATTCTTTTCACATTTGGTTATTAGTCATACCCTTGAGATTCAGGAATTAATGAAACAAGAATGACTTAAAAGATGTGATGCTTCCCACAGTTATTTATTATATTGCTACCCTCAAAGTAGATTCTAAGTAGTCTATTTAGGAATTTGCTTGAAAACTTAGGTAAGTCATTGGATGAAAACCCGCCTACTCAGTACTTTCTTCCTCAAGAAACATTCTGCCTTTCCAAGTTTGTTGTATGGATACTTATTTTGAAGGTGCAGATGGACAGAGGCAAGTCTGCTGCTGTATCTTGAGTTCAATCCCTCTTGCTTAATAGTGCTGACTTTTTTCCAGCTGAAAGAATTATTTCATTTTTAGGTTATTATTTGAATGTTCTAATAAAATATATATTTAGAGACTAAAAGCCGTTGGTGACTCTGGGTTGAAGTGGTGGGGATTCTATTTTCACGGTTCCTACCTTCATGCATGGTTATTTATTTGAGAGTAAATTGGAATATTGGAATGAGAAAATATAATCAAAATTCACCTACATAAGACATGGGTGGTTTTATGAATACTGATGTACTTACAATAGACCTATACTTTCAGAAAAATTCAGTTTATAAAAATGTTGCTAGTGCCCTGGTTTATACAATTTTTCTTTCTTTCTTTTTTTTTTTTTTAAAATGTATAGTACATTATAATTACCACAGGTCATCCATCTGTCCAGCTGGAAAATTCTTTGTACTGCAGTAGAAAACTCTGTGGTTGCTATTGTGTACGTTTTTCCAGTTGGATTAAATGATTGTAATAATATAACTGGAAAATAGGACAGGAAGAGACCAAATGAAACCCAGAATTTATACACACAAAATATTCACTGAGAAAAAGTTTTCAGGCTATGAGTTTACAAAACACCCCAACACCCTAGTCTTAGAATATTTAGTACTGGATAAGAAGTGATCTTTCTGTGTGACAGAATACTAACTGGTGCAAACTGGCTCTACTAATTGCGTTTCAAACATTTTTAAGGTCATTATTCTTTTAAAGCCTGTATAGGATTAGATACCGAGTGTCCTGCCCCAGCTGTTAGAAAAATGGCATAAAATCATAAATCTGGCATCAACTCTGTTCAGTGTGCTCCTAGTAATTTGCTAGAAATGCCCTGGTGATCTGGACCAAATTTGTATCACATTGCCTATGTCTATGGTAGCAGATAAAATGCTCCAGGGTTTTATTTTTTTTGTCTCTCCTAGGAAGCGTATGTCACAGACAGCAGCCTCCTGGACTCACTTGCCTCATCTCTAGTTTTTATGAGAACAGTTCCTGGTGTCCAGGCATTTCCTGCAATTGTTCTGGTTGCCAGAAACTCAAACCATCCAAAAGAGCATGTGGGCAAAGAGCAAGACCAATGTCTGAACATGTGTCTTGGCCCTTTGTTTGGATTAGTGGAGTAGAGAGAGTTTAGGATTGTCCAGTAAGACTGTGATCTGCACAGTGATGACTGCAAAAACATAGTCTAAGGTCCAGAATCGAAATTCTGGTCTGAGACCAGGTCCAGACCGTATTTGGCACACATTTGGGATATAAAAGTCTCAAGTCCCTTCTCCAGCCCATTTGTGGTGTTTCTTGAGTGATGTCACCACCAGTACTGGTTGGCTGGAGATTAATACTTCTTTTCTTTATGAATAGTCTCTACTGACTGTTGTTTTAATTCATATTGTTGCATGGAAAATATGAAGTCCAGTTAAATATGAACACTCTGAGAATTGTATCTAAATTTCAGATACAACATTAATGTTTAAAAAAAACATAGCAAGAATTTTAAGTTTTGAATATATGATACTTTGTAATTTGAAATATCTTGAATTTGCAATGAAATTTGAAACTATGAGAAACCACTGATTTTAGATTTAATTCCAAAATTGAAATTAAACTCATTATCTGAGAGTTTAATAAATTTGACAATTAATTTACAGAACATTTTCAGAGTTTTAGTTGCATCTAAAGGTTTTATTATTGTTTTGGTATCTTTTTTTAATTTGAGAGCAGAGGAAATAAAGCTCATTAGAACATCTTGAAAATAGAATTTGAAAGTAAAAGGAAAGCTGTGTGCACGTTTTAGTAAACAATAATGCCAAGCTAAAGCAGGTGGATGCACGCTAATTTTACTTAGCTCTAATCATTAAAACAATTATTACTATGGATGTTGAAAGTTTGCTAATATATTATTATAAGCTTTATAATTTTTTATTATTGTGTTAATTTTTTACAAATGTCATTCATTATTTTTCTACTTAGAAACAACATAATAGGGAACAGCAACAACAACCAAAAAAAAGTCAATCACACTACACATAAAATCAGAGTGTTTCACATTGGTGTGTTTGATCAAATCAGAACTGGCTACTGAAGAATTTAAAAACAAATAGAAACACAACCACGTTATATCTCTACAATGTAATCATTATTCTTAGAGAGAGATGTTTCTAAAGCTGCAGTTGTTTACAACAAATTATTCTCCTTAATGAATATTTGATGTACTTTGATGAGCTCTACCTATGAAAAGGATAGATAAAACTAACGGGAGAAACATGGATGCTATAAAATTCAATTTTAATCCTTTAATGTGATGCAAAATTGAAGCTGGATGCCCACACATTTCTGTTCAAAACTTCCAGTTCTCATCTATTTCAATCAGATATTATTATTATTATTGTTATTATTATTATTATATTTAATAATCTCACTTAATAATCTCACTTATTTTACACGGTGGAGATAATTTCTGTGCAAGCGCTTACGAAGACAAGCTCTCTACTTTCAGAATTTTCAAAGAAAATGACATTCAAAGGATGAAAGAGAAAGATATGATCAGATATTAGGTAATATTTACACATTTTAAGAAAGAAATATGCTAGTTTCAGGGAGCCTACTGTTCTTGCAAATAAAAGTACAGCTATTTACCCCTATCTGCTTCTCAAAGCACCTTTGCTTGCCTAATTTTTGCAGACCCAGAGTTTGTATATTGCACCCTGTGGCACCTATAAATGCCCTGATGTTGCTGCATTTCTTTAGAGCACATATCGGTTGTAAATTCCCCTGTCTGATAGGGAATTTGGGGCGAAAGATCCCAGCCAATGTTTCTTAGAACACCTTCTATTCATTAAGCTGTTATTAATAATAGAATCAAGCTGTTACTCTTAAGAGCTGATAACACAGCTTATGTACTCACATAGTTCCCTTGCACCCTCGTATGCTCATTCCCAGCTACCAGACTGAAGAAGCAGCAGGGAGGGCAGCCCCAAGGGTGAGCAGTGAGGCTGGCTGTGATGTGCCAGAGGCTTCTACAGAGATGTTACGAGAGACCCTCGGGCACCTGTTAGTTCAACACACACGTAATCAGTCCTGTAGTCTTCACCTGCGTCCAGCAGCCACTGGTTATAGAGTAGGGAGTCACCACGGGTGGTCATCTATGCTCGTGACGTCGTACAGGTGTATCAGGCTCTTCATATCCTGGCTTTATTTGTCCTTGTGTCTTCAGCACAAGAAATAATCTCCTGAGTTTTATTGGTCATGGGGAAGCTTTCACACCCCACCTTCCAAGACCACGCTTTTCCTCTCTTTGGCCTGTTGTTTCCTGGTAGCTATTTCTCCATCCAAACCTATGGAACCCAGTCATATCAACTGGCATGGATAGGGCTTTTAGGATGTATCCACTTTGTAAAAAAACATTATTAGATTATTATTAGAGAGATATTTTTTCCCTTGAGTAAGTCTTCAGATTTTTGTCTTCCCGTTTTTTCTCTCTCCCCGCAAGCTACACATTGCAAAATATGAAATATTTACCAAATATTACTTAGATGTCTTTTCTATCAAATTCTTTGACTTTACGAAATAGATTGTTTACAACTGTGCTGCCCTTCTGCCTAATGGGCACCCTGGGGGAATGTTGTTGGCTTTGAGACTCAGCTACATATTTTCAATAAACAACTCCTAAAGCCAGAAAATGCTGAGAGCCGTGAACATTAATCAGTGATCTATCTGAATGGAATACTTGCTTCTTCTCCCTTCGGGGGATGGAAAAAAAGGACACACATCATGGTGCACTAACCACAGTCACACATAATCGAATAAGCCCTACAAAATATTTTAACATTCTCTTTTATTACAAGTTTCTTGGTTAGTTTGAAATCGTGATAGCAAAGCTATCTGCCTTATCAACGGATTTTGCCAACTAGAAAAAGAGACAAAACTGCCCCAGGACAAGTAGCAGCTTCCAACTATTAAAAGGTTTTATACTGCTGGTAGATTGCATTTGGAGTTACCGCACTCGCCTTGTCCTTTTGTCCTTGAGTCACATCGCTAAGAGGATGTCTATCTGCCTTGGAGGGAAAGCTGCCTGCTCAAGTATTCCCTGAACGGCATTGCATCTGGCAGGCTGATTTACATGGAGCTGCTGACATTTCCTTAGAGGAAATACCTACTCTTGTTTTTAAAACACAGGTCAAAGGTCCAGTTTGGCAACTGAGGGGCCCAAGGTGCCGGCAAAGGGAGAGGAGAGTTAAAGGGGAAGAATCAACTTGAGATAATCCACAAATTTTATTTTAAAGCCAAATCAGCCACTTCTTGTTGAAAGGGCTCCTCAAATTCACACACTGACTGACAAAAGAAATTATTAACATGCAATGATATTGGCTATGCAATGGACTTCTGTGCCAGTTTTACACCAGAAGCTGTGAATTCTAAATTACCATAATTCAGCTGGATATATCTAAAACACAAACCTCTATAATAAAACAACATTTTTTGATGGATCTTGGCAGTTTCAGTCATTAGGAATTTGCAAGCCTAACTACAGCACTGGATTTCAACTTTGCATGAACTCAGACTTTAACTGAAACTGTATTGCATGTCATTTAAGTTTCACATCTTACTTTGTGAGGTAAAGCTGTTCCGTTCATTGTGGCCTTGCCTCCCGTTCATTTTAAGAATCTCTGTACCCTAATGGTGTGGTATAAATAGCTTCCTATGGTCCCAGCTATTCTAGAGGTCACAATTTCTGCTCAAGTGATCTGAAAAGGGTGACCTAGGATTAAATTATCTGTCCCACTACATAGAATTTCAAAGCTATAGGAGGAAAAATAGCAGTTAAGGAGGAAAAAAATTTTAGTTCCTTCCTTCAAATTAGAATATTTTAGTGCAGAGGGAATGCAGTGGAAAGGATACTGCATTCTGCATACTGGCTTCCCATGCTACAAAAAGAGGCCAGAATAAAACTAAGAGATAACAATTAAATGTTATGAAACTCCTAGAGTTTTAAAGGTCTGAACAACAATTCTAGGGAGCAACTATAATGAAGAGCATGATATCAGAAACTCTTGAAAGTAGACTTCTGTAGCATTTTCAGTTACTCATACGTATTGTTCAAAGATCTGATAAGCCCCCACTTCCCTGGTGTACAAGTGAGGTCCACCATTAAAACCAGCACGCCATGCGGAGCCTTCCACCTTTAGAAGGCAGCCAGAGCCAGTTCCAGGTCAGTAACTACGAAACATTTGGAAATAAGGATTCTAAGATCAGGCTTCAAGTTCATTTTAAAGCAATAAAAGAGCAAAGGAGATGAAGTAGAACGGTAGATCTTAATAACAAAAGGACCAGAATGATTATTTTGGCTGACCTCGTGCATAAAATAAGTCATAAAGATATCTAACTCTTCCATTGGGTTGTAGTTGCTAGATAATTGCTCTAAGCATACTGTGTTTTATTTCAGCCTGATTGTCTTGCAATTTCCATCTGTAAGGCAAATCCAAGTTACTGCTTTTTAAAGAAACTTTGTAAAAAAAGAATTATAGTAAATTCAGAAAAGAAGGTAGACATTTTATTTCTAAATGCTGAAAGTCTTAGAAGAGAGCTGGCTATCACATGGTCTCTAGTTCATTTTGTTCTTGTGTGGATAAGGGTAAAAATATGCTGAATGAATAACAAAAACTCCCATGATCTACCCTACATTGCTTATTGCATTTAATATTTGAAGGAAGTTCTCCAGAAGATCTGCAGATATCTTTCACTCATGGTCTGCTCCTTCTTTTAGCTGCTAAAAAATCAGAAAAGGTTGCTCCTTTTGGATATCTTTTGCTGACTAATTTTTCCTGCAGTGTCTACAAAGCATAAACTCTAATGCTTTATAGCAGTAAATGTGTACAAGTCCTTAAATTCTTGACAGTTCTGTGCATGTTTAAAAAATCTGAAACTGTGCAGGGTATATAATATATATCTTACTATATAATAATAATATATATTATCAAATATATATAAAAAATAATATATATTATCAAAATAACCTGATGTTCACTATTTCAGAAGAAACATTCTGTTTCCAGCACCTGATTTCCTCACTCTCTCATTTCTTTGGTGATTTCCACATACCTTTCAAAGATCTAATATCCAGTACTTCAGTGGTATGAGATCTCCTTCTGAAAGATTTTGAATTAATTATAAACATAGCAGTTTTAGTCTATTAAATTCCTCATTCTTTTCTGATTTTTTGTTGTAGCTTTTGCTATTAATAGTAATGTCTTCTTCCTGAAAGTCTGCCAAATGGACAAGAATAATAGAAACCTCGTAGTGACAAAAGTCTCAAAATCAATGAACAAAGGAAGGAAAAATTTGGGACTATTTCTTTCTGTTCAGTGGAACAAGCTTTTTGCAATGTCTGTCACCAAGGCCTTACAAACTGCTATTTATGTACTTTAATATTTTCTCTTTCTTACACCTTCAGAGAAACACTCTCATTAGTTGTAATTGATAACTATAAATTTGGTTTTTTTGGGGAGGAGACAGGATTGTATATATTTATAAAAATAAATAAGTTTAAATAGTGATTTTTTCCTAGGGGATGCCTGAGAAAATCACATGTTAATTGTGATTAATAGTGCAGTGCTCATTACAGATAAAATCCTTAGATGACATCTGGTTTTAAATGGTGCTTCTAGATACCTTGTCTCAAAAGAACTTTTTAACTGGCATTATGTTGTACATTGAGGGGTAAGTAATTGATCTTTAAAATCTACTCTGATAAACAGGAATTAGGCAGGTTTTGGACTAGATATCTTCAGAGGTCCCGTCTAACCTCAACTATTCTGTGATTCTCTGAAAACACAGGACAATATGTCCAAATTTTGGAGTTGCTCAAAAATGAGCACAGATGCAAGATCTCAGTAGCCTCTTTAGTTACTTCATTCAAATAAAGCCACAATTTAATGCAAATTTTTTAAGGTTAGTGGGAATGTTTCCCTTAATTCAACAGAAGGTGGGTCGGGTCTTGACTAGGAGCTAATTTGCTTTTTCAGGAAAATGTCCACAAACTTTAATCCTTAAACTTTAATAAAATTTCTACATAATCATTCTGAGACCAAAGGGAACTAAAATGTCTTAAAACTCTCCAGTGACACTGCATTTACAGGGAGAATGCTTAGTCGTCTTTGAAAGCTTTGTGTCCAAGAAACTATGCTACCTTTCTGCTTACTTTTATATCATGATATCCCTTTAGATGATACAAATCCAGACTCTCCTTGATATTTTTGTCTTATTATATTACATAATATAATATAATATAATATAAATATAATAGACATTTTTCTCTGGAATCCTAAAGGTTAAGTCTGTAAGGTGGAAGTCAAAGATCAGCATAAACTCTTGGCCGTGGGACAGACTGATGGCCCTGGCATGAAGAATTCTAATTTTACATCATTAATATTTATTGTCGTAATGTACAAAACAATAAGCTGGGTGAGGCTTTTCCTGACTTCAGTGGCACAGCAGCTGCTTTGGGATTCACGGAACAATGCAAACCGGGAAATGTGCGTGGCAGATTTCTGACGTGCGCCATCGTTGGGGCAAAGTTCAGCAGCCTGTTCAGCTGCCTGAGTGGTATCACAGATTCCCTTCTGCCTTCCTGTTCATTCTGTTTTCCTGAGGTGCTAGATCTTCCTCATTGCTGTTCCGTATTCTTCTTTTTTTTTTTTTTTTCCTCTTCTTTTTCTTTTAACAGAGGTCTTCTCTGTCAATTTCAATAAACTGAATAAACCGAACAGCAGAGGTTAGTGTTGTGGTGAATCACTTCTACAGACCTCACAGATTTTCAGGGTAAGATCTAATGGCCCTCTGAAGTGCAGCTGTAGTGAAAAACTTGAAAAAATCTTTGAACTCGGTAACACCTTCTTGCCTCTGCCTCATAGATTTTCTCTACTTCACTTTTCTTTTATTACTGACATCTGCTTGGAAACAAGATCTTTTGCAGACATCATTTGCTTCCTTACCCAAAACTATGTTCTTTCTGTTGGCAACATTCTGAAATTTTGCCTTGCAAAAGCAGTAGTTAAGGCTGGTTTCATCCTGGGGTAACAGAATGGGAGGACTAACAGTCAGGAAAGAAATTATGTTTCCTTACAAGCAACTTTATTGCCCGAGTAATTTTTTACACTGCTTTAAGCCAGAAGGACTTGGGTAGGGATGCACCCCAAAGATCTCTTTCCTGATTTTAAGTTTAAAGGTAAACTTTGCTACTACCAAACCATCATACTCAGCATTTTCAATAATTCTGTATTATTGAATGTATATTCCAGCATTTATTTCTCAAAGTGATGAGCATAAACGGTCAGAGATTTTGCTTGGCCTTTTATTTTAATATATCATTCTCAAACAATGTCTGGGGTTTTTTTTTAATAAATCAGAGCCTGTGTGTCCTCTTTTATTTATGAGTGCAGCTACCCTTGTGGCTAATTACAGATAATATTTGTTCATTTTAGCTGCACACAGAGATTAACCCCCCAGTAGTACAGTGGCAATGGAATGGAAGGAAGCTCATGTCTTAGAATTGATTGGACTAGTCATCCTCCTGAATTTTCTCATCCAGTCTTTTTTTTTTTTCCCATTACATTGCTTTTTCTTTTCATTTCTACTTATCTATTTACATTGTTATAAATTAGGAATGGATTAGATATGAATTTCAGCTTCGGTGCAATAAATTCTCTAAAGTTAGTGACGAGCTCTCCTTTATGTTTCTTCACACTGATATATCTTTTATAAAGTCAAAAGCAAAATAATTAACATTGTCTAAAATGTTCAAAGAATTTTTTAACATTTGATATATTTAGAAATTAATTCCCACCTGCACTAGTGTTGAAAAAACTTAGAAGATAAGCCATATATATCCTTAAATTGCAAGATAAATGGCCACTGATGCTGCAAGCCTAAACTAGCTGTAAAACTTAAAGAAAAATACTAATTCCTCTTTCTTCCACCTTTTTCAGGCATAATATGTATCAAATGTAAGTCTAACATATAACATATATGTAAAGTATGCTGAAATGTCTAGAATGATTTCCAAAGCAGAGGATTCAGTAGCTATTACCTTGACTCACTCTGCTACATCAACCAAGATAGGCACGGACTATAAATATATAAACGTGGTCATTTAGAGTCATTATGAATGCAGTTTTTACAGGGTTTCCACATAATGTAGATATGAATTCACATAGTAATTATTATATTAAATATTCTGTGAATTCAAATAAATACATAAAAGAGACAGCACTTAGTGGTTTATTTGATGCTTTTTCAAGTTTAACTTGCAGTCTTTTGCTTCGATTATAAACATTGCTGAATAATTTAAAACAGTCCTACCAAGTTGAACCACAGATAAGCAGTTCCTTGACCCTTCTTTTTCTATTTAAAATAACTCATATTTATGAATCATACTCTTGACAATTACAGTTGCAAACCACCGACACTTAAGAAATATTGTAGTGCAGAAGTAATGAATGAAATACTGATGAAATTTCTTTTGAAAATCAATTATATACACAAAGCCTTGAAAAGTGCAGATGCCCTTTTATTATACTGATCCTTCCATTGCTATGAGTCAAACATTTCTTTGATTTAAAGAAAAAATATGCCTATTAGTGACATTTGTAAAATAAACAGCTCCTTGATCTCTGCCCTCATATATGATTCATCTTCTTTGGCTTTAATTCTCTTACACTTACTGAACAAGTGGCACTTAATGAAACAATTTGCTGTGCTGATACAGGATGTCAAAAAGACAGCACATACTGTTTCAGCTTGACACAGAAAATCATGGCACATGGCTGCAAAGGCATGCATGTTCTCTGCAAAACCAACCCAAGAGAGCCAGGAATGCCTAGTACCTATGCAATGTAAATGCTTCAAAGACCTATTTATTTATACACCAATACATCTTTGCACACACATGCATAAAGAGGTATTTAGGGAGACTTGTCCTCAGCTTTACAGACGGGGAAACTAACAAAATGATCTAGTGCTGACTGCACATCAAGTTACTAAAAAAATGGAAGAAAACGTGAAAATTCTCTTTTAGATGCCTCAATCCTATTTATTTTAAATTTTTTTTGGCCAGTTTCCTATAGGACTTGCTGCTAGATCACAGAAGATGTGACTGATAGCCCTCAAGCTCATCCGATCTCTGAAGATTCAGATGAGATGTCACATGGTTCATATCTAAACTTGATGAGTTTAGAATCAATCTTTAAAGGATTTCCTCAAAAGAACTTAGTTGGCTAAAATCCTGAAAACATCAACACAGATGATATGAATCAATGTCGCTATTTCTGTGACCCCCTAGAGATAGAATTAGTCAATGATACTTCATTTCCTTCATATCAAATACAGTAATCTCTCTGGGGGGTATGGTTTTTTGCATATTCAGTATTTTTATATAATTTTTTAAAATATAATTTTGGGTTTATACTATGCTTGTATATTTTAAGAGAAGTTGACACTTGTACTGTCTGATTCACATTTTTTTCTGATTAATAGCCCTGGTTTCCATGCCAACCCACATGCTACTTTTAAGCATGTTTTCTGTTTGATCTTTTTCATCAAATCAAAATGTTCTAAGCAGTCTATCCTCAAGTTTCTCCTGAAGTCACAGTGAGTTTGGTCCATATAAGAGCTGAAGATCAGAATTATTATTTGAGAATAGATAAATGCATGGTTGCATGTGTAGTTACTTAACAATTCTTAAAATTTACTGATTGTTACCCTGGAAGTTTATTTACTATTTGTTATATACTTCCTGTTTTTTACCTTGCAATAAAAGATTTAATAGATTAACAATAGATATTCTTGCTATAATGAAATATAATTGCAACCATTGTATTTTTAGAAAGCTGATATGGAATAGTAACCTTGATTGCCAAGTTTTAGGCCACATTTTATAAAGAAACCCTCCAGAAAAATAATCTTCAGACTGTTTCAAGTAACAGAAGGGAAAACATACAGTACACATGGTTAGTGAACAGCACTTCTAGTCCACTTAACTTATTATCTTTTGTTTTGTTGGGTTTTATTGTTATTTTTTTAAACACCAGAGAAGTCGTTATCCTAGGCACTAAAAGAGCCCTGCATCCCAGGAACTTCCATCTTGTCAGCTAATTCACCATGCTATGTATTTGCTACTTGAAAACTAGAAAGAAGAGAATGCTATGATGATTTCAAAAAGCGGTGCTTCTCTAAATAACAAATTAACATCCTTTTGTATCTGCTGCAACTAGTATATCCTGGTTTTAAGACTGGGAGACCAGGACTTGGGGACCAGTTGGTAACACATGAATGAAAGGCTGCTGTCGAGGGGGACCTACATCAACTCAAGAAGTGAGCTAAGAGTAATCTCATGAAATTCAACAAGGACAAAGGCAAAATCCTGCCTATGAGAAGGAAGAACAATGATGCTGCCTGAGGCTTGACTGGCTGAAGAAGCAGCTCGACTGAAAAAAATGAGTAGACAGTAAACTGAAAGTGAACCAGCAGTGTGCCCTGGCAGTAAAGGTGACTGACAACATCTTTGGCCAACAGCACAGCCAGCCAACTAAAGAAAGGGGTTATCCCCATCTACACAGCACTTCTTAGACCATGTTGAGAATACCGTGTACATTTTCGGGTCCCCCACACATAATAAAATCATTGATAAACTTCAGGAAATGCAGCACAGGCCCCCAAGATGGTCAGACATTGGAGGATTTGCCCTGTGAGGTCAAGGGTCCAGGCTCAGCCTGGAGGAGAAGCTGGCTTTGGCAGGACCTAAAACCAGGCCACCAGTATCTGTAAGGAGTGTATCAAGAAGATGGAGACACACAATGGTGTGAGGGAGGAAGACACAACACAGCATAAATTGAAACAGGAGAGCTTGTACCTGGATAGAAATGTAAGGATATGGGGAATTCAGTTTGGGACTAGAGACAGAGGAAGTAATACATTAAACATTCAGACAGATCCTAAAGAACAGTAGGTAGCAGAAAAAACGGCAGGGCCTAGAGCTCTCAAGACACTGAAAAAACTACTGAAAGCCTTAAGGAGGTTCATACAGAACTTTATAACTGGTAAAAACAAGGGAAACAAGAAAAGCATGGCTTTCATTTCCTACAGAATATTTGAGGATTTGTAGGATTGTGAAAAACATATTGGTTGTTTACAGTAAGGGCCAAGAGCAAGAAAATAGAGGTATCAAGGTGGATGAGGAAGGAAGAAGAGTGGGTAATGAAAAGGGGGTGCAGGAGAAGGATGATCACGTGTTTACAGGCTGCTGATGAGCACCCGTTCTGGCCAAGCCCTGTGCATGATCACTACAGTCTGTCCTGTCTTCTCATTAATCTCTGTTCCTAAGTACTTTCCTGGGTGAGGATTCTGTATATGTGTGTGTTGGCCTTACAGCTGGCCATATGTACACTCTGTGTGGTTTTCTGTGTTTCTGTCTCTGTAGTTGTATGTGCATTTTGGAAACGTGTGCTCAGCCTTGTTACTGGACAGACCTACAAGTGGGAACAACAGCAACCAGATTGTGGAGAAGAAATCCCCTGAGTCTTAATATCTAATGGATTGTGTTCCCTTAACATTAAAGAAAAATCTGTTTCACCCTGAGGACTGTCAGGCTCTGGAGCAAGTTGCCCAGGAGGTTGTCTGCTCTCCCTCCTCAGAATTTTTCAAGACCTGAAAGCTTGTTTCAAGACTCTGACAGCTTTTTCTGGCCTTAGAGCTGATCCTGCTCTGAGCAGGACGTTGGACTAGAGATGTCCTGAATGCTCTTCTGACTTGAATTGTCCAATGATTTAGGTGTAATGATCCTACAATTTTTATTCTGAGGGGAAAGCCTGGAGGAATTAAAATCATGTCAGGTTAGCTTTACATGTACGGTTAAAACCCCATTTTCCTGAAGTATTATCTGAACAAAAAGATGTATATGGGCTGAAGGATATGCTGACTAGTTCAGATAAGGCCATTTCATTACTAGTCCTTTTATATACTTTTAAATACTATCAAAATATTTTTGAAAAACTTCCTTCTGCTAGTCTCAGCAATCCCCAGTTCAAAAAAGTGGAATTGAAAAAGGGAAAGGCTCTACACTTTTACACTTAAGATTACAAAAGTCTATTCATTTTCATTCACATTTTAAGTAAATGGATTTGTTTCGAGGTTGTTGTATTGTCTGAGCTGATGGGATTATGCAGAAGTTTACAAGACATATCTCAGCCTGACTGCTGCCAGCCATTGGGCACATTAACACAATGAACAGAGGACATTAGTGTGAATTTGAGGTGAACATTCATTTTATTTTATAAGTAAAGAAGCTGAGAGGAATAAAAGCCTAGAAGTCAAGGCATCTGCAATGAAGCAATGAAGGAAGACTGTTAAGACTGCAGATTGAAAAGTGAGAGGACCTACTGACTTGTACAACCTGCTTTAAAAAGATAGGGAGTTGGGATTTTCTTAGTATTGTGTTTTCCTCCTACAGCCTAATATTTATACTTTAACTCTGCAATAAATATGAGAAAGCCTAACTCCCAATTAAAGTACGGAAAGCATCTTCATATATTCTCTGGAATAAAAGTGTTTCCGAGATCAATTTCACAGAAGTGGCTCACTCCAGCCTACCTTATAGCAACATTTTAGCAAGCACACTTGACTCATTCTACATAAAATCATGAGATCATGCTTTGACCACCAGTTCTTGAAGTATAGATGGAAAAATTTGGTGTTCCTGTCCATGTTGTTCTTTAAAGCGTCCATAACAAGTAAACATGAATTTGACTTGAGCTAGATAATTTGGACTAAATGACTACCAGTCCAATTGTCAAATATACAACTTTGTTCTCCTGTGATAATTTTTTATTCTTACTGTAACAATAGAAAACTCCATTTGTCTTGAATTAATTCTGAACTGAAAGGTTTTGGCACCTATCCTGTAAATATACGGAGTTAAACTGAATGTTCTATTGAACATTCTCATTTCTTATTAAAAACCTATACAACACTGACAATTCTAGAATGATTGTGAAAGATTAAATCATCAGACAGACTTATTATAGAATATCTTTCCCAGGTAAAGATGTCTTTGTAACAATGTCTATAGTTCTTAATCTAGAAACAAAATTAATATGAAATCTTCCTCAATTTTGAGACCACAGATTTGCAATGACAATGGTTCCTTTCAGTGTAAGGGTCCAGGAACCCAGCTGGAGTAATTTGGCACAGCTCTGGTAAAGTCAGTGGAGCAATACAAAACTGCTTGAGCTGGGGATATGGTTCCCGAGAACAATAGGGAAAACCCAGCTGTATCATTGACAGACTTTTGAATACAGTTAAGAATAAAATCCTTCACACATGAACAAAAAATAGCCACCCACTGGAAAAACACATTTTCAAGACTGAATTGATTTGTGAATACCATGTGTTACCAATCATAATAATTACATATGTTAGGTAAACTTAATGAGAAAACTCAGACAATTTATTTTTTATTCATTTGAAAAAATATACACTATCTCCTTCCAAAGAGCACTTTAGTCTCTCTTGTGATTATTTGTAATTATATTCTTTACAGTCTTTTTAATTTCCAAGGTCTTCTGTTATTTTATCCAGGTGGAAAAGGGGGGCATTTTTTTTAGTATAAAACATCAGTGAAAGTAAAAAGCAATTAAACTATAAAATAAACATGATAAAACCTTTTTTTTCTTAATGCTTCTCAGAATTTATTTTAGGGGATTAAGCAAAAAATTAGCTGTAGGTTATACTCCTCAATAGAGACTTGAAAAACTTCCATAAATTATCCAATCTATGATAGTAATGTGCTTTGATATAATCAGATTGGGAAAGTTGTTTAAGTGTAAAGTATTATTAGTATTCCTGTGCATGAAAAGGTATGTTCATATCTGTTCCATTGTAGTGATAGCACTTTATATTGCAGCCATGACCCAGAGGGTTTTACACAATATATTTAGTAATCACCATAATAATAATAAATTCTAATTTATAGGTGTCCAGACCTTGGAGACTCTTGGCATGTCAGCAGAATTATGAGAACATGAAGTTTAAATAAAGAACTCAATCATTTCTAAAAAAAAGAAACCCCAAAAACCCAAACAAGTCCCACTCAGTCACAAACCATATCTATAAAATATTAATGTACCCAAGAAATTAAATTTAAATGCATTTAAAAATGTATTGGAGAGTGTATTTGGGACGCAAGAGTACACAGAATTGGCCAAGATGCAATCAGTTTCATCCAAACTTCTCCTTTAATTATGTTTTATTTAAATTTATTTTCTTGTTCACTTTAATAATTCATTTTTATATGATAATGTGAGTCTGAGCAAGGAACTTGATAGATAACATTTAAAGAGATTTGTATCTTGAGCTCTGGCTAGAACCAAAAGTCTATATCATTTTCCAATATCGTTTCAAATAACCAATGGCTGAAAGATGACTGAAGTAAAATATGAACTGTCATACCCAGAGAAGTCCTCCATGTTCCTCAGTACTACAGTTAGAATTAAGAGACTTGCATTACTCCACTTGTGTCACTTTTGATGGACAGGGAGAATGGACACACTATAAAGTAACACTGCCACTAGATACGATGTTATTAGCAACATAGGTAGTGGAAGAGCTATAACTCAGTTTATGATTCTCTTTAAAAAGCATGACTGCCCATAAAAATAAGTCATCAGCATTAGGCCACATTTGCTAACTCGCTATTTAAACTTAAGCCATGACTCCGTTTTGTGCCAGATGACTGTGTGCGAATATTTGTGAAGAGCAAAATTTGAAAATCATGTTCAGCAATAAAAAGCAAAATGTGACTTTCATATGTCTCACTATTTGTTACTGTATATATATTTTGTTGCTAATTTGGGTAGTTGTCCCATAGTTTGTATTAGGTGACTTAAAATGAGCGTGTGGGAGAGAATAGTTTAGAATAGTTTAGAGAGAAGAAAATGCTGCCATAAAGGGTCACATAATAATAAATACCAAAGGGAAGAAATTAAGATTTTAGACATAAACAACAAGGTAGAAACCTTGTAGAAGGTGGATAAAGTCAATCAGTGGAAGTGGATAAAATCAATTTCTGCGTGTTTAATCTCACCCTACTGCTAAATCAGTGTTTGTCTGTACCCATGTATAATAACTGTGAGTTTTGATACAATTCACTTTGTTGTGAAGTTTAGACAAATGTGCTGACGAAATGAGAAAGCATTTATAAGCCACATGCATATTTTGATAGCACCAGTCTGTCCTACAATTTGTTAAATACCCTATTTTACTTCTTCTGAGGGAAAAAAAAGAAATAGTGCAAATTACTGAAGCTATTGGAAAGAATAATTTTTCCTCTCCTTTTATATATGTCTTCTCTTTTCCATGCTGAACTTTGCATAGCCAAAGTAGCCTCCCTCCCTCTGGGTATCTCTAAAGGGTGAAGAGCAACAGCAGCTGCAACTGTGAGGCTTGTGAGGCGTTACTGTAATAATGTTAATATGTAAAAACTGATTTACTTGGTTACACATAGAGCAGAATGTGTACTAGCATTTTTTGTTGTTTTGATTTATTATTATTTGTTTATATATTTCCAGGTAGGTAGGAAAAAATTTTTGAAGCAAGATCATCAATACAGAAGTATACCATGGAAAGTAATTTGAGGGAAAGACTGTTAAAAATCACAAGACGTTTGTCACTGACCCCGCAGTGAAGTAGCTCAGTGACTGCACCATTGCATGGGGAACATCTGTGCTTGGAGTTTTGCCACATAGATATAATGTCACTTGTACCTTTTTCTTTGCTGAGATTATATTTCTTTGATGCTAAAAACAAAACTGAAATCTACTTTCTCCTGTCTGTGCCTTTTGAAATCACAAAGGACTCAAAGTACAAGTAAAAGATAAAAAATGCTCAAGGCTTTGAGTGAAATGAAGAAAATTTATGAAATAATGATTTTTTTTTCCTCAAGATAATGTCATAAACTGGATTAGGGCATGAATAATGGATCATTTAAGTGTGCATTTTGTTGCTGTTGTTTTCCTTACTTTCCTTTTCTCTTTTCAAGACGACATTTAAATTCTCACCTACCGATTTTGTAAGATAGCTTTGTTTCTGTAGTCAGATATTCTGACTGTAGTTGCACCACTTCATGCTAAACTCATTCATATCAAATCAGTTAACATGCTTTACATTTATGATTACCCCAAATTTTTCTATTAAAGACAAAGGGTACATTGCATGCTTCACATACCACTGACAGAATCGTAACTAGGAAAGCATAAAAGGAAAACTCACAAATCATGAGAGGGAACTACAGACTAAAGGTTAGATCCTGCTGGCCAGAGACAGTAAAGGTGATTAGCCATCTCCTTGCTTCTTTTCTTGCCTAGACATATATGTTTAGTATTCATGGAAGAAGATTAAGATGTGGGGCAAAAATGTGTGGGATGAAACAGAATCTGTTCGGCTCTTATTCTGTCCTGCTCATCAAAGCACAAAGGGCTGCCAGGAAAAAAAAGGAGAAAGTTTATGCACAGATTAAATATTTGTTGGCAAATTCATTAAGCAAAATAAAATGGTGACTCTTGGAATATCAGTTAACTCCCTTTTTGCATTCCTAAGGTAGTGCATTTAGGGGAGGATAATTTTGTTCAAATCAGAATAAAATCAGATAATAAGCCCAAATGGGCTTGATCCTCCCTTCTTTTGATCCTCCACCTTAAGAAAAAAAATTATTTCTTTACACCATGCAAATCCCCCCTTACAAATAATTCTGTAACAGACCAATTAAACCTTGCATCAAAATGAAAGAATCTGTTTATGAAAACAAAACTGAATCTACAGCACTAAATGTTTACCAGACTCTCACCTAGTTGTACGAACTGTTAAAATTAAAGGTGAAGTAAACAGAGGCATCTGGTGTCTTTCCTTGAATTGATATCGCACTTTAACGTATTCAATCATTAAATTATCCGGTGACAATATAGAGGGAGTATTCCTAGAAAAAGGACTGATAACTGTCTCTGCAGTAGTATTAATTGCATCCTTTCTCCCATAAAGTTTCCCATTGAAAGTGGGGAGGGAGGATATGAAATGGTAGGAAATACTTTGGATTTCCCCAGAGGCATTTTCGTCAATAAGTTTTTAGTAGGTAATGCTTTATTGCATTATTGGAATTATTGAATTCTGAAATGTGTTCTATGTTCCACCTCTTAGCAATCATAACTTCCAAATAATGAGTGTGCAGACTTACTCTTCCGGTCTTTATTCCCTCACTAAGTCAGTGATCCCTGAAGCTACTGACAGTTCAATGTCTTTCGAGCTGCAGATCTAACTTTGAGAGCAACAATATCTTTGAGAATTCATGGAGAAAAAATATCAGATGAATAGGATGTTTAAATAACAGTTAATAATAAGAAGACATCTTCAAGTTAATTACCGTCTTGCAACAACACTCTTTGACCTCCTTCAGCCTGCTGACTATCAGTCTTTCTTATGTCTGGGGAAATCTCCTGTGATCACTCATTTCCCAGTGAAAAGGTTTTCTGAAAATGCCATCAAACAATTAGGGAAAACAAATGCATCTAACTGGTCAGAGCCTGCCAGGATTGTGAGGGTGGTGGTAGGAAATTAAGCAACGGGTGCTCCTGCCAGACAGGACATGCTGTGAACATGTGGCTACTTTGGATTGCTAACAATGGAGAGAAACAAATGTGAAAGCGTGAGCTTTTATAGCCATTCATACATTATATATTTATTTTACTGGAAAATGAAACCTTATAAAAGGAGGGGGGGGAGAAAATAGAACTAGCTGGCATGGAACTACAACAGCATTAGAGGAAAAGGAAAATAAATAAGAGGCTGAAGTCTTTCAGTTACAAATGAAAAGAGGAAAAATACTGAAATTTGCCAACTGAACCTGCTGGTAATAATTAGATTGAGGTTGCTGAGAAAATGAAACACTATTTTTTTACTTCAAATTTTAATTCATAAAACAGGTACTAATCTTGTTCATTAGACCTGCCGGCTGGAGCCACGTGTCTGGCTGTTGGTTAGGAGTGCTGTGCTGTCTACGTTATGTCTGGGGACTTTTAAAAGTGTCTTCTGGTTTGTGTTCTTAACAGAGGTGGAACTTGATCTCAAATCACTGGTCAAGGCCTCTAACTTTGAAAAACTATGGGTATGGTTCCTGCTCCAAGTATTATAATGAGGTTCACTCCTTTGGATATTTTTTATTGTTGTTTATTTGTTTGGGTTTTTTGTTACTTTTTAATGGCATGAGAGCTTTAAAAAACAAATATTACAAGAACAGCACAGAGTCCCACAGATTGGAACTCTGCCAGAGCAGTGGCACAACTCATCCATGGGTTTTATTTATGGGTTTTATTTGTATCTCCTGATACAAATCAGGAGAGTTCGGGAGTTCAGAGTACGCATCTGGCAGATTGAAAACCACTGCAATATGTTCTAGTCCTTCTTTCAGATGGAGTCTTGTTTGTAGTTGTCAAATTTGCTACCACATATTATTGGCAAGGCACTGGAGGGTAGGAATTACTGATAGATTCCCTTTGCAGTGCATTGTCAATGCTGTGGCTGGTTATGGCCACAGAAATAGAATCAAGGTTCATGCTTGTAGAGGCCAGTAGTTTACATTTCAACTATCTGAAGAGTGAGATGATCAATTAATCTCAAAGTGAATGAGCTTTGTATTTGGACATTTCTTTTGATATAGGAATATATTGCCAGCAAAAGTGTTAAAATTCCAATTACTTAAGTTATCTGAAAGACTGATTTCTCTTTAAGGCTATGTATTTGAACTTTCATTTTGCTCAACATATTTTCTGCCATTAAAAAAAAAGACATTAAAATGCTTTAGATTAAGAACCTCCAGAAAACAACTGCCTGATCTAAAATACGTTTCTTTAATTTAAAAGGCAGTGACATTCACACAGAAAAAATGGAGTGCTAGCTATCCTTCTATTATACCCTAAGCATGAGCAGAAGTGACACCCCCTGGTGCAAAAAAGATATAAAAATATCTTAAATATATTTTCCAAGCTACAGGAAGATTACATACATTACATACATACATACATGTATTACAAACATATATGTATATATACATACATACAGATATACATATACATATATATATATACACACATACTACCAGAAAAATAGTAGATGCCCAACTCCTGGAAACATTCAAAGTCAGGCTGGATGGGGCTCTGAGCAACCTGATCTAGTTGACAATATCCCTAGATGACCTTTAAAGGTCCCTTCCAACCCAAACTGTTCTATGATTCTATTTATGAAAAGTCAGCTTCTACTGTAGAATTTTGTCTCCTGTTCTAAGGTACAGAATCTTCTGCTTTGACTGATATTTATTGAGAAGTGATTAATAGTCATTAGGAATGGGATTAATCTTTCCTAAACTTAGCCATCTAAAGGTATAAGCTATTTACTAAGACTTTATTTATAGTAACTGAATAAAAGTAGACACCTCCAGACTCTGACTCTTCTTTCTTAAAGTCCTGACTAACCTAAGAGAAATTAATCACCTTCTTCTGGAGCCTGTCTCTCTTTTTCAATATACAGAGATGCAGAGCAGGTAGCTTAGATGAGATGCTTAATGCATAGCTGGCTACAGGTAAGTAAGAAGATTTGCATCTTAGAGTCCAAAAGATCTTCCCCAGATATCTATATTGGGTCTCTTACATATTAGAGGTTTGTAATTTGCAAAGACTGTTATAAATACAAATCAGTACCATGATGGCTAAACAAAGATGTTGATAGTTAACATTATACAGTCAGCATGAAAAATGGCTGCAGTTTTAGTACCATCACGGGCTGGTTTCAAACTAATGATTAAAAATCAAGTGGGTGAATTGCAATTAAGTTGTTTCAAATCAATCTGGCCATGCCAAGAGTATGACATTTATTATTGCAAAACTCCTGCAGGAGCTAAGTCTTGAGATATTTTCTAATATTACATATTGAGGGGTAAGAAATCCTATGCATTCAGTGACCTTGCTTCACACATCATAAATTAGCAAATACTTAGATGCTCCGTGTGCTGGGAATTTTGCCTCCATAGAACAAAGAACAGTTCTTTGAGGACTTGTTTGCTAATCAAATCAATAAAATCCATCATCATTAATCACCTTGTACTTTTGGCTTTCTGCTTTCCAGAAAGGACCTTTGGCTGTTTTACATTGGTGACAGTTTCAGATATTGACTGAATATACAATATATTCAGATGCGTGTGTGTGTGCTTGTGTCTATATCTCTCTATATATGAGTATCACCATTTATGTGCTGTATCATGAATCAATAAAATTCTTAAAACCATAATATCAGCTGGTAAACAGTTCGGTTTACTCTGTGTTTAAAGTATGTATAAATGTAACGATATTGCAATTAAAGCTCTAAGGCCAAGGAGATTGGAGTTGTTTAACATAAATTCAGCTCTTAAGACAGCTCCTTTGTCAATGGACAAACAAAGGTAACTCCAGGGCATGAGTAACCCTTACTGCTTCTATAATGTCAGGGAAGAGAGGGATCATCTGCAGGCACCTGTCTCTCTCTACTCACTGCAGGGGGAAGCTAGGCATCTCCCTGAAGTTAGATTATCTGAGAAATTACTAAGGTGAGATTCTTAACTACCACAGAAACTATTCCAACTCTAAATCTCTTGGCTGTTATTTATCTTTTTTGTGCTGTCTTCTTCTAACTCCTCAGCCTATTTACTCAGAATGGAAGCACGGGCAGTCTCTTCACATAAAAATTGAACTTCTAACAGAATGAGATCTAACTTTTGTGAGTGCCCTGGGCATTTCAGGAAAACAAACAACCCTGATAGCTGTGGATCAAAAATCCTTGACCCTGCACTCACCAGTTGGCCACAGGCTAATTCTGCTGCTGGCTGTTTTTGAAATTCTGGGGCAATGGTTCAGCGTTGACTCAAAGGGAGTAGTGAGACCTACAGAATGACTAACACCTGGTGTTTTGCTTGGGAACCTGCCATGTAAGCATTCAAGCACAGGCCAAACCCCATCCCGATTAGTTCCTCTGAGATGGCACTATAGTGACGCCATAGGCAAAAACAATACTTTTGCCAGCTACATCTTGAACACGTGTACTGCTAGGTAAGGCTTCCAGTGCTGAAAACAAAGAGGTCTATTGCTTGACCCAAAGTAGACTCTTTGTGATAGTGGCTCTGTGCGACTGCAGCCAGTCATTAGAAAACAATCTAGTCATACGCAGACAGAGTAATCGCTCTGGATAGGGTTTCAAACAGGTCTAAGGAAGTGAGTCACTCAGCCCCCTTGAAAATGGAAGCTGGAGACCTGTTTCCTGAGACACCTTTGAAATCCTAGCTTATGTTACAGTATGGCTATTATCCAACCTTAACTTGGGACATTGAAAGGGTTTTCTTTCTCTTTTTTCTTTCCTTTTTTATGCCAAATTAAAAGTATGAGGGCCTAAAGTGCATTTACACCAAAGCAGCTTTCCACTGGCTTAGCCATATAAAGAGACTTTGTAGTAGGTACAAATATGATTTATGCTCACTTTAAGACTCCTTTCCACCACCTGAGTGGTGTGAAGCAACCTTTGTGAAAATCAGATTCAGGTCTACAGTTTCCAGAAAGCAGCCAGGTTGTGGTGCTCAGACTTGCTGCTGCAGAAGCAGAAACTGTTCTGCTCCAGGCAGCAGGGCTTCCTCACTATCCAAGCAAGCTGTTCAATCTCTCGGCCTCTTTCCAACCTCCATTCTACCTGAGAACATCAAGTCACTATCCAGGAAGACGTTTCCAGACTCTGAGAGTGCTCTTTTGATTCTGGAGAATAGAAGGACAGAGTTAGAAAAGAGAGAGGGGACCAGAAGAGGTACTTGGTTACTCTTTCTCAAGAAGTCATACAAATTACAGGAAAGTATAACTCAGCTAACAGTTTCTTCATTTCGTAACACAGAATTTAAAATTGTGACTTTTTTCAGAAATTATCTTTAATTCCCATGTAATATTTTTTTTTAGAAATGTAGATTGTTTTAGGAAGCATAATAGATGGATATGTTACCTCTTCTGAAAGAATACCATCTGGGTTAAAGGAGCAAAGTGAGGTTTTAGTTTTGTTTTTAAAGGGAAATTACTTTATGTTATGACTCATCAGAACAAGTTAATTTTCCTATTATCGTGTTTTACCTTTAAGCAATAATTTTATTTTAAAATCTGTAACAATACATCTGGGTTACATTCTGGAAATGAAGCCAATCTAAAAATATGACCTGAGGCATTTGAACAACAAAAAACCGCTTTCCTTTTTATTTCAAAGTAATGAACATTAATGTACTGCTTTGGCCTGCAGTAGTATTATAAAGCACCTATAAGCGATTTCAATTACATTATCTAATTAATTTTCATGTATTTCCAAGACATAGGTAAAGAGTTATTTATTTAACTTCTTATACAGTTGAATGACAATTAGATACAGCTTGAATGACTTTCCCAAAATGCTGCAAAGCATCATTTGCAGAGGCAGACTTAAAATCGTCCTTTCTCAGGTTCTAATATAATAACAAGTTCCTCTTCCCGCTCTTACAATTATCAAGGAATGTGTCCTTTCAGTTGACCTTCTTTCATGCATAAAAATAAGCACTGCAACCTCCTCATGTCTCTGCTTTGCGCGCCTCTTGAAAGTTCTGTGAAGATTGCTGCATCTCCCCAAAGTTTTGAAAAGATCTCAGCCCGTCACGATGGTGCTTGACCTTTGCCAGTAACCCAGGTACTCAATGCATCACCTCACTGCCTTCCCGACATGCATATAAACTAGTGTGACTTTATATTTCCTTTTCCAATTACTCACAAACTAATTTAAGCTGTGTTTTGCAAGCACTTTTTTATTTTCCCGAATGACAAGTGTATTAGCTAAGACTGTCAGCCTAGCTGCCAGCTCCCCAAAGCAAACCCAGCACGCTGTGACCTCATGCGCGCAGCACGCAGGGCTGACTGTGAGCGGGGGGCTCCTAGGAAATAGATGTGAAGCCTGGGCCCTGTCTCAGCTGCCTTGGTAAGCATATTTTATGATAAACTTTATCTCATTAGGAGAGGGAAGGGGGAAATCTTGGTCAAAGTCCAATTCTAGAGCTTATGTTGAGACTGAACTTTTCTGCACTCCAAGGCTGCCATATCAAATTAGGGAGAATAAAGCCGGCTGCTTGGCCGATTATTTATAACATCACAGGAAACTTGGAATGACTTATTAAGCATGGAAATAGTTCTCTTTCCTCAGAAATAGATCTTGCTTTGCCAAGATACACAGTGACTGACCGTGTGTAAGAGTGGTGCACAAATACCTTCCCCATTGAAGGTTATTAAAATATACCTGGCCTCATTTATCAGCACTTACACGACATGCATGCACCCTCACTGTGATACCAAAAAAAAGGGCTCCAGGGAGCCCTCCTGAATGGTTTGAGGGGCAGGAATGGATCTGGAAATGCAAAAACATAAATAAAATGAAAACACAAATCAGCACGCTTGTTGTACCTTTGACAGTGTCAATGAGCCTTTAGCACAGATCTTGATAAAAATTTTAGTACAAATTAATACCCATTGACCACATAGGCTTTTCATAAAAAATAAAGCAGTTAAGTCTTCCCCCTTGAGAATTACATGAATACATCTTGGAAAAGCAGGACAGATTTGGGAGGGAGAAAGTTTAATCTGATTGCCATAGCAGGAAAATCCATGTTGGATTTAATTTCTAACTGACTCAGTGACCCTAAGGCTGTCTATTCTACCTCTGTGTTCCAGCACCCTTAACATGAGGCTAAAAAACCTAGCCTATAGGTGCTATGAAGCACTCTTCATTATGGATTTTGATTCAGAAAACTTGAATCTCTCATTTCTGAAGAGGACTTAAAATGGGAAAGTAGCACTAAGTATTTGAAAGGGAGCTGTGTAGGATGAGTGGGGTGGACTAGAATCTGTGTCTTCATAGCCTAGTAATTCTGGCTGCGTGTCCTGGTTTGATGTAAAACAGGACCAATTTTCTGTTCAGCAATTTTACTTTTTAGCTAATCCTCTTTAAGCTAACTGAACTCTGAAATTAACAGCATATTTTGCAGAAGCTGTTTGCTCTCAGAGTGGTAAGACCTATAGTTATAGTTAATGCCAAGGAATGGTATGCAGAGAGGCTCCCGCCTATACCTATGGCTGTAACAACCAAGGTCTGCTCACTTTGCTGTGTACCCTGTTGGAGGGTCAGAAGTGGAAAATCACAGAGGGGTCACAGCTGTGGGGAAGAGCAGGCAGTACAGGGCACCCAAAACTGTCCAGTGGGGTCAATTCATAAGGAAGATCTGACAGAGAAAGATGGAAGAATCTTAATTTCATGGATGAAACTGAATTCATTCACCCCTTTCCAAAAATTTCCCAAAACTGCAACTGCCTTCATTTCAAAAACAGTATTTCAAAGAGCACAGATCTGGACCTCTGCGTGGCTGTGATTGTCCCTGTTAGACTGTAATAGCAGTTGCAACTGATTGTGAGCTTGTACGGTCATAAGTGAGAGAAAGCAGACACTGACTTCAATATCAGAAAATGATATTACTAAGGATTTCATTTTTTCTTGTTACATGCAACTGCTCTTTTCAGAACTGTACATACAAATAAAATTACTATTGTTGGTTTGTATTGTCACTGCATCCCTTGCTTCATTTGCAGGTAGCTTTGTGAAACAGAAATCTTGCTTAGACATGTCAAGTTCATCATCATCTTTGTGAATCAAATGAACAAAGCAACGTTTCTGTGCTGCTTTGACTTTCTTGCTCCTGCTGAAGCTGCTAGAGGCAAGGAGGGGTCACAGAGTTTACAGCAGAAGTCAACTGATCCTCTATTTTTACATTTCATCTGCTAAATAGAACTTTTTCTGGGGCTACCGATGGCCTTGAATTTCTGTCACTGACCAGGGGGTCTTTGGAATAACTGTAGGACTTCATTTTCTCCAATTTTCAAGTTATTTGGTGCCCATTTGACAATGTTAGGAACTAACTTCCTTCATTTGGCTATTCAGAAGAGAAAGGCACTGGACAGTCACAGATACATGGAGCAAGGTTCAACGCTCTTCAGTTTGAACTTCCAAAAATCTGGTTAAGATCAGAAAGAATCAGAAAAAACAGAAAAAGAAAAAAAAAAGTACTGGAGGTTCGCTCACTGACTCAGTGCCTCAAAATTAGATACAAGTCTAAGGAGTGGAATTCATGGTGCAGCGTGGGACATCCAAACTTTCCAGTACAGCTCTCAAACATGATTCATATCAGCCAATATGTTTGGAAGGTAGATGTCTAAGCTACACATTTGAAAATGTCAAAGAGAGGGAAGCATCTAAAATTTTGTCTTTCTTCTGAATTTAGGCACTTATCCATAGTCCAAATTAGGTTCTGTGGAACTAAGATTTGCAACCAAAACGCTTCGCCTGCACTTCTCTAAGTAAGTCATATGAAGTGTCAGCAAAGACAACTGTCTCCTGCTTCTCTTTCAGAAGATAGCCAGCAAGGGGGAGGAGGAGGAGGTGATATTACTAAACACATTTTGCTTAACAGTCTTGCTACGAAAGTACTTGCCGCCTTCTCCTGACCTATTTTTGAAAGCAAGTGACTGTGGGAGCTATGCAATGTGCTGAAGCTGATGCTGTCATTATGCATGAAGTGAGCTCAGAGCACACCTACTGACCCGGACCACTGGGTGGACTTAGCACAAGGGCACACAGTTTTGCATCCCAGATGGACGGGGTGTGGAGAGTGCACATTTAGATATTTCATTCAGTTGGGAGGGTGACATCTTTGGATGTGTGCAGTGACACACTAAAGTAAGAAAACTTAGATGCCTAAGGGCTCTCAGACATGTAAATGAGTGCATGGAGTTTTTCAGATCACCCTTCTGGATATAAGTGTTTAAATTACACCAGATTGTATGCCTAAGTGCTTGGATCTCACCTTGGATTGTTTTGGACATTGCTCTGCATAAGAGTTTTGGTAATTTTACTTTCTTGAGCTTCTAACTAGCATTCAGGTGCAACAGATAAGCGATAAAAAGCCTGGTCTGAGAAAGTTATTTAAATTTTAAATAAGCTTAGATTTTACCCAACATAACAAGATATACAAAAAAGGTAGGGAGAAAACCCCATACTTTTTCTAGACCTTGAGCTCTAACAGTTGTGCCTCTCTAATTTTGTGATGTTTCTGTACATCTTATTTGGTGGTAGGGTGTGTGTGTTGGGATGTGGCTTGTTGTTTTGTTGTTTGTTTTTCTTTCAGGTGCTGTACATCACTGTCTTAATTGTCACTGTCTAAGCAGGTAAACAGTAGAACTGTATTGTTCTGAGATTTATCACTAAAACTTATTAACAAGAAGGAAGCCTGTAAGAAAGAAACTAGTATATGGAAAAATGTATAAATATTTCTGGCTTTCCCCATGGCTTAAGAGTGGTCTTACATTCACCAGAGACTCTTACGAATATCTTTGGAACTTTTAAAAAGGTTATAAGCACAAAGGGTAAATCCTTAAAGGTTAACAAGATGGATACCTGGGTATTAAAAAAGAGGCAGACATACCTGTAAACCTCTTTCCCAGGAAAAAAAATGACTAATTTTCTCCACTGCCAGGTTCCCTCAGTGTACTTACTTCTGAATAAAGCTGAACATCTTCATTCAACACATAAATTCTCAGTCCATTTTTTAATTTTTTTTTTCTGTTTTTCCTTTGTCTACTTTTGAAGTCTAAGATGAAGACATATTTTTTTTCTGAAGATGAAGACATGCAATGACACTAAATGCCAATTAGAGTACCTTGAGTTGTTCACAATGTGGAACTCTCATGTGTTAAGATCAAAGGCCTCAATCCTCTCAGGTGATTCCTTGGCTCATAGGGATGGCATCCAGGAGACAGAACACAGAAGATGCTGAGTCAAATAAGGGTAAGAATATGTGATTGCAAGCAATTGAGTTATCCCAGTTTAATGAGTTCCCACAAGTAGTAATCACTTGTGATTTTCTGCATCCATCATAAGGGAGCTGAATACTAAGTAAGCAGAATCATGGGGATTATAAAGGGCTGCTGACTAGCAGCCTCCTTGTCCTCCTTGTTCATTGTTTTTAATAAGACATGATGCATCATGAGCACAAGGATCAAGCCTGACCCTTTTTAAGGTGTGGTTCTTCTTTGCACTTCTATTGATATCTGGTGAAATTTGTGGATTATGGGCAATAATCCGTTAATCCCACCAGAGATGGGTGGGGTAGATAGACTTCTTCTGATAAAACAAGAACTTATTTAAACTTCCTTAAACTTGAAGTGAAACAGTCCCAATTTTTCCTGGACTTTTTAAGGCAGTGTTTAACTGTTAAGAAATTATATATAGAGAGAGATTTATATGCACATGTATAAATGCATATTCATGTTCGCTTTTAGTTTTGCATTTGTGGATTCCAACTGGCCTTTCTCTTGGTATGTCTTATCCAAACAGAAAAGGAAGTTCTAAAAAGTTTTCAGAAAAGTCTTTTGTAACTGCTTTTCCTGAGCATCTCCACTGTGATCCTCTGAGTCTCTGGCACATTGCTCTGGCATATTGTGTCCAAGCAATAAGGACACATAGGGGACATTCCTCACAGTGCATGGCTTTTTCTGCAGAGATTATCAGTAGTTTTTATTTTGACTCTGGTTTAGAGATCTTTTTAGATATCCAGCAGATTAGAAAATTGGAGTGAACTAATTTTTGGTTTTCTTTTCTACTATGCGTTATTCATTTCTGTAGCCTGAAACTAGAAGTCACTAGCTAAGCTGAAGAAAATTGAAAGAAGCAATATAAAGTTTGATATTAATAAATACAGTGACTCTACTAATAGGATTTCATCTATACTCTTGTTCTCATATTTCTTTTTTAAAAAATATTTTCTATCCATGAAATATTAATTGAAAATAAATATATACTTTTAGAATAATATATTTAATCACTATCACCACATTGCTTTCCAGTTTTTTCCACCTTCTGTTGTAGTCATCACTCTTAGGCTACTTCTAGAGAGAGCCAAAGTGAAGATAAACAAGAAGAGCTGGAGATCTGTTGATGCTGTATGATGACACATTCACACTTATATAAGTGTCACAGAACTTTCTTACTGTGACATTTTTCTTAATAAAGGCAGTGGTTTTATTGGGAACCATGTGCATGCTTATACCAGGGCTAAATTTGTTTCTAATTATCTGGCACAATTGCCATAGCAGAACATGCTGTGCATGCCAGCACTACGCGGATAGGGAGTTTGTGAGAAGAGACACATTCTGGATTTAGAATGTGAAAAGCAGCTGAGGAGTTCACCACAAGGCAGGGGTGTGAAAACTTTACTTACAAGTTGTTTTTTCCCACTGTGTCCTCCCTGCAGCTGATGGAGTAATAGAGTTGTAATGGTTTGCTTACAGGCAGTCAATTAGGCACCTACAGTTACTCCACAGGGTGTAGATTTTACATGAGTGGCTTATTCATAAATAAAGAATTACTGAAAATTTTGCTGTAATGTTCTCCATTCCTAAATATCACAAAATTATTTATCCCAAATCTTGTCACGCTTACACGCAAGGTCTTTGTTTTCTTTTCTGCCCTCTTTACTACCAGGGTAGATTGGCAGACTCATTTATGATATCCCATTCTCTGGCACAGAGCACATCTTTTTCTTGTACTTCCTAGAATTCACATTTTAAAGGGTCAGATCTGAATGGAGGAACTTAAAGGAAGACCCTGAATCTGAAAGAATTAAAAATGCTGTATTAGTATTAGTAATGCTGAATTGGTATTATGAATCCTGAAGCTGATATTGCACTGTATAGTTCTGAAGTGATGGTGCCACTGGAGATACTTTTAAAGAGAGATCAATCTAAACTTCTGACAGCCCATGAAAACTGAAAGTCAAATACTATGCTACACCTTTTGCATATGTACAAGGAATAAAATGTACAATGCATATGTACAAATTATTCCAAAACAAGGAATGACTGTCAGTATCCCTACTTTCCCTGAGCAGTTGAATTGAATTTATTTAGTTAGACATAGTGAAAAAGCAGATACATGACTTATGCTGGAAACACAATTTTAACTGTTTTCTGGTCTGTGTACATATAGATACGTAAGTGTATGTATATACAAAAAGATAGCAGTATAAAGAATAGATAAAATATTTTCAATATTTTAATTTTTAAAATTTGAAATAACTAAGAATTATAGGTAAAATTAGGACTACTCCATAAATCATGCCTTAACTCCTCTTAAGCAGTTTCTCCTGTCTTTGTTTGACTGTTATTTCCTCCTGCTCTTCTAAGAAGAAGCCTCTTCACAGAACAAACGTTAATACACATCCCCATCACCCACTCCCCTCACCCCTAAAATGTATACATTCCAGTCATTGTATTCTCTTATCAACACTTTTCCTTCTTCCCCCCACCCCCATGTCCTTCCCCTCCTTTCCCTTGTCCTTCCACTGTGGTCTTTTAAGTGGAATGTGGGTGGGATTGAGTTTAAGCTGCAGGCAGACACAAAGCAGGAAAAGGCTGCATATACAAATGTGTCCCAGGTGTCCTGACATGTCCTTGCCCTGCAAATGGTCACACTTGCTGTTGACAGGATGACGAACTTCAGCCCAGAATCCGTGCCCATAATAAGACAATGATGTCACCGGCTCAGTCCCACCACAGACTATTATGGGAGAGGGAATGCAGCTATGATGTGAATACAAACAACTGTAACAAGTATTTTATTTTGTGGGAGGACCTTTTACGTAGGAGATATTTTCTCTGTCTTTTCTCACTCTTTTTCAATATTTAATACAGCTTCTTTGCCCTGTTCAGTTGTTTACAAACAGTGTCATTCACTTCTACAGCAAAGTAAATGAAGATGTATAAAATCAAAGCATCTGTTAATAGTCATTGGGGGATCTTATTAATAAGTATCTTCAGGTCATAAAAGATTAAATGTCTGGCCAGAAAACTTTGGATGTTGACACATTTATCGTTATTACACTTATGTTTGCCAGGTCTCATAAAACACTGCCAGTCTCTACACACTCATCCTGCAGTCAGCTCTCCCTCCAAGGAGAAGTAGGATTTTATAGCATCCAGTCCACAATAAGGAACACATAGGAGAACTTTCATAGAAATGTAATGTCTATGTTTATACACACACACATATAAAATATGTATATTTCACTGCTTTGTTCACGCAAAAAGAAAATTGCCTACACAAAAAGATCAATATAGAAAATATGCTTTGTAGACTAGCTTTTACTTCAGGGTACATTATTTGATGGATCTGTTTCTTTCAGAATGGGGCCTATCTAGAGATGTATAGCTGTTATTGAGTTGACGAGCATCGTTTCATATAGTAGAGTCTTTTTAGAGTGATATCCACTCCTTAAAGGATTTCCCACGAATGCTGCAACAGGAGAGTTCAGAAAAAGACACGAAGCGGAGAAGGCTAATAGTGCCATGCTCCAATCCAGAAAGCCTGTGTTGGATGTAGGAGTTAACACGTGCTACACATTATTAATGGCCTCCAGGGTCCTTTTGTCTGAGTAAGCTCAAAGCAGGAGCTGCATTTCATAGCTACTGTACAGGGTACAGAGCACATACCTCTAATGCACACCTATGATATAGTGGCTTGGACTGAATCCCCACACCACGGCTGTCTGGAATAGTGGGATTGCATTTCCACAGACTTAGCTGCCAAGAATATTCTCATTTTCTTACAAACATACTTTAAGGCTTTGATTCCTCAGATAGGTGAGCACTTCTCTGGTCCCTATAGAGTGCTGCCAGTCACATGGACCCTGGTTCAGGCCAGCCTAGTTAAAGATGGATTTGCTGCAGCACTTTAAGCCTTTCCCAGAGAAAGGCTTGCTGTGTGTACTGGTTGCTTAGAAGTGGCATTTAAGTAAGTGCAGCCGTAGCTGGAGCCTGGCAGAGTAAACAGTGCTAGCAGAAAGACCGAGCTGTATGGAAAAATCAAATGATTCAATAATCTACAGAACAGCAGCATGTAGGGAGATTGTCTGAGCACAGCCATAAATGCAATCACTTAAAGCTCAGTTCCTCAGTGATGGTGATGGGTTTAGAGCTGCTATATGAAGAATTTACATCTTGAAGGTCACCTTAAAGGTGAAAAAGATGGTGATTAGGCCATGCTGGAAGTATCTTTGTCCCAGAAGAAATAATAATTTTAAAAAAACCCACAACCTTTTTTTTTTTTTTTCTTCCTGACATTGTAACTTTTAAAATTCATAACCCATGTAGCTTTAATATGTAACAACTTTCTTCTACAACAGCTCCATGACTCCGTACTTGAAGATGATTCCCCATCAAAACAGCCTTCTGGGTAGCCCAGACCAGCTTGCACAATTCACAAGAAACCCAGCTTCACTAAAGGGCTAAAGTGCTTCTGGTGGACTTGAAACTTGCCAGAACTATCTCAGTGTATAAAACTGAGGTTATGATCAACTTGGTTAACTCTTTTGGAAAAAGTTCCCATTTTCTATTGAATATATTTTAGCTACTTTTAATAAGAATCTTTAGAGCCAAATAGGCAAAATCCCCAAAGTTTTAAGGTGGAAACAGTAATGCCAGGCAAACTTTCTTGATTTGGATGAGAGAAGGATTTTAATTTTTTAACTGAACTGGAAAACATATGTGGAAAGCACCACCTAGACCATCTCTGTCTCCCAGAGACATTCTATATTGTCATCCACTAAAAGAAATTAAACAGTAACATACTACCAATCTCAATGGACAACTCTGAATCCAAACTTTTTGCACACTGTTAGGATTTTCCATCCAGTGCATAAGAGAAGTAGCTGGACAGCTGTGACTTTTAGATCCAGACACTTGCTTACTCCATCATCCCGTAAACTATTTTCCAGTCTATTGTGTTCTGATATAGCAAATCAAAACAGATATCCTTTCTGGACAAAAGCCCTACCAGACCCAGGTTGGCTGACATAATTCACAAGTTTCCAATGTACACTAAGACTGTTACACACCAGTTTCACTAACAACCTGGCATGCATTCAGTGGTGGCATCATTTCAAGGGATGGAGAGTCATAGGAAAGATTTTGTGCTGGATTCTGTCTCCTGAAACTGCTTTGCTTAAGGGATCAGTGCACAGGCTTCCTGGAGTTTCCTTTAATTGTTTGCGGAGAGCTGTGTTGCAGCTACTGAACAGATCAGGCCTCACCATGACACAGATAACTTTAGTGGGCCTTGATTTATCTTGACATTTTATTTTACAATTTATATGCATATCCCACCCATTGTATTTAACTCTGCTGCGACCAGGCTGTGGGTGGGGGCTGCTCCTAGATTAAATATGATGGACTGTCACCATGGTCTACTACCAATCAAAGCTCTGGCAGTTCAGTTAGCAGCACTGGACACTTCTGAAACTGTGATTGCAGACACAATAACTGCACTGCAGTCATGGGTGAACTCAGTTCTCTGCGTAGTCAGGAGATAAATGTATCAAGCTATCTGCACTGTAATCTAAATGTACAATATTAACGTCATGTAGATTAGGTGGGACTGATGTTTAGGAAGAGGTATCATCTTTAGAGAAGCCTAATTTGCGTGGCCAATATGCCATCAAAAAGACTAGACGACTGCATAACAGGAGATGTTACAGCTATATCCTTCTTCAAAGTGGTTAGAAAACCGCTTGCAACAGTTAACTCATACTAAGCAATACAGCAGAGAGAGACAGGAAATCTTTCCTGCTTTTTTTTTTGCTTAATCCCACTCTTGGAACAAGGGTCCTGCAGGCCTTGTGCAGAGGGGCCAAAATCAATGCTAAATAGCCATGTAGAAGCAAAAAAAAAATGGAGGAGGATTCTGATTTAGCCAGGAGGGAGAGATACAATACAGATTTCTATAACTATTACCCACGCATCTCCTCCAATGATCATTTCATTATTCTTCTGCCAAGGCTTTAAGGTGCTGACATTCAGCTGGCTACTTCATTTATTTCTTTAAATGTTTAAATGTTTGAGATGATTGTGTTTCAAACTGCAGTTTTGCAATCTTTCTGCAAGGTTTGTCAGCTGGCTTCTCTCAGTGCAATAGCACTGGGACAATAATTATGTCATCTAGCTTTAAAACTGTTTAAAGAGGAAAGATAAAAAAAGGCAACACAAAAAGGGGTAAACCTTTCACCTCTTCAAAGAGCAGGTATTCAGAGGATCACTTCCGGCTCATAACATCATATTCCACTAATAGTACCTCAATTGTTTGGAGAGGGCTTGCCCAACATTCTAAACAATGATAACCTACATTTACCAGCATCCCTTAGGTCAGATATGAACTGAAGTACCCACTAGAGACATAAGGCCCCAATCTTTCTTTTCTTTTTTCCCCTTGGATGATCCACCATTAAAGCACTTCAGAATGGTTCTTGTCATCGTAACTCACTGGCTTATGCTCAAAAGCCTGTCCTCGGCCCTGTGTTTCCAACAAGCTTTCCTCTTGAAAAGAAAAATGGAAGGAAATACCCGCTTGAAGTTTAAATTCAGTCTGAAAGAGATGACAACAATAATTTTTGTTTCAAGCATTGTCGTTTTAAAGAAAAACACAGTGTCTTACTTTGTAACATGATTGCTAAATTGCACTGACAATAGATCTCTAAAAGCGTCAAGAAGGCAGAAGGTGAAATGATGCTATTTTGGCACTGCTAGAATTTTGGTTGTTCATGTGATTTTTCATTGTTCAGGCTAATAAGCTGAGCAGAGCTAAAGTGGTGTAATGATGCGTGGCTGCTAAAGTGCATTAACAAAGTGGTCATCACCTAACTGGGAAGGGCTATTTAGACTGCAGAGCAGGAAACCAGGGGAAATTTCTACCTTATTCCACAGGACTGACTTCTTTCTAAAGCATGGCACAAGAGGAAGCCTTAGAAAAAAAATGTCTAAGCTGCTACAGCTGCTATCACATATTAGTAACACAAAGGAACCGTGGCACTAATTCCTATTTTAGTATAGCACAGGTGACAACAGTATTTAACCTAAGTCATCACTGTGATGCAGTTTATGCTCCTATGTTGTTTACATCCTGGTACTCCCTCAGTCTCACTTGTTATTAGTGATTTGTTTCGGGTTTGTCTGAAAACTATTAAGACTCCCAAAGCACCAAATCCTTTACAGTGTGCCCATTTATTTTTTTTTAAATAAGGAAAGCCTCAAGAGTTTCACATCTATGCAGGAAATTTAATACCCAGACATCGGTGTTAAGCATATTTCTTCAAAAGTGTGTTAGGAATATTTCTTCCATACTCTGCTTAAGTATTTATGCCCTTTTCAAGTAATCTTCATATGTCATTCTGTTGTCTTTGAACTCTTTAGCTTGACCCAATCCTATTTGGCAAAGCATTTTGTCGCTTCAGACTCTTCATCACCAGGACAATACTGTGATGGTTGGCGTCAGCAGGAGGAGCTCTTACATTGAGCTGACAATGGAAGCAATCAGGAGTTGGCCAGTCATTCCTGTAACAAATGAAGGGGGGGAAGCTCTCCAACCTAATGTGCCACCTTTTATAATACTGCTGTGATAGCTTTAGTCACTCAGAGCATCCTGGGTAGCAGGGTGGCTTTATTTCTGCTATGGCCTTTGCTATGGAGTTCCTCTTCAAGACAGATTAACTATGGGGGGTCAGGCATGGACATTGACCAGAATATGGCAAGAAAGGTGACAACTTGCAACCTCACTCTGTTCTGGGAATGTGTGTACGTGTGTATAAATGAAATGTGGGGAAAACAATTAATGTAGAATATATCTGGATTATGGATCACTGACAATATTTTCTGTTTCACTGGTAAGGTCAAAATGTTCAGTCCTGTGAAAAAGTTGCAACATTTATATTGAGATAGTTTCTTTGACAAACTTCTTGTAAAGATTCTTCTGGTTTTTTGTTTTCTAGATTTGATTAATGCTGGAATCAGTAGCTGTATGAAAGAAAAAGTTGAGCATCTGAACTATGCTTTGACACAAAGAGGAAAAAGTGACAAATCTGTAGGAATTGTCATTATGTTGTAAGCAAATTTGTTTATAGCTTATTCAAAGAGGACTATATATAAATATGTGCACAGACTACACATCTTCACAACTTGGATTTACTGCCTTAATTTGGGAGCAAACACCACCAATTAAAAAGTCAGAGTTTGTAATGCAGGCCCATAGCCATAAAAACCTGCATGTAAATCATCAACTCATTTCACTTTAATCTAGATATCATTTGGTGTAGGAGTTCATTAGCAGTCTGGTTTACATTCCAACTCAGATAAGCATTGAAAATATTGTCTGTTCTGCTTTCATCCTTGCTGTTTGGTATATGTTTGACGTGCTCCCTTGACTTCATGTTTCCAGTGGACACTAATTTTTTGTACCATCACTCACCTGATTCATGACAAATCATAAAACAGCCATCATTACTTCAAGTTCTAAGTCTAATTTTTTCTTAAACAGTTTTTTCCCCTTCTTAAATTTCTTGTTATGCACCTGTTAATATGTCTAGTGTTTTGAACTAGGGTCTGCATCCTTAATAGAAAAAAATGGCAAATTTTCTTACTTAATGAAATTATTAACAGCATATCTATGAAGAAGTACATATATATACATCAAAAGTAAACCAGAAATATTCTGAAGTTTTTTACTAGGATACTATTTTCTAAACTACTATTTTGTCTTTTCTGTTTGCATTTACTTTCTTTTACATGTTTCAGCAAACTACTTGGTATGTCTTAAACACAAAACATTTTAATAAGACAAAAGAACAAAAAGATACATTGGTTGACCAATTAAATACAGGACAGATGGTGTTATACTCGCTTCTAAATAACCAAGATGCACTATGATTCCAAGATGTCAGTCAGTCTATCTATGCCTCACTTTTCCACTCTCTATAAGGTAGATGATACTATATACAGAATGTTGATATGGAAATTATTCATATTTGTAAAGGTATTGTCAGGTATTACAGAAAGATAGTAACAGTGTTATTGGCCACATTTTCATGTGTGTGACATAGTTCTGTTTAAAAAACTAATAGACAAAAACCAACCTTGAGCCTGAGCAGCAATGTGAATTCCATGTGTGTACAAGATCTCACAACACTCTTCACTGTTTGCTTCCCTTCCTCTAAGCCCATATAATGTCCATCTCTTTCTTAACACACACCCTATTTGATACAATACTGGCAGATTTGTTTCTTCCAACATGTGCCCCTCTCTTTGATCTGGTCTGTTTCTATTTTTATGTCCTTTATCAGTAGGTGGGTTATCTATGAACTTATTTTCAAGGAATGGTTCTTTTAAAAGAGTGCAGGTCTTCTGAAGGTGGATTATTCACATAAAAATATGGTAACTGTTTCCCCCCTTGCCTCTTGTTTTCCAATACCTCTGTTAAAAGTCACCCAATGCTCCCAAAGAACAGTGCAGCTGCCTCCCAGTTCCTAACATCACTGTCAAATGAAGCAGTAAAAACGGCTGCCCATCAGTACTGGACTGTCTTTCATTATTTATATTACTTGGTCTAAGATTTGAGTATATATGCTATTGTTATTTATATTTGGGATAAGTTCCCTGGCATAAACCTCTCAGGAGAGGGACTGGAGATAATTTCTTTTTAGCAGCCTTAATTATTTTCTCCTATCTCCTAGAAAAAAGTTTGAAGACGATGATTTCGTCCTTTATTTTCTCGTCTGTTGTGATGGTTCTCCTGGTTTATATCTATGAAGAACCCTGTCATTCTCTCTTAAACTGACTTGATGAATATCGATCTTTGCTGGCCAAACATCAATGTCTATGATACAGACTAATATTGGTTTGTTGCAGTACCCTGAAAGTATTCATACCTTGTCTTTTCACTGCTTCAGGAATTGGAAACTCTCTGGTGACAGAAATCTGTTTATTTATTTATTATTTTTCTTTGCTCCTGTGTTGTCAGCATTACAATTTTTAGGAATCCCAATCTTTGAAATTAATTTCAAATTATTTTCAATTCAACTCGGTAATTTTATGTTTCGAAGAAGATCCATCTTTTTATTTTTCTCTACCCCCTCAGCTGCAGCTAAGATGTAAGTTCCCTTCAGTTCTCTCATGTCTTCATAACTTTTACATTTGCTGTTGAGATGGATTTGCAATTTCTTTCACTTCTATGGTAAGAAGCCACTGCAAAGAATTAGGGCAGTCTCAATACAAGTAAAGGAAGGAATAGAGAGATGACCTTTTTTAGAGCTTTTTCCTCTTTCCAAACGTGTTCCTTTATAAGAAGCAGGTAAAAACAAATCTCTGATACTCTTCCTTCATTTCAGGTCAGCCATCCCAAAGCATGAAAACAGACTGCAGACATGAGGTACAAAAGATTCTCTCAGATGAGTATAAATCAGTGCTGTCAGGTACATGTAAAGGCTCTACTTCTTTGACAAACAGGCAGGGAAAAATTGGGAAAGCTTTTACAAACATCTTGAAGATTTTACTACAGGTATTAAATTTGTGCCTTCTAAATTAGTTAGCCTTGTGTAAATGGTACCTGTATGTAGAGGCACCTCTCTAGGTAGGTGCCTCCCTCAAGCATTAACCTAAATAATAATTGTTATTATAGAGAAGGTTATGGAGGACAAAATAATGAAGCATGTAATTGTTGAAAGGATATGTAGTAAGGGTGTAAGAAAATGCTGTGTTCATAAACCGAAAAAAAAACCCTGATTTCTAAAGTGAAGTCTGAACCGAAAGGACAACTCAGAAGGTGAAGATTCACACATAATCCAGAATGAATCAAGTGTAGTAATGCACTTGAAACATGACAGCAATCAGCCCCCATGGATTCTTGGACAGGCTTGCATGACTGAGAGTTATTTCCATCTGTATCATCCTCAGCACTATGGCTACTGTGCACTTACCAAAGGGAAAATATATTCAGTGCACAGTATGAAGCCGACTGCATCTGCTGAAACAAGCTACAGTGCTGGTTTGATAGAGAAGGAAATACATAAGGGACATTGATGCTAGTATATCATAATGTTGCAGTCGAGTTCCTACAATGTACACACCAGATTATTCTCTTCTCTAATGTCTGCAGTGAAAAATATTAATAAATTCAGCCTGAGACAAACCCAGATTTATTTCTTTTTTCCATGGAAAAAAAAAAAAAAGCTGGAGAATTATGTCCAGAATTTTAAAACTCTAAATGTTAAAATACTCCAGCTATGCTCAGGGAACCTCTGCAAGAGCTAAATCCTTAGGATTGCTCAGCTGTATTTCACTCCTCATTTTGGTAAAAACTAACAGGCATATGTAGAAATAAAAGAGGCCTCAAAACTATCTTCACCTCTCTAAAAGGGCAGTGAATAGAGCTTCTGAATTGGAAGATGGAAAAGTGTTATTGCCCACTGTCAGAATGTCAGGCATCTTGTTTCCAGAATTCTTTGCATCCGTACTCCTATGCTAACTTCTTCTCTTATCTTGGAAAATACCCACCTTTATTCCTTTCCAATTCCTTTCTATTAAGGAAACCTCTTCTCACACAATTACTCACTATTCAATTAATGATCCAAACTCCCTACTGAGATGGGGTTTTTGCCAAAGAGGACAAACATAAAATTGGTCCTACAAAGACCAGTGCATGCTGGGAGACTGTATCTAATACTTGTAAACTGCTGTGATTGTGAAAAAAAATGTTATTGAAAGCAAAATATGATGAACATGGTCCTGTGCCCACTACATATAAAGAAAAAATCGCCATTTACTTTAATGACACAGGAGTAAGTTCTACTTCTCATTGACCACCACCAATTTGAAGATAAATTCTGCCAACTTTACTAGCATGGAAAGCCTGCAGGGGGGAACTCAGTTACTACTGGTTAAGCAAAGCAAAATCCACAGTTTAAAAATGAATTTACTTTTACTGTGGTTGTGTCCCTTTTTCATTCCTTTTCCATGAATAATCAAGTGAACAGGTTTCACTAGAAACAGCAT
Source organism: Gallinago jamesoni (assembly GCA_025769975.1). Classification (NCBI taxonomy): domain Eukaryota; kingdom Metazoa; phylum Chordata; class Aves; order Charadriiformes; family Scolopacidae; genus Gallinago; species Gallinago jamesoni. The sequence goes on from JAOQGH010000040.1 coordinate 43,700,608, forward strand.
AAATTCAGCAGACATTGGAAATTATTTGCAGAAAACAGAGCTCTTATTCACACTCTTGACTAAGAGTGTGACTCTGATTTACATGCTTGTGACAAATGTCACTAAACGTTTGTTTTAGTCTGCCGGTGGAATGATGATAACTCAGCCTGCATCATGATGAACAGGTATTTCCCCACTTCCCTTTCTTAGTTTTATAACTAAGAAAGTTTGTGTCTAAAAAGAAAAAGTTTAGTTAACAAAAGGTTAGATAAAGAAAAATGACACCAGCCACTACAGATGGATTAGTAGGTTGATACAAAGAAGCTTCCAATAGGTTTATCTCAACTTGCTAATATGTGTTAGAAGTACAAGCAAATCTTCTCCAGGATTGTGCTTAATGTTAAGCACCTAGGTAACGTGGTGAGTTCTCAACCTTTTTTGTTGGTAAATAAAAAGGATTATGGGATCATCTCTAATGTTCTAACAGGGAAGAGCTGTTAGACAGTTTTCATTGAAAAGTCGCTGAGAGAACTGTTTATATTGTTTCGTTTTCAGCATCTATGTTTTGGTACTAATCAGGGACCTGATTCTTATTTAGGTAATTAAGACAAAAGGAGGTACCTTTTCATAACAGACTCCGAAGCTGGAAATTAGGATCTTTGTTTGAGAAGGAGGAATAGTCTATCAAAGTCTGAATTTTCTATACCTTGATGTATAAGATAGGTACCGTAATTTAGAACTTCTGTACAAGTGTCATTACTTCTGCACAGAACAAATACAAGCACTTCTCTCTAAGGCTGTCGCTCACCCTCTTGTACCCCTAGACCACACAACCAGATTGACCAGGGGTTGGTAACCCCTAACCAAGTTTTAGAGAAGCTGCTGAGAATGAGGAGGGAGGTAGCTATAAACTCAACATTGCGGTCCATTAGAGGAGCTGAAGAAGCTGTCCATATTTCTATCATGGGCCAATACTTAGATAATTATGCCTGCACTGAATAAGAGTATTCCACAAAGATCTCTGAAGTGATGCCAACCTGACCATATGTACACGATTACAGACACACTTTTGCTAGTAATTTATTTCCATTGCTGAACAAGCGTACCATCTTTCACCAAGAATTCACTTTCTCTGAGTCTTTCATATCCACAGAGAGAAACCCAAGGTTACTAAATCTGCAAGTCTGAGTTCTGCAGCAGAACAAATGGCTGATATATACAAAACACCTGTGTCTGATTAAAGAGTGGGAGAAATGCTGAGTATTATCCTGGCAAAAGCAATTCATAGAGGACTAAAGATAGCAAAAAATAAATATATGTAAGGAGATGAGAAATGGATAAATGTCCAGAGAGTAGATATAAAAATGATAATACTTAAACAAAATGGCATATATTCAAAAGTGGTTCCATAAACTTCTTACAGACAAGCTACAGACAAATTGTTATTGTCATAAATTACTCTTCAAACTAGTTTAAATGGCAAATATATTTGAAAAATCATTGTATGTTGTTAGCTAGTTCAAAACCAGAAAGAGGATACATTTAAAAATATTTAATAAAACTGGCTTACTAAGATTATTATTAACTAATGCTGTTGCAAACAAAATTCCAGTTCTATTTTATGACTGGGAGAAACCTTGTTTTGATTGCTCAAATATGAAAAGACCTCGATTGTCCTTCATTATTATCAAAGGGAACGGGTATTTTAAAGGAAATTTTACTTTTACCATTTAAGGAAGACTTACAGACCTATGTTCATATTTTTGGATTCATCATGTTATTACAGTTGTGATGGTTTAAGGGGAAGAGGTTAAGATCTGCAGAAAAGGGCAATTATTTATTTTTGGTGGACAAACACACAGTTACAAAAAGTGGACAAGCTTTAATGATGACTATCTTGTTATAGGGACATTTAATCAGAAAGACTGTGCACTTTTTCCAGCTGCATCAGCATTTTAAAAGTTTTTTTCTCCCCCTGTAATCCTTTCTTCCAATATGGTTTTGGAGTCTGTAGGCAATCAAACTATCATGAATGTGGAGGAACAGCCTTTTCCCTTTCCAGGCAAGAAAGTTTTGCAGATTGTTAAGAGTTCTGAAATGGTATCTTCAGTTCAGCAGTTCAGTGACAGTCTTTTGATGCTTCATCTTTTGATGTCATCTTCATTCATGACAACTTGATACATACATGTATAATAATGACCTAAGTGATTCTATTACCATAGACCCATACAGAACAGTCCTCTGAACAACACAGGAGCTTCCAGTAACACTAAGAGCCATTTCCTCTGTGCTGAAGACTTGTCTTTTCTCCTTAGTAGAACTGGATATATATCAATATCAAGAACATGCAGAAAAGTCCAAAATTAGTTTTGCAATGTGAAGCTGAATTTAAGTAGGAACAGTCACCTTGAAATTCCCTTTTGAGTGTCATAAAATAAATAAATAAAAAATAAATAAAATTGTACAGAGTAGTGAGTTGAGAGCAAAACAAAACAAGATCAAAAAGCTCATTTTTAACTTGTGACATGCAGTTAAACAGTCTACATTTTGATTTGTTCCATGATATTTGGAGTTGCCTTCCTTGGACATAATGTGTCTGGGTTGCTGTTGTAGCCACAGTGCTTGCTAAAGAAATCCTCATCTTTATCTCTAATTTCTCAGTTCTATCATTTGAGACTTAGACGTTGCTCTTATCACTTATCACAGGTACTAAAAATAAAGTATTTCCAAGGAAGTCTTGAGAAACAGATGCTAAACTTGGGGGGAAGGGAAAGTTGTTTGCAAATTGCAGGGATGCAGCATCAAACTAATGAGCAAGGGATTAACTATTTTGATGTGCACAATCCCAGAGAGGCTGAGAAGTGCAAAAGAAAGAAAAAGTCATTGCATGTTAAATAATGAACTAATGAAAGTTGTCATATCATAATTTTTGATAAGGATGGGTTTGCCTACTACTTTGCATCTAGTGAGTAGTTAAATCTGCATGTTATTGTGCCTTACTCATGCAAATCTGAGTGCAAATAAACAAATAAAAATTAGCCAATTCCAAACTCTTTGGAAGACTCACTTCACAGAGTTGTGTTTCTTCCTGAGCTAAAGAAGTCATATTCTCCATTTATCTCCTTTCATTACTGATCAGTCCAGCCCTTTGGATAACATTTAAAACCACAGGCATTTTATAAAATAGAAGTGACATTGCCTTTTTGCACTGGGATGAAAAATACACTGTAATTAAAAAAAAAAAAAGGAAAAAAAGAAGAAATTGAGGGAAACAATGCTAAGGCAATTATTTTACTCCAAGAAAATGAAACCAAGTGGAGAGAAGTAATTGCTTAGAAATTACTCAGATTGAAATTGTTGTATGCCGGGTATTCTCTGCAATCCTGAATCACACTTTCCATTCATTTTTGTGATGGTGCAGCCCTCAAAGGAAAATACTATTTCAGTTTTCCATGCTATATTCAACATTCATATTGGAAACAAATGTGAACCCTCTTTAGAATAACAACCTTCTGTTACTTTTTCCATAAGCGTTTTTCTCCCTTTTCCCTTTTAAGTCTGTAATTCTTTCTGTCTGGTTTTATTAAGTGTGTGAAAAGGTAGGCAGGCTGCCCAAGTCTTGGAAATTAAAGTTCCCTAAGTAGCTCAGGTGGTTACATGAAATCCAGAAGCTCAACAAGGAAGAAAGACCGTAAGACAGGATGATCCCACTTTGTAGAGAAAGAAATTGAAGACATCCCCATCTACTGACCTCTCTGCAGACTCAATTCTGAGGTCTGTTTACCATGGTGGTATAATAAGGAGGGAAATTCTGTTCATAATAAAATTCTGTTTTGCACATTGCAGAGAAGGGAAAAAAATCACACAATCCCATTTTTTCATTGATATGGAAAGCATAACAGAGTTATGTTTTTTTAAAAACATGGTATGTTTGTATGACACTAGGAATATGAATGAATTTTGCAGGCATTTACAGCTATGTCAACAAAGTTAACATCATGGCCATTTTCTCTGCTGTTCCCAGATATTTTTAAAAACAAAATGGCAGATTAGATGAACTTGGCACTAAAATCTAAAATTTTGGTGACAAAAAGCAAGAGAACAGACAGACAAAACCACCATCAAATTCCTGTGCCAGGCAAAAGGTATATAGCATTTTGTGGTAATACCCAAACACAGACCTACAGCTTTTTTAGTCAAGTGCAAACTGCTTGGACGGCAGGCGATTTGATTTGATTTTATTTTACTTTATTTTACTTCATTATGAATCTTAGCCTTGTTATCTGTCTTAACTAATTCATGCATTCTAATAATGCCTTCTGTAAGAAGGGAAAATTACAAAATGATATTTTTTGAAAACCAAACCACAAAAAATTATGCAACTCAGTTTAAATAAAACTGAAAGCTTGTTCAAAAAAAAAAGAAACGCACTTCAAGAAAAATGTGGGGTTTTTTCACCTTTTCTGTCTTTCTGTTTTTCAAAAGTATCATTGCATATTTCTTCTCTGTGTTTGACCACTTCTGGTCTCTACATTTTGATCTTCAGATTGAGTTGTTCTGGCCTGAGTCTGCCTAATTTGGACTGCAATATGCTGTAGAGACATATTTACTTTTTTTTCTCCCATTAGAGTTGATAAATAAAGTGATTGAAATAATTCAGCGTCAAGTTCTGTAAAACTTTGTCTGATGTTTTATTTGATCTCACAGTGTCCCCTAAAGTACCATATGCCATTTGTTTCCTATTATTGCACTTGAACATACATACAATTCTCTAAGACTGATCCAAAATTACCAAATACAGTAAAGAGATCTGTTTTAGATGGCAAATGATCCGGGCCATAGGCCTGTTTTTGCTGGGATTCCACATAGGCTGATAATTTTATCTGGATGAATCTCCTTTACATTTAATGGAAAACTCAAACGGATATCATGATTTATGATACCAAGTTCACAGCATGATCTGGAGCGTAGACAACAAATCTCTGAAGTATGAATTCTTCTTTAGCATTTGTCTGTGCATACTTATACATTTCCTTTTGTAAAGCAACTGTGTATACATACAGAACTAAAACCATATAGTGATATTGATAGAGGTATAATAATGAAAAATGGCCACTTTCTCAGTTCATTTTGCTGGATTACACTGGTTATTTCTGTCTGTTTTCTCTACTTAAGTGGCTGGGTAATTTACACATCCATCCCTACTTTATAGTTTTCAGTCTCAAAGCTCTCATACTGTAGAGTCTATTGTCATTCTTTCTTAACTTTTGAAAACTAAACTGTAACATTTTATGGGCTCCAACACTGAACTACAGAGCTGTCCTACATTTTATAACCATTTCTTCACATGCTCAGTTAATGAAACTGATGAATGGTACTGAGAATTAAGATGACGGCAACATAAAATAGTAATGCAACTATTTCATGTGCCATAGTTCATCATTCATCCCACTGAAGCTTCCACATTTGAGTTATTTGTTTTTCAAAGATACTAAAGCCAGTTTGGAGAATTTTAACTACCTTTCCCTCATTACCATCTTCTTTTTTGATTAAAATAAAAGCTAGCAACATTAGTTAATTTGCTTTCTTTACTTATTGAGGTACATAGATTCTGAGGGATAGATCACATTGTCCTCATGCAATCTTAAACAACAATATAAGAGAATGAGGATATGGCAGATGCTTAGACGATATGTAACAACAAGAGACTAATCCATTGGTATCCATTACTGCCTCCTATAGAAACAGAATTAAGTTTTACACACCATCAGAGGAACAGCTGCAGAAAGCTTCTATGAGGTGCCATTGTAAAAAATTCCCTACAAAGTAATGTCTGATTCCAATGCAAAAGAAATATCACCAAAACTTTAACATTATGGTTCAAAGACAATTTTTCTACGGTAAGGGTTGAATGGGACTCAATGTGTTTGTTCTTATGCATTACGTATAGTTCTATAAGGCTTACGCATGATATATAAAGACATACTTATTCACACAGATACATATTAGTCTGATTCAAATGAAAGAATAAAACTGGAAACACAGATTTTTTTTAAAAAAAACAACTTATGCACATGCATTTGAATTATTTTAGAAAAAAAAAAGTAAACAGTATAAACTCTTCAGCGATGCATATATCCCCACAAGACCTACACACTCCGCAGGTTTTGAATTCTGGAGGGATTTAACAAAGGTACATCTCTATGTCTAGATGTCTAGAGCTAAAATGAAAACTTCATTAATAATGATGAGACTAACAGTAATAATAAAAGTTTCCATATAATTAGGGGCTTCATCCAGGTTTGTAAAAGTAATTTTACAAAAGATGTTAAAAACTTGAGAGCCACAAGTGTAACTGAGCTACCTACCTCTGGCAAATCATCAGTTTCAGTAAGGGTAGTCATAAATTTGGATTGAATTCGCAATTACTTTTGGCTGAATCAAAATATTTATGTTACAGAAATGTCAAAACAGTTCATTTTGACATTTACTCAACAAAGTGTAATGGCATTTTTGACACTATGTTTTTAAAGTCTTGTGAAGATAGACAGGGACAAACAAAAGCAAGATTCATGTACCAACTGGAGGAATGAACCTTTTTTCTGTCTGAAAATTCATTCAAGACATGAAAGAGACAGTCTCAAATCTCCCCTTTGCTTCAAAGGGTCAGTTCACCAGATTATCCTTATCCTTAATTTGTGATTAAGTATTCCAGAACTGAGATTTGACAACATTTGGTATCAAAATTATTACTTCCTATAAATGCATGACATGTTTTGAAAGAACAGAGAGAGAAAGAGAGAACAGTTTCATGGCATAATAACTAAGATTTTTGCCTTGATTTAAATTTTCTTTCCGTTAAATTTTTTACATTCCAATTATTTTCTGTGAGATACCCTCTAATATTTTTTTTTTTCAAAATTGGCAAGTAGAGATATCAAGAAGTTAAGAGAATTGTGTAGGCCGATAAAAAGCTAGTCACAAACTCAGAACTAGAAACAATCAATCTAATCCCAGTTCCTCAATAGTCCGTGGTTTGACTCAGTTGCAGTGCCTAACATTTATACTTCAGTTGGATAGGAAAGGTGAACAAAGCTACACAAAGCTCATAGCTATGAAATGAAATATTATTCACAGCGACTGACAAACACAGAGATTTTTTAGAGTTCTGAGTTTACCAGAATTTGTCTTTATGGGATGGTATATAGTGACAGAGAGGTTTTCAGTATTTTTTCAAATATCTCAGTTCACGTAAATGACATTTACACCAGAATGCAATCAAACTGTAAAAATTAATTTTGTTTTTGAACCCAAACTTCATAATGGAGTTACATTTCCTTTCACAGTGCAGAAGCTTCAAACCGTAGTTATAAACACTGCAAAATGACTTAAGAAAAATACTAAGTAAAAATCTCATGTACATTCTCCCAAGGGCACTTGTTAGAGAAAGATACAAAACAAATGATAATTTTTTCCTTTATCAGATAGTTTTTAAAGATGCTATTGACAGTACACAAAACAAAACGTTTAAGTCATGCTTTCAAAATGTTTGATATTTGCTATTATGCAAACATACTGGCTCAGAGCAGGAATTAGTGGCTGTTATACCTTAAAGTTAAAATTTACTAGGATAAAGGGCTGCCACTTAAGAATTTAAACGTTACAAATTAGTTTTCAGAGATTTAGCAGCTTTAATATTGACTGATTGAATCTAAAGAGGTTATTATCCTTCATATATCTGAATCATGGTAGACTTAGAGGTTCCACTGAATTAGGTGTGGTACAAAGCATAAAGTTTGCTTGCCAATGTGTGCCACTAAGGTGATTA
>JAOQGH010000040.1:43708514-43734180 GCA_025769975.1 Gallinago jamesoni
CAGAGATTTAGCAGCTTTAATATTGACTGATTGAATCTAAAGAGGTTATTATCCTTCATATATCTGAATCATGGTAGCCCTTATAAGGACTTAGAGGTTCCACTGAATTAGGTGTGGTACAAAGCATAAAGTTTGCTTGCCAATGTGTGCCACTAAGGTGATTACCGAGAGATGGCACAAATGAATACTGCTAATTATCCTGACAGATCATAGTCTTAGCACACCAACTCCCAAGGTAGTTTTCTGGAGAGACTCAATGAGGTGGCTTAATGCCTTTTTACAAGATCCTCTCACCTATAAAGGAACATCAGGAGAAAAGTCCACAAGTACAGTATAAAAATCTTTATAATGATTCTGGAATCCTAATAGAAACACATAGAAGCAAACAACCTAATAGAGAATGGGAGATGATAGGCTGAGAATTGATCATTAAGAGTTTTGAAAAGTAAAGACTGTGTTTGGTCTGGTAGTAAAATAGTGTCCAAAATACATAGAGAACACAGTGTGACACAGCTAAAACAAGAAGCAATGATAATTGTCTTTGCAGCAGCCTTTAGAGGGACTAATCGTCAATTATATCAGTAGACACATACAACCAAAGATTCAACTGTGAAATGACAATGATAAGGGGCAACAAGTAGAGACTCATGTTTGCTTATTAAAATGTAGTTTGATATGCACTGAGGATCTAGATACCGAGCACATGCAACATAATTACAGAATGCAGGTCACTATGCTTTCCTCCACTTTCAGTCAGAACAACTACTTGTTTGCCCTTCAGTTCGCTTTTTCACTGCTGGAAAATTCATATATTCTCTTCCTCATATTCCAAATTTCAATTTCACTTCCAGTAAAACTGTGTAGAAGTGTTTGTAAAAGAAAAGTCAAAACATGCAATACATACTATGTTTCAGTATCCATTTTCATTAGTACCTGATGCACAATCTGATTTTAAAATAGGTTAGAATTACAAAATGTTGGGTTGAGGTGAAAGTACATTCCTTCCAAGTTTGGGGTATTTAAATTTAGTCATGTGGTGTGAGGCATTATGTAAAGCATTAGTGAAATTCATACGCTAGATTTTGTCTAGAGTTAATTGCCTATCCTGTATCTACTTCCCTTGTTTCAGGTCTAGTAAGGTAGAAATTTTCAGCATCAAGAATGAAGTTAACATGACCAGTTTATGCCGTGATAATATAAATCCTCTCCCCAAAAGAAAAACAGCAAGTTTAATATTTCTATTTTTATAGAGACAGAACTTGATGATTTGCATGGAATTTCACATGCTACATTTGAGTTTGTTTAAAGTTGAGAAGTTAAAGCCAAACTCCAAGGTAGGAAATACCATATGAATCTAAACAAAAGGGAGTTTTCATCCCTTCAGACTAAAAATATTGGCCTTTTAGTGAGCTAAAACTATAAGGCCTCAACCTTTTTTCATTTGTACCATGAACTGAGAGTAGATAGAAAGATACAGAAGGGTGACAGCATAAATGTGGTAAAATACTGAATCAGCGCAAGTTATGTGCAGGTAGAAGTATTCTTACTCAATTTTGAAAAGGTAGAAATTCCTGAAAGCACTTTTGATAACATTTCCCCATAGCAGTATCATATAATGAGACAATTACAATTGTAGCAAATTTATCATTTCTATAAATCTTTTTTGTTTTAACTTAAAGGAAGTAAAAATAGTAAATTAACACATAGAGATGGTCTACTTCAGTTGAAGACATGAGTAAAACTCACATTGGTCTCAATAGATGAAAATAATAAAAAATCTTCCTCTTTGTAAGCAGAATTGGCAGATTTTGTTAGGTCATTGTCACAATAAAGAAGATTATGAATGCATAATAAAAAAATACCTAAGCACAGAAAACTAAGAAGTCACTCATGTATCCAGTAAAACCACTGAATGTCTACCTATTTAGTAGGTGAAGACTCAGCTCTTCGGTAGAAAATTCTTAGAGTGCCCATTAATAATCAACAGAAAAAACAGCTGATGGATTCCCCTGAAACCATACTAGAACGGGTCAACTCACTTTCCTGAACAAAGCAAGAAAATAGTCACCAGCTGAGGAAAGCCAAGGGCTGACATTATGATGGATGGCCAGATGGTTTTACCACAAAAAGAATAACCTGTCCCCAAACAGTAGAACACAGTTCTCAAGCATAAATACATTGACCCAGCCTGCAACAGAAAATGGAGAATAATCCAGTTTAAATTGAAGGCCCTCATAATTACTATTTTTTTTTTCATACAGTCTCAGTGATTCTCTCCACTGAGGAAAGAGAATGTGAATAAAAATGAGAACCATGTAAGTGCTTTTCCAAACATTGTTTCCCTTTTTTCCCCCACAGATGTATTAATAAATACTCATTTATACTTTGCATTTTTCTTAAATGCAAAAGCTTCATCTCAAGCAATGTTGAAACATCTACCTCCTCTTGAAACAAACAGTTTTGTTCCAAATGTAGTTTTGAAATATTTGTGCATTGTTTATGGAATTGTATCCTTTATGGAATACAATCCGTTTGGAGAAAAAAATAATTAGAAATATAGTTATTTATATTTTTTAGCAAAATATTCCATTTGTGGGGAAGAGATCATTTGAAACTGATTTCTTAAAGGAATGTTTTTGCTCATTCCAGAGTCTGCTTTTCCATCTATCAGTCCCACCTTAATAACTTTTGAAATTTTTATTCAGTTCTTAACAAAAGGTACAAGAAAGGTTCCAGTCTCATGGATATTCTGTTCCTTTTCAGTATATATGGAAATTTTCACATGGGTAGATAAATGTGAACTCTATTATTCGAGAAAAAAAGTACTCTCAGTTCTGCTTGGAATGCCAGATCATCAAAAGCAACAACAGTACACCCTACCTCTTTCCCAGATGATTTGACGATGCAGAAGGTCACTTTGGGTGTTCTTGGAAGAGTTAATGAAGCTGTGATGGAAAGAAGCAGAGAAATTACTATAGAATAGTTGAAGGCAAAGAAAATGTCAAGTAGATTACTGAAGTTATTTTAACGGGGAATTATGTGAAGAGACACAAATTCTTAGGGAAATAAGATTAAATTTATTCCTCTGCTCATAGCACATTTTGCTCTTCATTTTGATTTTCAAAACTAAAACAGAAAACACAAATTTTTTTAGAATCTATTTTACTTTTCTTCATCTTTCTGAGAATTAGATTGATTCTGAAACAGAATCAAAATCTTGAAAAAAATTTGAGATAAGCTTTCAAGTAAAAAAGTCAACATTATATGTCAACGTTATATTTTTCTCTCACCTTACTCTTTTTTGTCAAAATTGCTTTCTGAATTTAACTCATACTAGTCATTTCGTCAGAATCCAATATGATCTTACATGATTAGAACACTAGAACATTAAACATACAAAGCACTGCAAAGTGTCACCTTTAAAGAAAAACTGTACTAAAAAAGTAACAATAGGCCTCAAGTGTTAAATACATGCATATGTTCATATGGTATAAGCATGCATACAACAGACAGATAAATGGTTTAAGAAAAATGCACCGAATCATTTTTTATGACTATATAACTATGTCTATACTATATGGAAACTTGAACCTTTCTTACATTGTCTGGAATATATATTTGTCATTGGAGGTTTCACCAAGGGTCATGATGAAAGTTCAACGGAGTCCTCCCACTTGCTTTATTGTATCAGACCACAATCTCTTTTCCCTTCTAGGTTCCTTGAGCTCCTGATCTCTTTCTCACCTCAGTCAACTGACATTCCCTATTACTTACTGGTTTTTTTTTCACCATCAGATTCCATTCAATTTCTTCCTATTACTTCTTATCTGCTTGACTTCATCTTGTGAGTAGGCTTTCTAACACTCTGAAGAGGTATAGAAACTGTTACTAACCTTCATCTCAGAGGCTTCACTTAAAGCCATCGTCAATATATTCACGGAACAATGAATAGAAAGTGAATCAGGGACTGCTGAGCACGTCTGAGAAGAGGAATTGGCAGCCAGAAGGGAGGATGAAGAGACTGCAATATTTATTTTTTTTTTAATTTTTCTCTAAACAAAATCCCTCTGGCAGCCCTGGATTAGAGGAATGTTCATTAATTAGCATAGAAGACGATTGCCTGCTTTAGTGAAGGGCAATTCTACATGGTTCAGATAAGGTTTTGATTCCTCCCCCTAAAGCTACAGCAGGGAATTTGGATTCATTAGTCATAACTGGTGATGAAGTGAAGCAGAACCTGTTTCAAATGTTACAGAAGTGTAAATTAGGACAAGCTTTGTGGTACTTTCAAAATCTGCTGAATATCTTTCTTTTTTTTTTTAATTATTTATTTTCTGGGACACAAGGGGAGAAAGTAACTAATTATGATTGTAAGTACCAAATACATGGCAGCCTATCATTGAAACATTTGCAATAATATCTCAGTCACAGACTTGAAAGTGGTTCTCAGATCTTTCTGAGGCACAGAATAGGCCTTTACACTGTTAGAAACCTGAGACATGAAGGTAATTTTGCAAAGAGGTAAAATCAGTTTATGAAGCTTATTTCTTCCTTGTTTAATAGCAGTTATTCTCTTTTTTCAATGTATGATGATGGTAATCTCCAAATAAGTAGATCCAAAAAAAAACAACCCCTAAACCAACACTTAAATATACTAGTCTGAACTACTTTGAGTTACTTAATATATATAACATACTTAATATAGAGACATAGTTGATCTTAGTGCACAATGTGGATTTTAATTATATGAACCTGAAGCTACTATTTATACTATGCACAAAAGATACTTTTGTTTTTCTTCATTCCTGAACACATTCTGGCCTGAAAATCTTTCTTCTCAGAATTATCTTCATGTGTCTTAAATTACTGTGGAGGAGTTGACCGCACTCAGCAAGATGTAGAACTCGTATCCACTGCCCATGTTTTTAGTATGGTACATATATTAAATCACATTAGCTTAGAAGCCAGAAGATACCTCCAATAGGTTTTTGTTAATGCAAGCTTGATTCCATGCCCATGTTTTTCTTCACTGAAGCAGTAAGCCACTGAACTTTGTTTGAACTCAGCTTCTCAGAACAGTGCAGTACATATTTGATACAATCCATCCTCTTCGTATTTAATTTGTATTTCTTTTTATTTTAATTTTCCAAAGTTTATTATCACTTACTGAGCAGCTAAGCAAGAAAGACTGTGACTAGTTCTGTTGTTTGGTCAGGAATCTGAACTCTGTTAAGACATATTCCAGGAAAAGCTATCTCACAAAATACTATTCTACACTTTTTTTTTTTTTTCACATAACCTCTGAAAAACAAGAAGACAAAGACCTCTGAAATGGAAATCCTCCATTATGATCAATAATTAATGTTCAAACTGTAATTTCAATAGCAAGATTTATGACATTAGCAAGTGATAATAATAGGTGCTTTATTTTCCCAAGTCTGTTACATTTGAATGTAACTTCATTTTAAAATGGGATATATTTCTTAAGATCTAATTTTCCAGAAAACATTTCTTTCCATTCTGTAGAAATGAGGAAGAAAATGGAAGGGAAATTGTTCTGATAAGCAGCAGCCTTATGCTGCAATTAACTGGTATTGTCATGTTCTATTAGGTTGTGATGAACACAACAAACTTGTTATGCTTGACCCTCTTCCAAGAATTCTAAGTACTTCAGCTCACTGAAATAGGCTTAGTATGTTTTACAGCTTTACTTGCATGCCATTTCTTTCTCCCATCCCTCATCTGCTTGAGTTGTAGAGTATTTTCAAATACCTGCTGTGTTGAGTTTTGGTGTTAATTTCAGTGAAATAGTCTCCAGAATGTTTCTACCCAAACACACAAAATGTAGTCAAATGGCATCTAGGTATATCTCTGAAACACATATAGGGCAAAAAGACCAGAATACTAGATGATCTTAAAAGGTCCGTTCCAACCTAGGTGATTCTGTGATTCTGTGATTCTGTTATTGTTCATCAATTTTGATCATCACTTATGAAAGAAAATTGCTTCCCATTTTCTGTTCCAAGAAGATTCAAAGTTCAAAACCAAATACAGTCTCAGTTCTCCCAAATGCTTATAAATTATGTTAGTGGGCAATAAAATAGCACAATCTGAAGAGGTAAATCCACAAAGTAAGACATTTGAAAAAATGTCCTTGTTACTTTGATTGGTGCACTGGCTTGTGAGGGAAGGGAAGGGTAAATGAGCTAATCCAGAGCTGGCTGCAGAGTATTAGTCTCAAAGGCAGACAGCTCTGCTATAAGTATACAGTATATCTCCTGAAGTAGAGCTGAATAAGGATTTAACAGGCATTTGCAGTCATTTGTAATTATTGAAAAAATATGCTGCTTATCATATTTAACAGGGTAAGAAGTTAGTTGTTGCCCTCGTGGGACAGAAGCTTTTAGCAGAAAAGCACTATGTAGACAGTTTATTTCCATTCTACATATACTGAATAGGCCTTCATGAGCCAGTTCTAACAGCGCTGAACTCTTCTGATGAAGCTGAAAATGCAGCTGTTGTAATACATTTTTTTACAGCTTTGTAAGACAAATCTGAGGACAGATTTAAATTCTTCTCTTCCTTTCTACCTTATTTGCAGGTCTTTTAATTATACCTCAAAATAACTGGATATAAATTATAAAAATTATAAAAAGCTTTCTGGTATTTTTCAATGTAATTTCAGTTGAATTAGGAATTCTGTGGTTATTTTATTTTATTTGAGATATCTGATGTATTTTGACTAATAGGAACTGCTAAGCATACTGGTTATCAAACTGATCAACAGTGGTGTGCAAGCCAAAATAGTTAGCTACTTAAAATTGGAAGTATCCTTTTTCTTTTTTTTTTTTCAAAGAAATCTAATTCACCACAGTTTTAATCCACTAGACTGTTTCTCTGCCTGCACTTTTGTTTCACTGTTTGTACAACCTACAATGAAAACTTTAAAAAATCTAAAACATTCATGAAATTTGAGGATGTGTGCAAACTTCAGGGAAATATTTTTAAATTTGTCATAGAAATAATTATTTTTAGTTAATTTCTTTTCAGATTCAGGAGATCTCACAGGATATCACAGAGCTAAATTGAAGTTAAGTCACATTAACATTGTAAACCACCAAATAATTTGATTTCTTTTTTAAATTTAAAAAAATCATATTTTAGCTAAGGATAAGAAAATGTGAAATATGAATAGAGAAAAACTTGATTTTTTTTATATGCAACTTTGTCTTTATATGTAACCTCTGAGAAATTACTTACCCTGCACACAATCAAGAACTTGTATTGCTTGCTCAAAACTACTTTGCTCATAAGAAACAAATTGTCCCAAAAGCAATGGCAAACTTATTGAGCATCAAAAAGCAAAGGCTATGGTGAAGAATGCTGGTTAAGTAGAGATGACTCCTTTCATTGATAAAGGACATGATACACTCCAGCCAAAAGAAGTAAGGCAATTCCCAGGAAAAGAATCTGTTGTTTTGAGCATAAAAATAAGATATGTCATGACCACTGGGTGACACTATTTTTACATTTGATACTTTTGTTCTGTGGAAATATTTCTAGAAAATTACACTCTTTTGGAAGACAGCAGACAGTTTGAGTTGGAAAACTAATCCATAAAAATAAACACAATCTGGCCATTGTCTCTACGTTTGCTGTTCACAGAAACTGGGAGGTGCTAAGTATTTTCACAGGAGTGAAAGAATACAACAGTCAGCTCTTCACCAGTTATGATTAGCTCTTAAAGCATTGTCATGGATGTGAAAATCATTCCTTTCACCCAACTTTGCAGGCAAACTGAATAATTCAGCATTTCTTTGTTATCATACTAATCTGAAGTGCATCTATGAAACACTGTTTAGTGCCTCATATTCATTAGTTTTTGCTATACAGTATGTGCTGCAAAGATCGAAGAATGATATGTACTTGTATTCATTAGATGCGACACTTAAATCTACCGAAAAAACAATTCAGTCGAAGACGGTAGAAGCTTTTTAAAACCGTGATTAGTCTGAGGGGGTAAAGAAATTGTTGACACTGTGTCTGAAATGAAATCGGAGATTTTAAAAAGTGTGGGTAAAATCATCATCCGCCTCCTAACATGTCTTTACTAGGGAAAAAAAAAAAAAAGCGTTTCTGATTTTTCCAAACAACGTTCAACTTTTAGTACATGTATAAAATCTAGAGGGGCCTCTACAGCCTAAAGCACAGATCCATAGATTTTAAGGTCAAAAAGAACTACCATGATAATCTTATCTGACCTACAAAATAACTTAAGCTATTAAATTTCACCTCTCATTCCTGCAATAGGGTAATTATTCTTTCCTGCTATGTAAGTGAATGTTATTGAGCCAAATGTGAATTGCTTTGTTTGTCCTTGGAAGGACCCTCTAGAAAAGGTGCTACTATCCTGCTATAAACCAATTCAATTTATTAAATTCATTTGAGTTGCCTGTTTTCTCACAGTGAGAGTGCTTCAGTCTTTTAGGTTTCTACTATAGAATATGAGCAAAAGGATTGCTTATATCCCTGAGGAGAATGAAAGCCCATGCAAAGATGGAAGTTATCTGATTGCATCTATCCTATTTCCTTCAGACCAGCACCTCAGTTCAGCAGAAGCCTGAATCAAGCCTGCAATGTTAGGATTTATCTACATCCATATTTCGCCACAGTTGTGGTAGATAGTGGTCTAGGAAAAGTACGTTTTCTATTACCAAATTGCTGCTTCCAGCATTTTTAGAACTCTATAGTCCCATCCATACATTACAGATGTTTTCAGTCAAATATATGTATAATTAAGGATATATTGCCCAAATGTTTTGTTGTTGTTGTTGTTTCTAACTAGCATTAATGCCCTAAAACTTAAATATATAGATGAGGGGACAGGAAGCTCTTGTTATTATTACATTTTATCCTTCTGTTTTAAAAAGATGACTACTCAGGCAATTTTCCATGAGCCTGGAATACTTCTTCCAGCAAAAACAAGAACCTCAGGTTTCTAGAACACAGTGTTTATGAATTTTGTTGGATTTCCTCAAAGGTTGCTGAGCTGGCGTGGTGGATTTGGTAATTAGGAAGGCTTTAACTTTCTTCCTACAAATTTTAAATTTAACATTCCTGAGATTACCTTTGACTCTGCTAATATTTCCTAGCAGAGCTTTCTCAAACAGGTTTCTCCAAAGCTGGACACTTGTGCCATTACCTAACTTGTCCTGACCCTAAGCAGCCAAACCCCCAAGATTCACTCAGAGCACTGATCTTTGACTTTTTAAATAAATCTAAACAATGCCCCCTAGCATGTAACTTTTCTTGATGATTACTCAATTGTGTTGCAGACAGACAGATGAATAAATATGGTAGCTGCAACCTGTTAACCAAGGACAAAATGAATGATACTAAGAAACCTGACTCATCCTGATTTATGAAACATGTCTCCATCCTGATTATCTATAGCCCTCTTCTTCACCCTGTAGCTGGACCAGCCAATATAACTTCCCCAAGAGCTGGCTCATACTTGTGCTCAACAGCTTAAACTTTCTGGTGCTAAGAACACTAAATAGCCTTTATTTGATGGCTTTGTTTAGTCCACACCACTTGAGTACTGCAGAAAGAATGAATGGTATCATACTGCGTTTTCTTTCATACTGTGTTTTCTTTCATTTTTAGCTATCCATGTTATCAGCAATTAATGAAAAGATTTAAAGTCATAAACATGTAATGTGAGAAATAACAAACCAGTGAACAATCTGCTGCAAAAAAACCCCACTAAGACTTCTTTTGGTCATTTCTGAATACTGATAGTCAATCACCTTGCCTAATTTGGTAAGTAACCTTTTTCACCCTGAATGACTGACAAACTCCAGGTATTTCAATACCAAACCCTTTCAGAATTATAACTGTTCTCTGAGGAAAACTAAATTCTCAGATTAGCGTAATTTCTCCTCTTATAGTATCTCATAGCCGAAGAAAGAATAAACTAATGAGAACAGTAATAATGATGATAATTCAGGAGCTATTATCTTGAGGAGTCAAAGAAAAAGAAGTTCTTTTTTCAGTTTGGCTATCTCCAGAAGGATTTCTCCTTGAAATGATTTGTTTAATAAAATTCTAATTACTTTATTTCTTTTTAATCATTGCCCTTAAGGATTTTTTTTATGACAAAAAGCAATCTTTTGGGTTTTTTTCCCTCTATTATCTTATATTTTAGAAAAAGCCATGATGCCTTCAGTATCCAGAATTCCATATAAACATGGATGGAAAGGATTCTTCAGTTTTTAGGATACCATTACTTAAGTAAACAGTCATTCAGCCTGAAGTTTTCCACCGTAATTACTCCTTATTACAATCCCTGTTAGAAAGCTCCTCCTTTTTTTAATGATTTAATTCGTTACTCGTTACACCTTTCTCCAAGCCCCTGTGCTTAGAGGGAAGGAGGTACCTCATGGGGGCGGGGGGTCAGCAGGCCGGTAAGTGGCTCCACCCTGTGAGGAAAATTGGGAGTGAGCACCCAGCTTCGGTCCCAGGAAAGAAGAAAAGGTGTGAAATACGTGTCTCCAGGAGAGCAGTTAAGTGTTAGAGCTAACAGAGGATACCTGGGCAGGGCGGTGGTCTTCGGAAGGCGAGGAGGTGGCTCGGAGCAGCTGAAGGTGGTAGCCGGGGCCTGCAGGGCCTCTTGCCTGTGGGGGTGGCGGGGCCCGGGCCGGGCCTGGCTCTGCGCTTACCGGCGGCCTGGTTACACGGGGCGGGGCCTACAGGCCTGGAGCCACCGGGGCAAGGAAAACTGCAGTAGCTTTTAATGATTTTCGTGGTGTGTTTATAAGGCTTGTTTGAATGTTCATCTCTAACGCCTACTGATACAGGTACTCGTTTTAACTTCTGAATGTAGTTTACTGTGGTGATAAGTACAAGGGCTGAGTTCTTTCACTGCTGTGTAATGTGCAACGCTGTGCTGTGTTTCACTTCGTTATCTTCATTTTACTTGTAAGCTAGTTTTCTGGTCTTCTGGCTGTTCATGCCCATGCTGATCTGAAGTAACTCCTGAAGTGAAGTCCTGCAGGTGGCTGTAGACTTACAAGGGTTGAAATACATTTAAACTGCAGTAGAGCATTTCTTCTGTCTAAGTCTGTTAAGTCCTCTAGGGGGAGGAATCTTGATTTTTATAGCACTGTATTTCCTCTCTATAAATGTGGTTATCCACAGTTCTAGTGTGTCAGTGAGGCTATGGAATAATGACAATACTATTCTAGTCCTAAGGAAGTAGTTAATTTTTCTTCTTCATTCTTATTATTTTGCATTCCTCCTTACCAGTTGTGCTAAAGCGATCTATGGCGTAGCTTCTCTTTCAGATTCTCTGCTTCCACAGCGTGGATGTACTCCTGGGCTGATGATGAGTGAGTTTGTAGGGGCCTCCTGCTGTTTAGATAATGGAGGATACTTGTTAACATAGCTGTTTCTTAGAGAAATGCTGATGATGATTTACAGCCCATGAAATATTCCCTGAACAGTCATATAGCGCAGGGGGATTATGGTTTTTGACAGACCTGATATTATACCACTGAGGTAATGGGGAGTTTTGCTACTGATTGAGTAGAGGAAGCCTTGCATATCCACGTGAAAGTGAGGAGTCATGATACAACTATTCCCAATATTTGACATTTATCATCCTTAGCATATCTGTACCATTGCCTCATTGCTCCTTAAACATGAAAAAAAAAACAACAAAAAAGAATGAAAAAGTGGATTTTTCATTCCAGTTCTTACCTAAATTCTTAAGTAACACTTTCCTCAGGAGCAGTACTGTTTTTGAAACACGTCTTTGAGTCTCATTCATAATATACAGAAATGCTATTGTAAGGGAGTCCTAGTGTATAAATTAATATATAAATTACATTTATCAGTAAGAATAGCTAGTGTAATACTTACACATATGTATTACAGTCTGGATATTAGCATTGTTTATACATCAAGCAAATTTTAGCCAGATCCAAGTATGTTGATTAACAGAGATCTACTGAAGGAGAGGGAGCTGGCTATATTTACATAATATGGATATGTACTTATTTTATTGAATGTCTGCCTTTATACGGTTACAGTATAGCTCTGTTTGGTAAAACAAACCAAAAACTCCACCAGCTTTTCCAGAATAACAAACTTCAAAGCCTCTGAATCTAAATGAGGCAGCTTGAGAAACAGGAGGTGGTAATACTTCTTTTTCATGCTCCTAGAGAATAACCTCAAATTATTATTTTGTTTTGTGATATCAGTGAACTGATTAGTTATCCTTTGGCATGTAATATCCTGAAAGCAACAGGAGAGGTGATCTGTTATGTGGACAGTTTCAACTTTACTTTGATTTTGTGAGTTTGGCATATCTTTCCCCCTCAACCCTTGCTTCTATGTTGAGTGTTGCCAAATCATGTAACGCTTCCTGTCTTCAGAGCAATGAAAGGTGGCTGGGTTTGTGCATAGATAACAGGGAGACTTATTTATTGCCTATTCGATGCTTGGTTTCTACAGAAGGAGTAAAAACCAAAAAAGAGGGGGAAATAGGCAACCAAAGTTCATATAGTAATTTTCACAACCTCTCTATAGCAGACACTGTCTGGGATGATCTGGTCCGTAGGTGCAAGAGGTGAACGTTAACAGAAGGAGTTGAAAAGACAGTGTGTTCATGTAGTTCCTAAGATAGACTCTCTTCGGGTCAAAAGGAAGAAACTGGTTGAAGGCTGGCATAGGCCATTCTTTTATTTTGGCCATATTACTGAAGATGGAATTCATATTTATTTTAATGAAGGTATTTGAGGCCAGTAACAATAGAAAATAGAGAGAAAGAAATATCTTCAAATGGGATGGTTCACTGAAGTTGTGGTCCTGGTCTATGAAAAATTATGAATATAATGTCCTCACTCTCAGTAGCTGCAGAATCAACCTTTTAAATGGATGGAAAGGGTTTGTGTGGGAGGAAGACATAGGTGAACAGAGCTTTCTTTCAGTCAGTAATTTACATGCACGAACTCACAAAAGAACAGTGAAAATATAAAGCAAGAAACATTCCCAGTGTAATGGTATTTCTCTTAAAAGAGAAAAATGAAAGGCTAAGAGTAATGCTACTTATCAGACTAAAGGATTAGATTCAGTATTAAGAATATTTGAAACGTAACCTACTTCAGTTCAAGAAGAAAAAAAAATGTTCCATCCGTCCACAGTTTTATGCACTGCTTCTTCCAAACATCAAGATTATTGTTTTTTTCTCCAATATTTATGGAAAATACATGTCGTCCTCGGTGCACAGCTGTAAAAATCTGAAAACATAATATAAAATATTCCTGTGTATACTGTATCAGCAAGATGTGTGCAATACCTGCACATACGTTACTGCTAATCTTTTTAAGGTAGATGACATCTTTGGCACTACAGGCATGAGTAACTGTTTTTTGGGGGGAAAAAAAGTAAGGGCTTCTCATCCAGAACAGCTACATCAGATGCACTCAGTGAAGTTCAAGGGAGATGACTATGACAGAGGGCTTAATGCTGGAGAACAACGTATTTCATTCATGTGAAGGGGAGTAAGACATCATTCTGTTAGTGTGTAAAAATAAGAAACTAATAACTTACGTTAATTAGTTTACACTGGTGTGGAATGAATTCAGCTAAGAGAAAAACAAGACCATGGCATCAGAGCTGTTGTAATAGTGCTTAAAACTGGATGTAAAAGAAATGCAGCACCTGAAACTTGATCACGGAGTTGTGTATCAGGTTTCTGGGACTTGCTTTTTCTCACTTATTTTCGTCTTAAAAGTTTTAATGGTAAACTAAAAAATCAAATAGTTTTACAGGGAAAGTATGCTCTTAGTAATTCATGCCATGCAGTAAAATGTGAATATAACAATGATGTTGTTTGAATATTATATAAAAATAATATTGCAATTTGATAAGAAAAAGAGAAACTGAAGTGAAGCACTGCTTTTTACGTTGTTAGCCACTGTGTATTTCAGCAGGAGACATTTCAAAGTTCTGGGTGCATGTGTCAGACTTCTTGGATCCTAATGAAAATGTTTCTCTAAACTGTAAATTAATAAAATCTTAACAATTAAGAATTGTTTGGGAAATGTACTGAGTCAATCCAGTGACTGGTGGTAGCTGGGAGAGAGGAGGAAAAAAAAGGCAGAAGTGAGCCATGTTAGACCAAAAACCTGGGAAGAAATAAATATTTTACACACACAAATACTAGCTTTTCTTCAACACAAAGACTCTGGATTTGCACCGATATTTAAAATAGTTTAATAAATTCAATGGGAGCCAGAGTTTGTGAACACTAAATTCTGCTCTTAATAGCTGTTTGATTCCCCAGACTAACTAAATTCTAAACTGTTACGTGTTAAACTGAATTAAGTATTAAAGGTGTATAAACATTTTTGTGAAGCAGCTTTGAGTAAACAATAAGTTGGTTTTTAAAAGTAATTTGATTGTGTTAACACCAAAATTCTATAATGAAGTTTTCCCTTTAACTTTAGTCTCTAAAAGGTAGTATCTGACTATTGAAAACAACGTAAAGAAAAAGTTAAGACTGCAAAAAAATTGATGCCCTGTGAGTCTGATCCCTTTTACAGTCTATTTTTGTGTATGCACTCTTGTTTTCTCTTGCTCTCAGAATTGTCAGAATTGTGTTAACCCTTGGTGACCTGGTATTTGTCTAGTACTTACTGGAACATAAAAGTGATAATATCTCTGTTCTGTTCAGTGGATTACCTTTTTCTTTTTTTTTTTGGTTTGAAATTTCTTTTCTAACTTTTTTAATAGAGATGGAGTTGAATAGTAACTTGCCATAGGATATATTTGCTCTTCTCATCCTCCATGATCTTGGACAATCTGCCTAAATCCAGGAAGCAATTTGCTGTACGACAAAAGTATTTCTTAACTGTTAGCTGTAACATTTCTTTCTGTGGAGTATCTGGTGTTATTACAGAAAAGTTATGAATCATAATTGACTGCTTTTCTGAAAATGCACTGCAGTCCTTATAGGACTGTGTGCTGAAGGGTAAAAGTTTGGATCACACAGGATCTGGGAAGCATTATGTCCCAGTCCCTAGGACGTTTCCCCATTGAATATGTCCCAGAATTGGGGTCAGAGGTGCCTCAAACAGCCTGCCTGATGGGTTAACTCTAGGCACAAGGAGCATGACTTAGAGTCTGAAAGGCTGTCAAGTGCAAAATGTTCTTACAGGAAACATTTAGGCTCAAAGAATAGTTCTTTGTTCTGCTCAGAAGTTTCCAAGATGTCCTAATAGGTAGTGACTTATTAAATTAACTTGGTAAAATCTTATGGGACCAGGAACAGAAGAGCAATGTTTCATATGTTTTGTTTTTTCCACTGTGTAATAAAGTGCACAGATAATATTTAAAGTAGCTGTAAAGAAAACCAGCGGGGCAAACTCTGACTCTTTTTGTGTAATGGACAGATGTGCAGAAGACTCCTCTCTGAAGAGTAGGTAATAGAGAAGGACTTAAAGAGTCTGCGCAAAGTGGTGGTGTTATCCTGGTGGTAAGAGAAGGTGTATGTTACAGGTGCACTCTGCTGTGGCTGGATCAGGCTGAAGGGTGCTCAGTGCTGTGTAATAGAGAGTGAGCTGTAATATCAGGGTGCAGCTCTGTTACCGAGAGTACTAGTACAGCTCAGGATGCTTTCTGGAGCAATGAAAGCAAAGTTTCTTAGCTTTATAGAGATGATTTATATACTTTCAGTATGCGGTGGTTAAGTCTGTGGTCACCTGTAACATCTGAAAGCAGGCATGCTTTACAATTGCTTTAGAAAATAGTGAAATGGGTTTCTGGGTCTGTTGCTACTTTTTGCTTTGTCTCCTTTGCAACTAGCTGTTCTTACCTGTGTTATTCCATATTCCCTCCCTTCACCTGTACTTGAAGTAAAGGAAGGAAAGAAAAAAGTAAAGGAAGTAAAAGACTTGGCTTTTCAATGATTTTTAAACTATTTTTAAACTTACTTGTTTCATGAAAAGGTTGGTATATCAGTTACAAAATATTTAGAAATTCATTAATGATGACTCTGAAAGCCATACACATCTTATGTTTGTTCTAGTTGAGGTCTCATCATGGGACTAAATCTATTGCAAACAAATCAATACTTGTTAGTATTCTCACCGCTGCCGGTGTATATGATATCCCATTGCACTCAGCAGAGAGCTCTGATTTTTGTAAATTCTTTAGTGCTGTGCTAGCTTCGAAGAAGAAGCAGGGTAAATCAAACTGACAGTTACAATTAGCAAAAGTTTATTACCGTTTGTAAACCAAGTATTTTAAGAGTGTCAAAATTCTTTATATTTTTTTTTGCTTTTATTCTTTCTTCCTATTTTACTTACCTGGTCATTCCTCAGAAAAAGTGAACATTTCTACCTAGAAAGTAAATGGCACTGAAAATCTCCTCTGGTGGCTCTGGGTGTAATAATTCAAAAGATACCTGAGACAGAAATTGCTGTAAAAGCAAGCAGAAAGAAGCCAGTGTGAAGAGATGGAAAAATAAAGTTGAAAAATCTCTAAGATGACATGTTTTCTCGTCATTGCTACCAGTACTGTGCTGTCTGTCAACTGGAGAAATCTCAAAACCCTAGCAGTAGCATGAATTTAATCCAGTGGTAATTTATGTGCCACTCAAGAAGGGGTCTTTTTTAACATGAAGAAATTACTCTGATTATATAATTGAATGGCAGAATTCATTACTGGGAAATGCCACCTGTGGAGAAAAATTTGCTCTAAATCCATTTCTGCTACGGAGTAGCAGATTAGTGCAGCATAAGTCACTCAAGAAGCCATCATGGAAATTATAGATGGAATAGACCCAATAAGGTTATGTAATCCATCCCCATCAGAGTATGATTGTTCCTTACAATGTATTTTGTATTGCCAGTGCAATTTGAAATGGCTCAGATGATGAGTATTTAGCTGCTTTTATAGGAAGTAAATGAAATGACACTATACTGATCACAGGTGCTGACTGTGGCTCCTAGGAAAGCATTAGTAACACTAGTATTAGCTGGTATTTCTTCAGTGTGGTGAACTGCATGAAAAGTTTCAAATATCTGTATAATGCATTCTGAATCAAAAAGACAAAGAAATATTCACTTCTGAATCTTTCCAGGCCAAGTCTACCATTTGAAACGTTCAACCTAGAGACAGAAGAATCTGTTTCTAACTCAATTAATTATGCATTATGACTGGAGAACCCAAATACTGGTGTTCTGCATATCCTTCCTATTATTTACGCAAGTGACCCAAAATTCTGCCTAGTAGTTATCCCTAGGTGAAATTAGTTGGGGACTGTTTACACAACAATCTGGTGGTCGGAGCATTCGCCTAGAAAGTGTAGGGCAATATATTTTGCTAAGTTTAAGAATTATTCTCCATATCCCCAGAACAAAGAAAAATAAGCCAATTGTCAAAACATACAGTATCTAATGTAAGGATGTTTTCCATACCATTTTATTGAAATAGAATTCCTCCCACTAGAAATGCAGGAGTCGTGGAATGGGAAGGAGACATGGCAAAGAGGAATTTGTTTCCATCCTGCTGGCTTGTATACTCACTGGCAAGAGACAAGAACTGATCTTGTAGATCCTTGTCTCTAGGTTGTTGAAATCTTTCACGCCTCTTAGTACACAAGGACAGATATGGTTAAATGCGCAAGGAAATATCATGGTAAATAAAGAGGCATTCCGTGACTTTAGATGCCTATGCTGTTAGAAATATGGACTAGTAGATAGGCTAGATAGTTAGCTGTCACTAAGATGGGTAGCAGCCATCTAACCCATAAATTTGATCCCATTTGGCTGAATAGGATCTCACCTAAAATGTGCAGAGAACGTGTCTACTTAAAACAAATGTATTTACTCCTTTGTTGCCTGGTGTACTTGTGGGGAAAATAAAAAAGTTCCTTCTGTAAAATTCAATGTATTGATATTTTCAAGCAGTCCACAGATCCTGAAAAATGTTGAAATATTAATACATGTGGAGTCTTCAGTCTCCCTCTCTTAGTTTTTAAGATGTATTACCGGAGTCAGATTCCAGAAATTACGGCCAAATAAAAAATGAAGCAGTGTTACTACTGTGGGGCCAACAAAGAAGATGATAAAAGAATAGCAGTTTATTGTGCCAAGCATTGTAGACACAAATTTGGGTTTTGTAGGTTGTTCTTTCTTATTTGTTTTGTTTATTAAAAAAAAACACCAACAAAAAAAAACCACCACCACCCTCCCCAAAAAAAAAAAAGATATTAGGTCTGGAGATTATATTGCGATTTTGAAAAGTACATGATGGCAGGACGAAGTAGGAGTTTTGGCAGTTAAAATTCAAAATAAAATGATTGGAAAGAAATTCCCCTGTGCCTCTGTTTGTAGTTAGTGTGCATGCTATGGATCTTGCAGTTGATGTATTTTCCGCCTTTTTTTTTTTTCCCCATTTAACATATGCCTTCATAAAAAAAATAAGAGTACACAAATGTGGGTTTCTAAATGTGTAACTTATAAGCATTTGTTGTTATCTGGTAGCATAGTTGGGAACATTCAAACAACCTCTTTCTTCACCACTGTCATTGAAAGGAAAAAAAGCAAAACCAAAAGTAACAAAAAAATATTCCATAAACTGTGTCTCTAGCTCATACAGTTAAAAAATTCTTCTCCAAATGGGAATATTTTCCATTATGTCTTCTAAATCTACAAACTGAAATGTCATCTTGCAAAAGCATGAGCTTTTCCATATCAATAAAAATAAAATAAAACTATCTCACTGTAAAGCAAGAGTTTGTTCTGAAAATGAAATGGTAAAAATAGGTCCTGTTACTTGTTACAAGGACTGCTATAAAAAATGCCTTATTGGCCCAGAGTGATGGATAATCTAGTGTAACATCCTGCCTCTAATTAAATACGTGTCAAGATTTTAGTTCTGATCAGGAGAGCATTTTTAAATCAACCTATGTTGCTTCACACCATGCCACGACTTCCAAGAACTCCCACAGGCTTCCTTGAAGTGAAGCTGAACTTGGAGACAGGTTTAGGAAGGGCACCTAATGCATGCTAGTTTCTGGTGGGCATTCGCTGAAGCTAGTACACAGTAAAACCTTGGCAATATGTATCATGCAGACTTTGGGTCCTCAGCATTAGTGTTTAGGAAGTTGTGTGACACACGAGGAGCAGACTGGAAATATTAGATATTGGCAGTGACCAATATCCTGTTCTAAAAATTAGCTGTCATGAAACAGACATGTATAGAAGATCTCTCTCCAAGGGGTACTTTGAATTCATAGGCTTCTCCCACCAAATATTTTAGTGCACTATGGATGATTAGGTTCACGATAGTGTTTGTGATGCTAAGTCTATAATGAGATTATGATTAGCGTGATCCTCTCCCTTAGGAGGGGAAAAAAAATCTCCACTTATTTTTCCCTCCTTCTCCACTAAAATGTATTTACAGAAAAAGCTGGTGTAATTACTGTATTCCTTAAACAATATAAACTGGTAGTGTAGCAATTATTTGATGATTTCATACTGAGGAATTTAAATATAAAAGCGGGTGCGGGGGCTTGGGGGAAAGACTTCATTCAAGGCAGGCATTCTTTCACCCCTTACAACGCTTGCTTTGGCTTATGAAGTCTTTCCTCCCTGCCTCATCCTCTTAATAATTCTGCATTTCAGTTATGTTGTGTAGCTTCATATAGCTACAAAGTGCTGAGCACATTGCTGCAAAATACACTACAGGACAAGTGCTACACCCATTGCTTTGAGAGAACATCTGAGATGCAGAAAACTTTGCATCTTGGTCAAATACACCGAGGAAGGTAATGACTCTGGGTTGATAGTCAGACTTTGGCATGTGTAGAAAAATCACAGACCTGCCATTCCTCTTTTTTTTTTTTCTAATCCACCAAGTAATTGCAGCCCCTCTGAGGGACTGAAGCTGCTTTGAGCAAACACACGATTATCCTTGCAATTGAGGGAGGACCACTGCTCATGCTGTCAGATCGGTCTTGACCTAGTCAATACAACTAGTTACCAAGAGAAAGTGCTCAACAGTGACTCTTAAGTTGCTTAAGTTGATTTCCATGGTAGCCAACAGATCGTGAAAAACATTCTGCATGCATTCAGAAATACAGAATATGGAATGTGGAGTAAGAGTTCACAACAGTCCCAGACCTCTGTCTTCTCAAGAATTGAAGAGATAGTAAAAGTAGGATAGTCTGAACCAATATTGCCTCTCTGTTTAGGTTTATGCTTTTATTTATCTTGCTGGACTGAGCAAAATAATCTTTATTATAGTGTGTAGTACCTTTGCTAGAAATAATAGATAGGGAAAAACAGTATTTGAGTGACATTTTGTGAATATTTTCAGTTAGAAAAAAAAGAAAAAAAAAAGAAAATGCAGAAATACTGTTTTGACAGTTTTTAAATGAAGCTTTTCAACGTTTTTTTTACACAGCTGTACTTTTCATTTCAAGTGTGACCCAAATTAAAAAGGAGGCTAAAAAAAGCATTAACTAACCTGGCATTAAACAAAATATTTCATTTTCAGTTGAGCAAAATGCTTCATTTCACCTGAAACTTTTTTTTTTTTTCATTTAGAATAGCATAAAGCTTCTGTGATAGATCTGAAATCCTTGTTTTTTGACTTTGTGAAAACCCCCAATTGTTTCAATTCAGTGCAAAATAAGTTGGCTGTTTGGTCCCCAGTATTCTTTAACCAGACTGTAAAACTTGTTAAGAGGCCAATTGTATAAGTAGTTATTTGTTAACCTTTAACATGTTTCATAAATATAGTTATCTCAAATCATGTTCCTTGTCTTACTCAGAATTGAGGAAAAAAAGTGATATATTGCACTTCTGTAGTGCTTTTCCATAAGTCCCAGAATTCTAAGGTACTAAGCTTTCAAACCCTACTGTTAGATAAATACCATTTGCATATTTTACAGATTGCAAAACTGAGGCAGAAGGAAGTGAAGACTATAGTCCTGGAGAGATCCGTTTATATCTTATCTTTGCATAGTGTGAATATTCCCCTTAATTTCTGCGGTTTCCCATTGCACGTGCAAAAGAAAAGTACGCACCTGAAGTTATGAACTAACATAAAGCAAATATAGCAGTAGAGGTCAGGTCTCATCAGTCTCGTTGCTTTTAAATACTAGATTAAACTGGAAAATAAGTTTAAATAAACTATGGCACAGTGGACAGCTTGATGGTCTGAATCATGAATAAAAAGTCAGAGTCACCGTCTATGGTTATCTGTTGAGAGCCTTCAGAAAAAAATCCAGGGAGACAGTTGTATTTTTAATAAATTTAAGAATTTTAATAAGTAATTTTATATTATGAGGTATACAGCCTCAAAACTTGAGAAAAACTCAGTCATGGAAGCACAGTAATATGATCCAGTACCAAAAAAAGCCTGCAACTTCCAAGGCAATTATCTTGTCTGTCTTTCTCACCTAGAGGTGTAAGAACAATGCAGCTGTCACTTAGAATGGCTTATGGTGATACTGGTTTTGAAAACTCACTATACTTTTTTCCATATTCACAGAACTTTAAAAGTGAAGAAGAGGGAATGAAGATAATTCAGCTGAATAATTCTGCTGAACTATTTCATAATTTTGTTATTTTATTTCCTTTTAAAATGTTAAAAACACAGATTGATTTTACTCATAGATTTTATTGATTTAGTTTTGGAAGCCAAATGGAGACTATGAAGTTCAAATACTGTCTTCAGCTTCCTAGGAATTTGTTTACTATTAGAAAAATACTATTCTTTATTTTTACTGTGTCTGTGGTCAAAGTTTGTATTGCTACTCATGACTGCTTATGATGATTTCATTCAGATCACTTGAGATCAAGTCATTGGTGTAATCTATACTGTCAGCATGGGAGGAAAAATCCATGTATTTAATTATGACCAGGTGTTTAAACTCTTTAAAACAGCAAAAAATAATGGGCCAAAAATCAACTTTTCTGCCAGATGAAAAAAAAAACCCACCCTGACATTACCTGAAAACCTTTTCATCGTCTACATAGAAAGCCACTGGTCTGTCTCAAAAGCACCATTAATTAGTCTAGAAGAGTTTTTAAATTTGAGAAGTACTAGAGCCTCACCCAACTCAGACAGGATGTTAAAATTAAGGGAATTGGCACTGCCCCAAATAAACCAGACTCTCGAAGCACTCCTGGTTCCCAGAATGTGTTGCTCGAAGTGGTGGTGGGCAGCAGGGGTACCTGGATTAGGCTCTCTCAGAAGCAGTTTGGCCACTAATGAGATGCTGGACCTCTGGCAGTAAGGACTTAAAAGGGATGCTTGCAGCTTTAGGTGGCTTCACAGTATTAAAATGATGCCTTTAAAGGAATGGTATGCACATAGAATACGCACAGAGACACAGTCAAATATATGGGGGGTGCGTATATAGATAAAAATAAAAAATCTTTGGTGCAAACTGGGCTCGTCTGACAAATTTTTCTAGTGTTTCATTAGGCTGATAATATTGTCTTCCCCTAGTAAATAGCACTATGTAAAAAAAAAAAAAAATCATCATTTTTAGAAAATCTAAGTCCATTTTCATTCTTCAGACACTTTATAGACTTGAAAAACCTTGGTCTTGTTGAACAGATGTGACTGACACGAGCTCCTGATGCTGGAATCTAGCCATGGCTCTCTGTTCCCTATGTTTTTTGAAGGGGACAGCAGGAATAAAAGACTGAGTCAGAGAGAAACTGAAAGGAAGTTTATCAGAAACTGAGAAGACTGGCAGACTTTTGAGGGAATTTGTTCCCTTGTGTTTCTGAATTTAAACAAATGGAATTAGCACTTCTAATGACATTTTGACTTACTTTTGTTGGATGTTGTTTTGTTTTGCCTAAGGCTTCATATTATGCGTGTTCTGGTAAAAATAAATTAAGAAATAATAACTTGTAGAATCTTAATTTCCAGTTGTTTAAAAATGTGTTACTGAATTAGCACCAGATGCTGAAGTTTTAACTGTAGAAATGACTTATCAATATTGCTTGTGTTCACCTCTGAGCATTATGATGGACTAGTTAGAGCTATGTTGGGAGTGGCGAAACAGAATCCAGATGTGGAAGGGACAGTTACCTTGTAGAGATGATCTGAACACAGAGGGTAGCTCTTTAGTGGTTTTGAAGGGGCTACTTGCATGCTGAAATTAGAGTAAAGGATAAAGCAGAACAAGAGTGTTCACAGGCTTTAATGGAACGCTTGCCCATTTGATCTAGTTCCAAACCACCCGAATGCTGCCTCTCCCAGCAACTGTCAATGAAAGCAGCACTTCCAGATATGACATCACTTTCTCAATTCAGAAGTCCTACTTTTAGTTACTTAATTTGATGTTAATGGAGATAACATCAGTTGTCTCTGCCTAGCAGATGTCATTGGGAAAAAAAAACCACAAAAACAAAACAAAAGGGAGAGATCAGTTAAATATATAAAAGGTTGCTCCACCCAATCCCCATCCTGCATGTGTTTATTCTTTCCCTATTGTTTCTTAAGTATCAGTTTTCTAGTTGCTTAGAAAACGTTTCCTCTTGAGAATTAGATTAAAAAGTACCCTTTAAGGAAAACATGAAATTTTTGTTTATATTCTAAATTTATAAATATCTATGTACAAAAATGTCTGTTGAAGTGAAAATAATTAAGAAAAGGTGACCTAATATGTCTATTCTTGTACTTGGCTTCTACTGTTGTAGAATGACTTTCTAATTATTTTCATTCTTGACCAGGTTGTTTATTTCAGTATTGCCTCCTGTATAACCTTCCCCATTTCTGATGCAATCAGCTGTTTAATCTCTTATTTGTCAAGGTCTGCTTAGAGACTGTTGTAGTTCTTAAATATTTTTACTTCTTGATATTAATCTATTTTAAGTTATAAAGTTGCTTTTGGACTTGGTGCGAGTGTTCCTCAGATCAAAATGAAAGGATACCTGGCTGTCACTTACTGGGGTCTGCTGGGGGTTGGATGGCTTGTACAGCAGCACAGGCCAGATGTGGGCAGATGCTGGAAAGACACCAGCAGCCAGTGGGATTCCAAAAGTGCTCTTTGGTCAAGATCATGCTGTGACTGGCCAATCTGGGATCATCCAGGAGCAGTTCCCTTTGTTTTCCTCTAGTACCTCCTTCCACCTTCTCCCAGTCATATTGACAAGTGCCTTTTCATCCACGGCTTCAAAATACGTCATGGTTCAGTTGCTTAAGCTGTGTAAGCCTATCGCCCTTAATCACTTCCTCAACACTGCAGGGTCCTCAGTTACCCAGTTTCTCCTGCTCTCTGTTTTTGGCCTGAAACCATTTCAAATGCTGAGGACAAACATACTTGAGTCTAACTTGGATCTACATATATTGTAAAAATTAGCAAACAAATACAGATTGTCAGGATTAGGTGATCTAATAGTACCTCACAGCTATAAACTGCATGAAACCTCACTCCATTGCTCTAATGCACAGGAAACACAATCTGTCCTGGAAAGACCAGGCATTTACTTAAATAATGTATCTGTTAATTAGAGCATTTTCACTTGTTCAGAGGGGGAAGGCTAGACTTTTTTTTTTTTTTTTTTTAACCAGTGTAACAGTAATTGGAGATCCTGCTGTTCTGGATCTTGCTTTCCAGTGACAAGGTTTTATTCAATCAAAGTTGTATCTCGGAACACAAACAAGACAAAATTGGAGGCAGGGAGACAGAGAGCCTTCAATCAGTGGAGATGTACAGTGGCGACAAAAGAAAATAACACCTTCCACACTAATTTAAAAATACACATGAAATATTCTGAGACCTTTGCTTTTCTTGTGATTGATATGATGCAATAAGACAGGACCACCAAGGCCTGTTAAATATATATTTTCAAATACTTTTAATGGAAAAATTTCATTCAATCCACATAATGTTAAGTATGAAATTAATTAAAAAGTAGTAGGAACTAAAGCTCTAGTCAGCTGTAGGTCAGGGAGCAAGCTCTGATGACCAAGTCTCTGCAGGCACTCGTGAGCAATAGAAGCCTAAAGTTCACATGTGTGTTAAGCTGAGGAGAGGTTTATAAATAGATAGCCTGTCAAAGATGCAAAGGTGTAGTAAATTGCAGCGTAGTTTTAACTGTGCAGGATGAGTTAACTGGAAGATGAAGTATTTTGCAATTTCAGGACCTAAGTAACGAAATGTTAGTGTTACCTGGTTTCATTACAACTGAATATTTATCTGCAATATAAATATTGAGGGATTAATCTGCTTTTGTTTGTTATTGAAGTGGAAACTAATTCTGTAAAGAGACTTGGGGGGGAGTGTGCTGCCTTTTTTTTTTTTTTTTCAAATGCGATTTTGACACTACAATGCTGGTACCAAAATCCAGAGCACCCGAGTCTGTGTGAAGCTCCCAATGCAAAAAAAAATAGCACACCTAAGAAAATCATTGGCGTTTTATGCCTTGGTTTCCATTTCTATGTTCTATCTCAAAGTGATTCTGTAGCTTTATTCCCCGGAAGTCAGGCTACATGGGCCACCCCTGTATTTTGACTGTGCACTTGAGCACACCTCAAGTTCTGCATTTGCAAAAGCCCAGCTGGAACTCAACCTGGCGATTAATATAAGGGACAACAAAAAAAGTTTCTATAAATACATCAACAA
>JAOQGH010000040.1:43734233-43806824 GCA_025769975.1 Gallinago jamesoni
ATTGGTTTGTGCTGGGGTGTTGTGTGTGGGGTTGTGAATGTGGGGTTTAGTTGGTGGGTGGTTTGTGGGTTTTTTTTGGTTTTTTTTTTTTTTGTGGGGGTTTTTTTTTTGTTGTTGTTTTTGTGGTTTGTTTTTGTTTTGTTGTTGTGTTGTGTGTGGTTTTGTTTTGGTTTTTTTGGTTTTTTTTTTTTTATGTGGTTGGACTTGATGATCTCAAAGGTCCCTTCCAACCACTAAGATTCTGTGATTCTGTGATAATAACAGATACTGCTTCTTAAGATTTTCAGCTCATATTCTTAAGCAAGGTACTTTGAACGTTATTTCTCTTTACTATTTGGTAATTTATGCCTGTAGAACTTGGCTGCACCAATATTTGTGGAAAATTGAAACGAAAAAGGGAAAATTCTTAAGTGAATAATTTATATCCTGAAATATTTGTAGAAAGGTCTTTGCACTGTCACCTATTCTAGCTGATTTTGTTGCCCATCTAAAGCCATGATAAGAATTTTGCTGAATTCATTTGGGATTGCATTAGGGTTTGTAGTTCTTATCCTGCAACTTGATGAGTAATTTTCTTCTCAATGTAGAACTTTGAAGTCTGTCTATTTTTGTTATTGTTGTTTAAATGGATTAGGATGGGTATACGTTTCTAACAAAGTCTACATACAGCAGGATGTGAACTGATTTCCCTCCTCTCTGGTCCAGGCCCTTAAACTGTCAGTGTCACAAATGAAATCAGCGCTTAACAGCTGCTGACAGGAAGTTCTGAGTACCAACGTTAATTAACAGCTTTATTTTTAAACATGGTGTCAAGATTATGCACATAGTGAAGAATTCTTTTCTCTGACATCTAGATCAAAAAAAGGTACATCTATTTGTTTTTTTGTATTGAGGTCTTAAGTAAAAGAACCTACAATATTTTTGACACAACTGGCAACGATTGAGCCTTATCAACAGAAAGTATCTACTGAAAGGACTAGAAATTTCTGGGACTTTTTTCACTGTAAGCATCTTAAATTTTTTCCCACACGATTCATTAGTCAAGTAGATCTCAGTCAATGGCTGTGCAAACAGCATGTGGATCTATGAGGCTCAGTGCAAGGCTACCCAAATTGAGAGCTCAACACTGAGAGCAATGGTATCTTTTGAGACTTTTCCCACTGCATGTGACATACGTGTGCCTTCAGATGGAGGTCTTGCAGTAATAGTCCTCGAGTCTCATAGTCCCACTACTCCTTTTCTCTGCTCTTGAGAATTACTACAACTGTACCTACTGTTTCAGGCTTTGTGTCCAGGTTTGAATGTAAACCAGCAGATAACAGCAATACAGGTTCCATCTAATGTAGGCATAGGCTGGTGAGAAAAAGCAAAACTGATTAATATACAGCTAACCTTACAGATACTCTGTACAGTACGTATAGAAAGGATGGCTCTATCACAGATTGGTAATGGTTCTTGGGAACCTGGATGACTTGGAAGTCCACACGCCTCTTTTTTTGTTCAATTTCTTTTTTTAAATTATTGCAGGGAGCAGAAAAGAGATATTTAAAAATATTTGCAAAGCTGACGTGTTTGTTTGGGTGTTTGTTTGGGTGTTTTGTTTATTTTTTTAACCCATGCAATAACTGTAGGTGTTGGGGCATGATATGACAGCAAAAATTGAAAGGTAACTGTAATGGAGTGAGAAGCTGGAGTATAAGCGAACACCATAACTGAATTTTAAACATTAGGTAACCACTGATTTTGTGCATTTGGCTAGTATTTCTGAATGAACTGATTGGCGCCGTAATACCAGTGTTCTTAGTGATACTAGAAGGCAAGAATCTGTCTGTATCAAATAACCTTTCTACTATGATGGAAAAACTATGAATCAGAACACAACAAACTCCACCAATAATTAGATCTGAACAGGAATACTTTGATTTAAGAACATCTTCCTGGAAATTCAGTAGAGAACTGGGGTTTGGCTATAAAAACCTATGCAGCTGATATATATGTTTGATTCCCACCAAGAGAGGCAGTCTCATCTGCTTTCCTTTACTCTGCCTTGCCCATAGTCCTTTCTCAACCTGGGATGGGCAGTCCCAGATCTAGCACTCAGCTGAATTCTGGCAGGCCAATTCAAGTCTCAGAAAACATTAACTTTTTATGATGGACATATTCCTTCCTAGACTATGAATAAAAAAAAGAAAAGGCCTTTGGTGCTGGTTTATGCTGGCAAGTTCATCACCAGGTTGCTTTTGCTTTCCAAGGAGTGAATCTGGGGACTGGTGTCCAAACCAGTATGGTCTTTGCTCTGTTTCCTTCTGGTAAAAGTACTCCAAACTCCATGCATTTAATGAAGGTACTTTGTGAAAGCTTTCCCTTGGCACAGAAACTAGTGCAAGTGACTATTAAGTAGAGCAGTAAACAGTATCCTACTGTACCTCAAGTGTCTGCTGCAGATACACTTGCCCCTCTTCAGGTCCCAGCAGCCTACTTGGGTTAACACCTAATAAATCTTCTCTTGCACAGTTTCTTTATAGTGTAATGCCCATGACTTTGATAGTAATCTCCAGGCAAACATCTATGTTCTCAGTGGCAGACAATGAATAGCTGTTTTAGGAGCTGATTGCTCTCTTTTTACACATTTGTGAACACTTTTCCCCTAGGTTAATATCCTTCCAACAATGTTTCTTTTTTAGTTACCTGCCAAGACTTTTTACCCAAAACTGATCTTCATACTTATTTTTAACTTCCTTTAAAACTAAATTCCCTTCACCTGTCAACAGATGTCGTATTGTTCTTTTAATTGCGTTTTACTTACCTCTGAATAATCTCATAACAGTTTTCAGATGCTGGCTTTTTAATACTTTTCTTTTCCCCCTTCTTTGTCAAAACACAAAAAAATATTCTGAATCTTCAACTCCCACTGCATTCCATATTCTCCTCAGTCTGCTGAAAACATGATTGTATTTTCGTATTTATCACACTGAGAACAGTGCTGTACACAGATGTTCGGTCTCAAAGCCACCCCAAAAAAAAAAAAGCCTGTGAGAGAAGGAAACTAGGATGTATCTTTGTATAGGGAGAAGTGTAAGCACATCTCATGCAACTAACTAATTTGGATCAGCAGGAAGTGATTCTGGAACTCAGTGATAAGCATCTAGAAAATTCAATCCATTTTTGGTGCATAAACTGACTTTTTCAATCTTCTCAAAGACCGTGC
The DNA here is from genome assembly GCA_025769975.1 of Gallinago jamesoni. NCBI lineage: Eukaryota > Metazoa > Chordata > Aves > Charadriiformes > Scolopacidae > Gallinago > Gallinago jamesoni. The sequence continues at coordinate 43,737,442 of JAOQGH010000040.1, forward strand.
TATACAAGCCAAGATAAAAAGTAAATCTGTTCTCATCCTCCTTAAGAAAATATCGTTTTTCTGTGTCCAAACTTCTGTTGCCTTAACTGTAATATATGAAAGAATTTCAGATAAAGAACTGATGGACCAAGGTTTTCAGTAGCAGATTTTGTTAATTTCATTCCTCAGGCACCGTCTAGTCAGTAGAGACTGAGATTAGATATTGGACTGACAAAAACTAGGCTTGCCTCCTGCTAATATCCAGATATATATTACTGATCTTTGGGCAAGCAACTTCTGTAAAACTGTGCAAGACTTTTCAAGGCACTTACTATTTCGATTGGAAAAGCACTAGAATCTCTGTGCTGTTAGAAAAGCGTGACCATGAACCTCTGTTCATGAGGGGGAAAAAATGAGTGTTATCACAATGAAGAAATAAATATGCTGAATTGGTAGTACTGAAGTTCTTTACATTTTTAAAGTTTGGCATGTGCTCAAGGAGTCTATTGAGTTGTGACATTATGGTGTCACCCTCTCCCCCTCTTACAGATCGTGAAATGTCAGCATACTCATATCTGTGAAAGCAAACATAAGGATGAAAAAGCTTTAAGTGTGGGTCAGACATTCTCAGCGCTAGCTTCATCTGTGTACTTCACAAACAAAGCTCAGAATTGCGCATTACCAGTCTTCAGAGATGCAATGACATATCTTGTTCTCTCAAAGTAGCCTTTATCATATTGTAATTAACATCAGTTAATTGGAAATATTTCTGTAGACAAACATTCGACATTCAGCCCTGCTTTCCATTCCAGTATTGCTTTTCTCTTCTCCTTCCTTACTTAGTGGTTCTTTCTAAACTAACAGGTGCTAAAAAGGTAATGATAATTTAAACAAACTAACAAAACAGAGTTTACAAGTTTATGCAAGGTCTGAGAAAGGAAAGGAATGGTGAAAAATGGGAAGCAGACTTCAGCATTAAAAGAGACTCTAAAACTGAGATACACTGAGAAATAGGTTCAGGAGCTATGGGACTGAAAGAGGAGTGAAACGCAACATTACTCATATTCTCCCTTCATGTAATAATTGCAATCTTGGTGTATGAGTGGTACCCTTGCTCTTCATGACAGTGTTTCAAGCATCAGTCCCATCAGTTTGGATGGATTCTATCTAAACTTGCAAATTATGTTACGGTTGAGCATTCTTCTGTTTTTCTTGGTTATTCACTTTGCAGTTTTCTTTCTCAAAAGTGCATAGAGGTTTCCATGTGCGATCTTTTTGCTAAAATCAAAGACAGCCCAAAAATAGTGGAAAGATGCAATAAAGCTTTGCTGAACGATTCCTGTTCATGCAATTGCAGAGCATTTTCATTAAATGGCTCTCCTGAGACAACTTCTCCAGGTGTGAGATTGCTGTAGGTTCTGGCTTTCAAGGGTGCTGAAAGTCTATACCTCTTTATTATCCTCTACATCATGTTATTCCATACAGCTCTTCTGACTCTTATCTTCCAAGAAACCTGGCTAAGGCAGGAGCTGCCACTCTAGCAAGAATGCCAACCACACACATAAAAATGCATAGCTTACATTCCTGAGCCACTGAAATATTTTTATTATGAATGTTCCAGTATAAATCTGCCAACCTTATAGGGAAAATGACTTTTCCTGAAGAGACAATGAGGCATCGTACCTATTGTATACTATGTTAGGAGGTTTAAGTGGTCTCTGAAGAAAAAAGAAACCTTTCTGAAAAAAAGAAAGTTTAGAACATATCGTATAGCAGTAACAATAAATAGGTTTATTTTATAAAGACTTTTAGGAAATGCACGGAGTTAAGAAAGTGTAGACAAGAACAAATGTGTTGTGTTTCAGAGGAGAAGGGAAAGTTTTCTTATTAATGAGCAGTTCAAAGCTACAATTGAGTAATAATGCTTGCTTACAATTTCATAACGTTAGGCAATACAAAGGATACTAGACTCTGTTGGTATCCTGGGATATTCAGGAATGGACATGCATTTCTTTCTGTTCTGTAGAAAAGGAGTTCACTGTGTGTTATAACTGTAAGTCTAAGAATTGGGAGTGTTTTGCATGATGTGCACAACTAAACTTTTGTTGCTAGCAGTATCTTTAAGCACCTCTTCTGTACTCAGCACAGAGGACCCAGTAACTCAGAAAAGACAAGATAGACTAGGACAGCAATATTCTAGCAAAGACATGTTTGTTTTGTTTTCTCTTTAAAAAGAGAGAAAAAAAGAAAGCCAAACAGTTCTTTTATTCTTTTATTATAGGTATTTAAAAACTGAGGTAGAAAATAGAGGGAAAAGGGGCATTAGGTTCCAGGACAGTAACAAAATAAAAACCAGATAGTTATGGGAAAGATTAGAAAAAGGATTTGACCAGTTAAGAGTTGTCAGTCTTTCTTAGGCAGTTAGTTTTTCCCAAGTGATGGATGGATGGGTGTGAACCTCAAAGAACTTGTCCTACACTGATCAATATGAATAGATACTTTCCATTCATCTTAGCAGCAGCTACACGCACTCCTGAAGGACAGAACAAATCCCTTAATCTTGTCCTGGTATTAATAGCCTATTAAGATCACATTACAAAAGCCTTTCTAACTGGTATCAATGTCAGAAGGAAACTCTAATTATGGATTGTTTTAAAACATTACACTAGGATTTTGAATTAGAGAGTTATGAATTTTATCATGTATGAGAACTCGTTCTGATCTCTTCTAAACCTTCCGTTATCACTAAATATTGTATTAAACCAATAAGACTTGGAGTCTCAAATTATTCTATAATTTGGGCTTGTGAAATTAGTGTTATGTGTTTATATTATTCCTCCTCAAGACAGTCCATTATTTCTGATTAATTTTAATTAAGCCAGCAAATGGTCTTTTATCTCTGTGCTTCCAGTAGCTGCTCTGTGCTAACATTTGTTTGAGTTTACATTTAATAAATATCTCGTGCTTAACCCTTCAGCAGCAGCTTGAACTGGAGTGCTGGTAATGAAGATGTATGGAAATGAAGACAGGAGAAAAGCATTAGAATGAAATGGATTAAGTTGGCTGAGGAGTCTGAAAGGCTCACATAACAAATGATGCTACAGGTGCATCAAGGCTGAATAAGTATCAAATTGATTTAATTGGGTTACTTTTTCAAGGTCGCAACTGAGAGATTATATTTATGGCTTTTGCCACACAACTACTATTTGGATTAGGGAAGCATAAAGCAACACACTGGAGGAAAAGAGTAGGTGCTGCTACTTCCACACAACGGCACCAATTCTGTTGGACAATGTGCAACTGTTGTGTTCTCCAAAAATAAGAGATTTTTGAAATCCCATGTTAAGTGACTAACTCTTATAGTACTCTGCAGAAACTACATATCAGCCACCATCTGTACCCCACTTCGCTGACTGGAAAGAAGCTATTAAATATAATCTAGCTGCTGATGACCCAAGGCTGCATTGTCTAGTGGCCTCATTAATTCCTTCATTTGAACTGGAATAGCGACTTGAAAATAGGAGCAGTTTAATAATAAAGGCATCATCTACTGGTGTAATTTTCTTAGTTTTGGTTGATATTTTATATTTCCTGCAGTCAAGATTCTAATCTAAGGATCCCCAATGCAGCCAATTTATACAGGCTTGGTTTATTGAATACTGAAAAATATAATGCTTAGCAATATTTAACTATTTCTTCAAAACATTTCCAACTGACAAGATTGTTATTTAAATTACCGAAATTATTTTGACATTCAGTATTAAATAATTTAATAATAAATTAAATTAATAATTATTATATTAATAATTTAATATAAAGCAAGCATGTAAAAGCACTATGTAGCTTTGAGGTATAGTTGATAACAATACTTAGAACATGCATAAATTAAGTATATTTAAAGTTTCATGCATGCTTTTGGGTTGACTTTCATGGGGATGTTTCCTTTCTGGTTTTGCAGAATGTGTTGTTCACAAAAGGACAAAGGTGTTACGAAGCTCTGGATTTCACTGGATGATAGAAATTTGAAGTCCCTTAGCCTTTAACTTCAGCCTAAGTACTTTCTCAGACTGCAGACGGTAAGCAAATAATATGTTCCTCATGCTTATTTTAATAGCAGGGACCATTTATGACATAAGTTTGGAAATGCACAGAAGCATCCTTGATCAAATGTCTGCTTAGTATCCCCTTGGTTGCTTGAACCTTGGATAATGTGTTATTTGGAGTTCAGTAAACTTCATCCCTAGAAACATAACAGAGTATTTTTTAAAATGTTGTATGGGTCATCACAAGACATTTAATGGATAACATATTTTTCACTTAAGAGGTTTAAGGCACCCAGTGGTGTTTTGCTGGCATTATGCCAAAATTGTGGCTGGCATTGTGAAAGTACTCAAATCTGTTGTAAGAAAAGTTGTACTTGCTGGTTATGCTTGATAGGTGGTGATTTTGTGGTTGGTTCGCATTTCATGCAGGGAAACGGAAAGAAGGGTTGCTTGCATTAGCAAGTATTTCACTAGAATGAAAAGAGAGACTGACATACACAACCAAATACTGCTGTGTGAATTAAAACTATATGCTGGTGTATAAAATCAATAGGTCATATATCATCTAAAGTCTTGTAAATGAGGAATTGGTTTTGGTGTTGATAACAAATAAAAATTCGTTAGAAATCAACAGTTGGGTTCACATTTCATACAATGCCTCTGTTCTGATGTTACAGAAACCCATTAACCTCTCCTTAAAGTTTTTGCTCTTGAAAGTTTGCTATGTAGAAGATACTAGAGAGACGTCACTTATCTGTTATCATGTTTTATGAGCTTAAAACTAAAAGCAGATGCTACTGCGACTGATTCCATTGACTGCCATCAGTTTAACTTCTCCAGTAATGTTTTTCAGTTTTGCTGCATTTGCTTTCACCAATTCTGAAGGTTCTTTGACTTCACCAGAATGAAGTCCTAAACTTTGTGAAATTCTTTTTCAGAATACCCGTAATATTCAATGTGTATTTTTTAAAACTTCTGTTACAAAAGTTCCTGCAGATGTTTGTGTAACTGCCATAATATTTCCATTTCTTCCTTACGCAGTCCTCTCAAATATAGCCCTGCCATTGTTAGTACACAACATATGTGGTTTGGAGGGAGTTATTGTACTTAGCAACCTTTAATTGCTCTGTATGCTAACTGTTACCAGAGATAAAAAAGCGTGTCTGGAAATGAGTTCTTGGTAAGCAAAGGCAGATCATCACCTCTGTGAGTCTAGAAGGCAAACTTTATTTTTTTGCTTGAATTAATGAACTACTGCTGCTGTGCTTACACTCCGGAACGGAAAAACTAAAACTCTTCACAAGTTTCTGAACTGCACTTGTTACAGTGCTGAAACAAACAGTGCTTCTGCCAGTTTGCATTGAAAATGTTTCCTTATTTAACCATGTTCCATTTATAATCAATAATTAGCATTGGTTGCCCTCCAAAGTCTTTATACAAATTGAGCCTTTTATAAAAAGGTTTAATAAGTAAAATAGATTTTGCCATGTCTTATCTGAAGCAGATGAGTGCAAGAGTTTCAATGGTTAAAAGCACCTATTTCCACAAAAGTTTTTTCATGTCACTCATGCAAATTAGCATGTGATACAATTCTCTTGGGAATACTGTAAAGCAAGGCATTGCTTGTATGATCGTTCTATAAAGCACATTGGATTCTGACTATGGAATTTGTACTTCCTTTATCTCTGCTGGCCTCCTTTAGGACTAACTAGAGCTTTGAATATATCATGGGTCACAGAATGCTTTCATAGTTAAATAACCTGTATTAAAATGTGTTTCTATGCCATTCTATGGTTTTCCATTCTCGGTGCAGCAGGATCCAGCCATATTTTGATGAGGCCATCATGTGGATATTAATTTCTCATTTTTATTTTGCATGCTAAAACAATTATATTGGATACAGAAAAGAAAACATGATCCCTTTCGTAACAGTGAAACAGAGGCTTCACTGAGAAACCTAGTGTTGACTGGGCACTGATTCTGCAGATGACTTCAAGCATTTGGAATGCCAGCCTCCAGGCTCTTGTTTAACATCAGAACTCAGATTTTTCACTGGTATTAAGAGAACTGCTGGTTCTCTTAATATTACAGAGCAGTGCATTCTGAATAGTTAATAACCAGAAGCTTAAGCCTTAAAATTATTGCTGAATGAAATGAATGTTGGAAGCTCTGTTCAGTTTACGTGAGCACAGGTATTCTCAGGCTTTTCAGAGATGGTAGGTGCTATTTCTCCCTGTGTGCTGCTCCAACACCTAGGGAAGGCCCAAACGCTTCTTTAGTGGTAGCCAAGGTCAAGTGGATAATGACGTTGGAAGTACCAAGGACACCTTTGGCCGATTCAAGTGACACTTGACATAAACTCCACAGTTTCTGCAACTGCTTTATATTCTTTTCAAAAACAGTACCAGGACTGGGTTTCTCTCTTGCAACAGAAACCTCAGTTCCTGGCTTGGTGCCAGAGACTGAAATAAAACCCCAAACCCATTTGTACCTCACTGAAGGTTCTTCTGCCATGCCAAGTAAGAGCCAGAGCACAGTTCTGTGACTGAGTTACCACAAACCCCCTTTAGCACAGAGTATTATACTGCTGATGCTACTGCATAGCCCTGAATCCAATGTCCAGGCCTTTCCAGAACAGTAAATAATCCCACATGTAAAACCAAGGTAGGTCATCACAATTGTTATCACCCTACAGAGAATGGCAGAAGAATTAGTAATGACCAGCCACTTGCTGCAAAGTGTTGGGGAGGTATGTCTTTTATACTTTATATGCAATAAAAAATGTGGCTGGAATGCAAGACGCTGGTTTGATTCCCTGCACCTGGAGCCTTGGGGCTGTTTGTCTCTTTCTCCTTTTCATGTCAAATGCGGGTGTCTTCATCCGCTTTCTTATTTTTTACAATGTGTATTTGTTCATTTTTTTTGTTTAGTCTTTGCATAGGTGAAGGCATTTAAAGTAATATCTCATTCCCTTTGGGCTTTATTTACACACACTCACACCATAGCTGTAACTGTCTGGAGAATAACTATTCAGTGCATGAAAACTCTCAGTGTATGACATTTGTTTTTATTCTGCATGGGAACTAAATCAAAACAATCCTGAAACTTTAAAAAAAAAAAGTGTCAAAACAGATGTCTTAAGAGGGCAAAAAATCCAACAGTGTTTTTGGCTTTTCTCTTTCTGTCTGCCTCTGTGTCAACAAAAGTAATCGGAGAAATATGTACCTGAAAGATTGCCTACATAAAAGAACACTGAAAGTAAAACACGTCTAGTAAAACATCATAGTTTTGAGAATGAATAGTTCAATCAAAATATATTATCTCAGTGTTCCTATTAGGTATGTCTATAAACACTTCATAACACACCCTCATGCCTTTCCCCCACAACAGACATAACACATGTATCTGTTTCAGTATAAACACATTAAACTATTCACAGAAACATAAATATATTTGTGAGCACAAGACAGTCATTTACACTTTGGTATAGGTACAAATTTAACACACATAAAACGTGTAAAGGATATCATCGGCTCACTTCCTTTTTCTGACAGAAACATTCTTTGCACCTTTTCTGACTGGCAATAGGAATGACCTAAAGGATCAGGCAGAGGAACAGTAGCTGTATGGAGGTCAGTCAAATCCTGCTGTAAGAGCAGCAAAATACGCCCCAATGTTTCTTGAGTACTTAATCACCTGATCAGTGTCCCAGGTCAGAACCACCTGAGAGATATGTGCCTTTGAAGGTTGCCATTTCCTTTGTTACTAACCTATATCCAGATCGTTTCTTTATGAAACAATATTCACACAAGTTTTCTGCAAAGACTTCACTTTCCTATTTGCCCATCTAAGCAGAGTGTTTGTCCTCTTTGGTGGAAACAAGAGGGGTGGGTCATCTTCATAGCTCTTCTATAATGTTTTTGAGGACTTTGTTCTTTCCAGAAGCTCCCTGTTAAAGGGCTGTCCTGTTACAGAACAGTAGGGAAGAGAATAAGAATTGTATCCTGTTTTGGTAGCTTGAGGGAATTAGCGGTGCTCCCTCTCACACACAACTGAGCTATGCAAACAGCAGTCTGAGCAGTTTTAAAAAAAATAAAAAAAAATAATCACACTGTCTACTTTGCACTAGAGTTCCTGTTTTGAGCAGTAATAAAATACTGTTTTCTTAAAGGAAATTCCATGTGAAAATTGTTGCAGTTGGAAGCCAAAGGCTCCTCTAAACATATTTCTTTAACTGGTAAAATGCAGTTGGCTAAGATGTTTGGTTTTTTCCCTTTAAACTGAGATATGTGCAATTATGTGCTTAGTTATATCAGTTCTAGTTCCTGGAGAAGAATAAATAAACTATAGTACTGAAAGCAATTTCATACCATTATGCCAGCAATCATAGCCACACTTAAGGGACTGCACTACATAAGTCTTTTGATATAGTCATAACAGTACAACTCTTGTGTATAAACAGAGCCTTTCAGAATATGGCAAGTATCCTGCCGATCTGTACTTGTTACTGGGATTACTGGCCCCCTCTGACAGAGCCACCACAATATTTATAATATTTCTGCTTACATTTTATTGCTTGTCATTCCTATTGCAGCTAGCTAGAGAAGTTATAAAGAAGAAAGGATTAAAAATAATTAAATTAATTATTTAGCTAGTGTATTGTAACCTCATAAATTATTGATTTACGTTTTGGTGAACCTTTCGAGTAGTGAGTAATGAAGGACTTGGTAGTTATAGAGGGAGGTATATTTTAAACTTAAACAGTTTGCATTTACTTATCTCTACCTTTACAAGCAGAGGAAATTCTTTCATTCCCATATTGTTTCCCATGTGTGCCCTTCTAATGTATGTCCTTCTAGAGAGTCTCCAATTTATGATGTTCTGGGAAAAAAAACAACCCATCGGTTCTCTTCTTCCTCTTAGATTGAGCACAAATGCAAATCTAGTTTCCACAAGTGTTGTAATAAAAAAAAAATCTTTTTATAATTACACTTTGGAGACCATATTTGTCTATTTGCTAAATGCCTAAACAGACTGTTGCTTATTATGGACAAACAGTCTAGTCTGCATAAAAGTTAATTATGACAGAAACACCATTACACCACTTGATTTTTTTCATCTGTCTTTTGACTTCTCCCCCTTAAGGAATGGTAAAGGCAGCAAATTCAACACTGTTTATAACAGTTGGGTCTTTCTGCCAGTCAATTCAAGAGAAAAAAGAAATAGATTGACATTATAAAAGATAGCAGGCCCTTGATAATGTTAACCAGTACAGGAACCTAAACCCTTGTGATGTGTTTTAGCAATTAATTATACTGTACTCTCAGGCTGCAGTTACTCAGAACACAAGCTGGTAAATTGACAAGTTGCCTGGGACATTATTTTTTTTTTCAATGATAAAATGCAGAATCTTTATTAAGCAGAATTATTGGGTTTTTTTACAAGAGGACCTTTGATTAATAAAGGTTTTGAATTATTGTGCTGACTCCAAGTTTCTCATTTAAAGCCAACAAGTAATGACAAAATTCTACTCACAAGGCAAGAAGGAAAAAGGATGCGGAATGGAAAAGTGAGGTGGAATTATAGCTAAGCATCTCCAGATTGGATGCTTAATTTCTGGTGAATTTTAGTTACAAATAACTAAAATCTGGTAGTGTTTTTGTAATCTCTTTTGCACAGATGAAAATGTTTGCTAGGTATTTTTTGTTAATCTCATCAAAGAACTGAAAAACTATGTAGACTGTTGAGAATGAACTTTTCCTTTTGAACTCTGGAAGAGCTCTTTGCAGGTTTTCATTGCAAGGTACACTTTTAGATCTTTGTGAATAAAGCCAACCCAATTGCTTTGTTGGAAGAAAAAAAAAAATTTACCGTTTGCTGACTTTTAAGATCATTAAATTAGCTTCAGCATTTCAAGAGGCTAGGAGTCTTTAGGTGGAGAGATGGAAGATCATAGCAGTCGGACAAAGGATGTAAGCAGTGCATTGAAAATTAACCATGTTATCCTGAACTTACCATTTTAGAAAGTTCAAAAAGCAGGTGTTGTTCCATATAGAGATAATAATAAAGGCAAAAATAAACTTTCCTCCTTGGACATGAAAGCAGACAATACCGTTTTCTCTCATCTACCATACAAATATGAAAGCTGTTTTTTTCCAGTTCTATGAGGTAGAAAATTCCCATGAGAAATCAAACTCGTGGTTTGGGTGGAATCCTACAAGTTTCATAACTGACTTATTACAAACAGCATTTCACCTCTAGTAAGAAGTCATTTTCCTATAGTATCACTAATAAAAAATAGTCACAATTTTTGCAAATTTCATGGTTATTAAAGACATAATACTGACGAAATAGATGAGTATTTTTATCTCTTCTTAAATGTTTGATGGTGTCCTTAGGTTTTGGGTTTTACAAGATTACAAGTTTGAAGATTCGTCTTTGGTCACAAACGCAACATTAACAAAAGTTTCCTTGTAGAGGGAGAGTTTTTTGTCAGCAGTATGTGCAACATAAAAAGATCTGTATAAAAAGATATGTACCTGCTTAGTAGGCTCTTCATCATGGAGTTGAACAGTTTTGACTAAATTTGCATGGACTTTTAACAGCAAAACAAAAACATCTATTAAAAAAGCAATAGTTTATAGATGGATAATATAGAGAATCAATAGCACCTCACATACCATGACGTCAATAAAATTCCAAAAAATAAAGAACACTGTTAGGATAAAATACATTGCTCAAGGCCCAAGAGAAAGGACATTTTAAAATATATTAGGTGAAAAAAACTAGTAACAGTGTTGGTGAGTAACAGATGGAAAAGGTAAAACATTTTTAGTAAAAATGAAAATGTTAACTTGTAATAAATCTCTCTCATCTTTATTCTGAAAGAATAAAAATTATATGCTTCTATAAGAGGGATGAACTATTCTACAGTCCATTAGCAGCAGACTAGACTGATGATCTTAATGAACAAATAGCTGATTGTCTAGTCCATTGATAATTATTATTCTAGAACATTCTAGAATTCTAAGGACATTCTAGAAATCTGAACAAATACTTGTTATCGTAATTTTCCAAATGAGCACTCAAGATGACCTAAGCAATTATAGGCTGCTTTGACAGGCATCAAGCTCACCGGGGTTTCTGCCAATAAATAATTAGGAAATGAGACAAATAGTTATCATTTTTCAATGTCTAATATCTTGCTAAATAATCTTGCTAAATAATCATGGCTCATTCTGTTATAAAAGTTTGATTTTTTTTTTTCATATTTTGATGGAAAAAATACACTTAGACATGTTTTGATGTGCATTTGACTTCATATGTGAATTGCTTTATCTGCAAGGGTGCACATGTTCCATAGAATTTGTGCTGTCAGCTGAGAGATCTTAAAACATGGATGTAATAGAAAGATCAGAATTGAATGTGGGTGTTTTAGCAGGTCTGTAATAGTAGGGTTGACAGTATTCAGTATTTTTTATCAGTGACCTGGGAGTTAAGTTAAAATAACAGCTGATAAAATTGAAAGAAAGATTGAAGAAGCAGTAAATAATTATGTACACCATAGTAGCTATATGGAACCATGTGCACCCATTGACTAATAAGTTAAAACCAGAGAAAATGGATTTTAATGCAGTTTACTGTATGAATTTAAATTGAGAAATTCACAGTATCTACTGGTTGTTGGCTGATCTGTTCAAACTGAGCTACTCAAAAGAGGCAACCAGTTTCTCATGAGCTGTTATGCAATATCTACTCGTGAACTAAGCAGGACTAAGGTTAGACTTGAACAAACCATTTAATTGTAAAGAGATTGCCTGGAATTCTGTCACTGGTGCTGTGTCAGGTAAAGCTTGATCTTACCTTCCAGATACTTACCTTCAGATGATATCATATGTGACATTATACTAAAGTATCACTATAAACGTGATGCTTTAGGTTGTCTTCACAATCTCGTATGTGACACTATAGTAAATATTTTTTGAAAGTCAGCTAGTGTAGATCTGTCACATTTTATTTAAGTAATGATCATTCTTGTTAAAGAAACTCCATATACATAGGCAGTTTCCTTTAACAGAACCTCTAACACTATGATATTGCTCTTTACATCAGTAAAGTATCTGACTGAAAGCATATGTGAAGCAAACTATAAGAAGAGACTGAATAAGGCCTTTCTGCATTTTTGAAAGGGGGAGAGGGAATGTGAAATTGTTTGAAAAGGTGGTCGCTAAAAAAATACTGCTACAACATTATAGGCTAAATGTTTTAAATTATTTGAAAGGAGTGACATGCTATTTCAGCTTTTCCAGTAACTGCTTTGCAGTATTTGTACCACTTCCTCTGGGTAATGTTCTGAGCTGCAATCAGTTCCTTAAAGTGCTATTCCTGCTGATTTGTGCAGGTCAGTGAAGGCAAATATCACCTTTTAAAAGCATATCAAGTTTCATCAGTGCTAGTTCTTTTCTTACCCCTAATTGCTTGGAAACCTGTTCACTGTGTTTTGAACCATAGAGCTGTAATTTGAAGATGTTCTAATGTAGCATATTTAAGAAGACAAAAATTAAGTACCACAAGCATAGGTCATATTTGCAGATTGTACAAAGTATTTCAGCATTATTGACTTACTGGAGACAGTTGACCTCAATTTAAATCCAGTAATTATGTTAAAAAAACATTCAAGCACAGTCAGATTCAGGAGTCATCTTTTTACTAAAAAGGGGACTTTTTAGTGACAGTCACTTTTATAATAGGTATCTGTGGGCATACAGATGTGTATTCATTCCGTTTCCGGTCTTTTCTGGATCAGAGCAATTAATTCTGCAGTAAAATGTACTTCATTTAAAACCGTCTTATAGATGCAGAAAAAAACGAACCAGGGTTTACAATTAAGCTTAGTGACAAACTACCCCAGGAAAACATGGCGTGTTTACTGATGAACAAAGAGGGACTGGTGGATGACATCAAGTTGAGGGCAACCTCGGCTGCAGTGACCATGGAAAAATAGAGTTCAGGATTGTGGGTAACATACAAAATATCCTATGAGGAGAGGCTGAGGGGCTTGAGTCTTTTTAGTCTTGAGAAGACTTAGGAGGGATCTGATCAATGCATACAAATACTTAAGGGAGGGTGTCAGGAGGATGGGGCTGGTCTTTTCTCAGTGGTGCCCAGTGACAGGACAAGAGGAAATGGTCACAATCTTGAGTGTAAGAAGTTCCACTTAAACATGAGGATGAACTTTACTGTGAGAGTGGTAGAGCACTGGAACAGGCTGCTCTGGCGGGGGGGTTGGACTAGATCATCTCCAGAGGTCCCTTCCAACCCCCTATGATTCTATCCCCAAAGATGCTGGATAGACAGGGAACTTTCTAAGGAATTTCTCTTTTCTTAAGTGAAATAAGATCTAATCTACCTTCATATTACTGCCTTTATCTATTTCCACTTTGGCCACAAGATTTTTTTTCAATCATTTGATAAAAATACTAGAGTTGCTTGTTTTATTAAAAAAAAATTTATAATTGAAAACATCAATAACATTTACTGGAGCTTGCAATTTCTGTTTGGTGTATTAATTTTCTTCAAATCATTAACCTATAGGATCTGTCGTATTTAGTTGTACTGGCATAATAATTTACAAATAAATATGCATACTAGAAACCAAGAAATGGCCATAGATAATTCGTAACAACATGCTCTTAAAAGTTAACTAAGCTTTTTCAGATTTTTTTTTTTCAGAACCAGAACAAACAATTCTGGATTCAATTTTTTCCCCTGATAGGGATCAAGAATGGTTTAACTTACTTAAATCAGTTATTCTATTCCTACAAAACCACTTGAGTACAAATTAGTTCTAGGCATAAGACATTTCTGCTTATACATATTGCAAATAATGGAAATGTCTTAGTGAGCTTAAAGCATTGCTGTCCTCCCGGGGAGTGATTCTGTGCAGCTCTCTTGACACTGAATAGCTCAGAGGAGGCTGTTATAACTTATAATACCTTTCAAGAACAGCCTAGATTTAAGCCCAGGGCTCAAAGACTTGGAGCTATTTAAGCCTTCTTTAACCTATTATCAATGTCTGATCTTAAGATCAGACATCGTTTTTGTCCCAGTATTATATATAGGTACTATATAATTACACTGATGTAACTTCTAGTGTAAACAGCATTCTATTGATTTTAAAGTGCTTTGTAATGTCCTCATATAAAGAAGCTGTATTCCAGCCTGTGTTTTACCACAACAGGGATGTTGTATTGTTAAAATTGCACAGGCAGAATTAAAACAGTATTAAAATAGTACAAATCGTAATGTATGTGAGCTCAGACAAAAAATGTCAGAAAACTGCACTCTGAATTATTTTTCCACATCTGCTAGTAACATGGTGAAGGACCCATCGTTTCCTTGTTTTTATAAAAGAAAAATGGTAACAAAAATAACATTTCATATTATTTACTAAATTATTATGAAACATTAAAGGACATAGGTTTTGATAGGATAAAAATGGCATTGATTTTTCTTTTTGACAATACTCAGATTAATTAACAGAAATGTGAAATATATTGAAGTGCAAAATAATAAAATTAAAAAGTGAAATTTGTATTCAAATTCAAGCATCATTCTTGTGTTATTTTGAATAAAAAGTAGCTTGGCTTGGAATGTGTCTGTTCAAAGACTAATATATGTGTTAGTTGAACAGATACTGCAGTAACAAGCACGAGGAATTCAAGGTGGATTTATTGGGACAGCCAGAAAGTGAGAACCATCTTAAAATACTTTAAAAATGACAAAGTTATATGAGTTAAAGGTGGGGGGTGAGAGTAAAAAAAAGACTGAAATTGGCCCCGGGTAAAGACAGGAAAATGGAATCATAAATCATATAAGACAGCTGTGTTCCTTTATCCATGGATCCAGATGTTCCCACTAAACGTGTAACAACTTCAGAATTATTTTACAAGGAGGAGAGGGATTGTGAATATTCCATTTCTCTCCTTCTTAAACAACACTTGCTGGGAATGTTTTATGCCGAGTAGAAACTTTGACCTGTGCTTGCAGGAGAGCAGAGTATGAAGAGAGTTCTTAAACAAAACTCCTAACCAAACTGGAATATGGGGTGATGTAAACAACCAGTGCTAAAAGGCTAAAGTTATACTGAAATCTTTCTGAGAATTGTGACTAGAATCGAATTGCTGGTTAAAGAATCTGGATAATACAAGGTCAGATACTTTTACTGACTAGGAGTTTCTAGATGCTAAGCGGTGTATTTTGATGCAGTCCTGTTAGAATTATAATCAGTTTCATGCTCAGTTTGTGAATATTAGATGGCAAGGAAATGAAATCTGAAGTCACTTCAGATATGTTTTGAAATGGCAGCTCTGGACAGCCCATGACAAAGCTATTTAAATATCTTCCAAATGGAAACTGGTTTTTCTCCCTCCTCTCTGCCTCATCCTTAAAATGTAATAGTTGGTCGTAAACCGGCTTCTTTTTTTCAAGTAAAACAGAGAAGGAAAACTTTTCCCACTCTTTAAATGTTTCTTTATTACCCAGAAGTAAAAGGCAATCATATTTTTTCTGTATGTTAGTTTCTTTCCACAACCTAGTTTTGAAACTTAAAATGTTGGAGCTATTCTGTAGTCATCTGGAAAGATACCTTATCCTGACGATAAAAAATAGCAAGCTACTGGGTATTATTAGGTTATTTCTGTAATTACAACTCTGTGACTGAAGACAGCTATTAGATGATTATCACACCATTGTTTGCTGAAGAGGGGAGAGGAGGATGAGTCTCCATTAAATCGTCAAAGGTATGAATGTTCTTTAAAAAAGTGTGGATATTATATTTTCTTTTTAATTTGATCTACAGGGACCTGAGCCACTGTTCTCAATTTAGTTCAATGCGAAGAATACAGAGAAAAAGAAAAGGCAGATACATCTACCTCTGGATTCAGAAGTAACTACTGAAATCAGAGAGACAAATAAGTACTGAAAGGTTGCAAAGCTGATTCTTTGCATTGAAGAAATGGGATCTTTTGGTTAAAAATTATCTGACTTTTCTAGTGCTACATTCCACAGGAACCTGACTCCCTATAAACTTAAGGGTGCTTCTGTTCAGTTTGTTCTCTGTAGTTCAGAGCATGATAAAATTGAAGGTGATATCTGGTCTCTATATAGTCTTTCTGCATCTTTACATAAAAGCAGCCACTTCACAGCAGTAGAGATCTTTGCAAGATTTCTCACAGATTGAGATGTGAGAATTTTTAAATATGTTAGAAGACATTGTATCCATCATATGTTCTATGGTAGATTTTTCTTTTTTAAAAATTTTTTTTCTTTTCAGTGAAAATAATTGTTTCTCAATTTGACAGGTCTCTGCTAGATTAAACATATTGAACTTTGTGCTGTTACATAAATGCAGTTAAGATTTTTTTAAAAAAACATTTCTCTTTGATATGTCTTCCCTCATAAGTTTTAATGGGGATGAGAGCTAGAAAAAAAATTAATAGTGTGACTAGCTTTTTAAGAGAAATTTTGAATAAATGGTTTAAAAGTCCCATAGACCTCCTGAGGAGTTTGGAAAGCCTATTTTCTTTCTGACAGATCTATTTAGGTGTATACCAGCTCTAAGATACCTGTGAAGAAAGTGAGCTTAGCAGATTTTTCCAAAAGGCTGAGATAAACATGGTTATTTTCAGACATGCCCAGTTCTGACAGCAATAACATCCAACACATGAACTGCTTATAGCTTTCCAAAATCTTATTAGATCTAAAGTTATTTCTTTTCTTTTTCCGGACTACTAAAGCATCAAAACTCTACATGACTATTAATAGGAAAACATTGGCTTGAGGAAGTTGCTGTAACAGTGTTAAATTATCCATATTTCCTCCTTTGGTTTGGATGATGAGTTAATTCCCACCTGTCTTTTAAACCCCACCCAGTTTACAAATTTCGCTTTAGTTTGTGCATTACATTCCATTATGATATGGAATGGACTGAAAACTCATCATTTTCAATAATTAATCATGGTTTTGTTACCTACTATTGGAAAGAATCTTCAAATAAACAAGGGCCCTGAGATTGCTCAATGATCTGTGGGGCTCAGTTACTGGTCTCAGGGGTTTTGGGCTAAGTTACACACTTTCAGGAACAGATGTTGGTAATAATAAGAGTTCATACATCTCAAAAGTCCTGAGGGTCAAAGAAATAACCTTCATGGGCAGTGACTCATGGTATCACTAGACTGTGATGTACTGAACTAGATCTCAGCTGCTACAAATCAGTGTCATTCCATGAGTCATCTCAGTAGTCTCCTACTGTAGCTAATACTTGCCCATATTTGAATCTTACTTTATTTAATTTTTCTCCCATGAGAAGAACTATATTTCCCAGATTTGTTTGTATTATGATATTGCCTCTGATCTGGTGATGATAAAGACCCAGACTGAACGAAAAAAATAGGCAAATAAACTACCCATTTGGTAGAATTCATGTTAACTGTAGCAGTGTAGTTTACAGAAATCCTTCGTTCATTATTTTTTTAAAAAAAGCAAAGCATGAGCCTAAAAATCTAAATCTTGCTGAAAACTCTAGTTTCACATGGAATCACCCAAATCAAGGGTGCAGGCAGGTAACTAATTTTCAAAGAAAGGGTTGATACCAGCGAGGCTTTTGTCTACTCAATTTTTTTGACTGGCTTTGATATTTCTTTAGTTAGTGTTCTGATTTTTGTTCTGAGCACCTTAAAGACCTTGCTAACCACGGCAGATTTCAATATAGCTGCCAGATTTTAGCTTTACACTCACAAGGATTCAGCATAAATATGGCTAAAATCTTCAGAAAATCTGGAACCAGTTTTTTGCCCTGTCTCCAACATGTGGCTTTGAATTTGTGGGGTGTATGACAAATGTTCATTGTTTCAAGACTTTGCTGACTCATTACTGATCAACAAAAGGACAAAGGATTTTTTGCCTTGAGGTGATGCATTTTTGTCTGATGCAGGTTGGCGGTGAATCAAATAGCTGTGGATTGCATTCCACGTGAACAGAATGATGACTGGCTGCTCCATAGGAAAATGTCACAGTGTTTTCTAAGCAATGAAAGTATATTTTAATTTTTTTAACCTCATAAAAATTCATGGAATCAGACTGACTAGAGTTTAGAATGGTCTTGAGTGAAAACATGATCAAATTGAGATGATTTAAGAATTCTATTAATGCCAGTGGACTTGAAATTTATACTGGGACCTTTTGATAAAGTAATCTAGAAGATGTGGCTTTTGTTCCAGAATTCCTGATGAACTCTTACCTAGTATTCAGTGAAAAAGGTGTAGATAGTAATAGAGTGAATGCACTTTTTAGAATATAAATATGTCTTATTTGGGGAATAGGCCATGTATTTTTTTGTTACGGATGTCCCCTGTAATGGGCTTCCATAATGGGATATGCCAGGCTGCAGCAGTGTTGGTGGCTTGAGAGAATTAGGAAAGTAATTCTAATTCTTTTCTAATTCTTTGCTGCCTTAAGTATTTTACCTGTCTTTTTAAGGATCAAGGGACTCAGGACCTCTGAGACTTCCAGCCTAATTCTACTGCATTGTTCCAATTTTTATTAAAAAAACAAAATTGGTGGCAAAAATGAGAATCCAAAACAGTAATGCTTTTTCTTTTTTTTTTACCCTTGGATTTCATTCAATAAATTTATTTTCCTGAGGCAAGGACCAGGTGTTGAGACCCATTTCATTAGTCCTTTCATGCAAATGCAGGGAACTTCTGACCCTGCTGTATATAATTGCAAAGCTGAGTAATTACATGTTATATAATTATATGTTTAGTTCTTTGGAAATGGACCCAGGCAACAGCTTTCAGTCAGGAAAAAAAAACCACAAAACAAAACCCAACAAACAAACAAAAAAACCCCACAACCCTCATGTACTCAGCAATGATTTTGTCTTTGTTTTCATTTTATGCATGAATCAGTGTCTTTTATCTACTTTTTTGCTGCTTTCTATATAGAATACAAATATTGGAGAGTAAGGCTTTAAAAGAAAGACCATGAGAAACCAAAAGATTTTCTGCTGACTAGGAGAAATACATGGTCTTTTCCTGTCTCTTCTTCCCCTCCAGCCCCTAACATTATCTCCATGTTGCTAACCTGTTGCACTTTTTTTTTGGTGTGCTTTAGAGTGATCTATTAACATGTAGAACCATAGTTTTTAATTAAGATCTTGGAAAGATATGAAATGAAGGGCTGATTAAGGTCACTATTAGCTAAAGAAAAATAGTATGCAAAGACAGGGTAAACATGGAGACGACAGACATGTGGGAATGTTAAGCTATGTTGTGGTATAACTGTGCAGAAATAAGGAGGTCAAATTTTTACCTAATCTAGGAGAAGATTTTTTGTGGAGTTTTTTTTGTCCTAAATGCAAATTACTGCAACAATAAGACTACTATAATTATTCCAGGGTTTCCTAGGGGCTTAGGAAATTCAGGAAATTTCTTTCACATACAATAGTGCCTCATTGTGTCTCCATGTCAACCTGTCAAAGCATCATATGGAAGTAGAGGCCAGAAGTTGGTTATGTGGACTTCCTTGTAGCAGGAACCCTGAGGCTCTCCTGCAGGGAAGATGCAGAGCTGGTTTGGGCCACAATGCCAACTAACAGAAGAGGGAAATTGGGTGCACCCAAGGAGTGAGAAGACATAGCTAATCAGATCAGTTCTGAATATAAATAGGATGCAAAGAGAATCTAAATAATGTTTTTATATGCAAGTACATAGAACAACCTTTTTTTTCCGCTCAGGAGTGGGTATTGCTTGAGTATGTGTCACATAGTATTACATGACCACCTCACACAGTCTTCTGCACTAGTATCAGGTGCCTGACCTGATGTTTTTGAACTCTGACTGTATGACATGAAATGCTGAATAGAGCATATAACCAAGTACTGGGTGGCCCTCTGTGTAGGTGTCCCTGTGTAGGGACCAGATTTCTTTCAGAAACCAGATTGTTACCGTGGAAAGTTTAGAAGCAACTGTGAAAAGAATTCCATCAATTTGCAAACTGATCTTATCATTCACTTCATCTTTTTCTTTTTTATTACTTCACTGACCTGAGGCAAGTCTCAAGAATTACCATGTTGGGAAAAGGTTAATTGTCTGTTTAGACACTGCATAGAAAGAGAATAATTCTACAGTTGCATCATTAATTGTAAATATTCTGAATCGAGGACTTTTTGGATTTCATTTGTTCGGTGCCTTGCATGCTAGTTCCCCTGATTGAACTCCTGAAATATTACTGAAATAGAATGAATTGATGAATAAATGAATAAATAAATACCTAACCCAATGTTTCAGACAGAGGCATGAAATCCTTTTTATACACCTAAATGAGCTACATAGTACCCTCTATAGAGGGAAAAAAATTCTTACTAACACCAGATGACAATCATTTTAAAATAGGAAGATTCATAATCCTTATAGGCTTTAACCTAATGTGTAATTACAAATGCCACCAAAATACAATAGCAATACATAATTCTTGTATTAAAATAAATTTGACAAGTTCTTTTTTTAATTGTATCTCATAAGCCATTGTTTCATAGGTTAATAGAGAGAGGAAAAAATATAATAAGAAAAAAGGAACAGTTAAACAAAAGCAGGCGAAACAAATTGGAGTAAGTGAGAGAAATAATGATTACTGTATATAATAATTCCCTGCATTTTGTCCTGAATTTTCTCAATTATCTCAATATGTTCCTAGTGTTTCCTATTCCTGTGGGGTGTTTGCTAAATTAGACCTATTTGAGAACCCAGAACTGCATGCAAATGAAGCCTGCTGATTTTGCAGTTTTCAAATGCACTTTTGAATAGTCACACAGCTGCGCTGCACAGCACCAAAGCAACGGATGTTATTCCTTTGGCAACATGAGCTGGTATGGCATAGGAAATTTGGGATGATTTTCTGGAGCCATTCCAAGCTTTCTGGTCCAGTTTCTTAGCCTTTCTACAACTGCTTAGGGCCATTCTGGCAGTTCAAAGCAACTGTAAAGTCAGCATTTCCAGCCTGTTAGGAAAAATGAAAATTTGAGCCTTCAAAACTAATCTGGCGATTTGAAGAGAACAAGTCTTTTGTAAGGTTTTTGACACTTCTGTTTATTTCTCCATAAGGAGGCTGGGCCAGGAGAGAAGAGAAAACACTCAAAGAGTATCCAAATGCCCATGCATCTTGGAACATGCTCCGTATCCTGTAAGCTGAAGGTACGAGGGAAGGTTTAGTAGAGAAACACTTAGATATATTTAAATCATGTTACACCCTGAACAGTCAGCCTGTCCATGTTTACTTCCATGAGCACATATGTTGTTTTGAAATCCAAACGTAAAAGTATATCCTTGGAAAAGGTTTCCTCAGCAGCTTGATTCTACTTGAAATGTAAACGTGGTGAAAATAAGCAGAAACCTCTCATAAATTGCTACTAGGGATTCCCTTTTGTGTGGTAGTCCCAAATTTCAGTCTACTCACATGCTGCGACTCTTTTTCCGCAGTGGGGAAAGTGAGCGTGGCATCTTTTGCTTCACCTATTCCCGAAGATTTCTTGCCACTCACTGCTACATAACAAAATAATTTCCAATCTGCTTAACCCTAGATAGGGACAACTGTGTACTTGAGCCACAGTTTCTACTTTTTGCTCTCAATCTCTATTGTCCCCTGAGAGACTGGTGAAAAAAACACATTTATTTATAGCTATTCATGTTCCCATCATGATCAGGCTGGGGTTTCTAAACTTACAATGGAAGAAAGGAGGAAATCCTTTCTTTCTCCCAGTCTTAATTCATAGTGTCTAGGCTGCAGGCTGAACATCTCTAGTTCAAAACATTAAAGACATAAGGCCTTTTTCCCATCTGATTTATTTAATCCTGTAAGAGGCATGCTCTGAGAAAAAGAAAGGTCGGGGGTGTTGTAGAGATTTTAAATGTGCAATGTAACAGTCTATCTTCAGCAAGAAGTGTAGCAAACTGCAGCAGAATAGAAGCCATAGACCTTGGATATGACCCTGAATGGACCTTTTTCTGCACCTTATATCTCCCCGTTGGATGTATTTATTGGTTTTTTACTTTCTCTGGAGACTTATATTAAAGTTAGTTATTTTTGACCGTATTGCTGTTTAATCCTATGAGGGATGGAAAGGAAAACAGTTTATAAGGCTGGTAGTGACCTTGAAAGCAGAAACAGCTGCCAAGGTCATGTTCAGCCTGTTGACTGAGTTCAGCAGGGATCTTTCAGGTTGACCAGTTTTGCCCCTGCTAAAGGTATCACATCAGTCAATGGAAATCCCAGAGAGAAAATGGGTTAGATATTTCTCCCTTCAAAGACAAAGAAATGTTTATACATGCATATATTTGAATCTACATGTGATGTGTGTTGCATATCATGAGGAATGTCGTATAAGAAGTCATGCCTACTAAGACTATACAGCTTGCAATTACATTTCTTAAAATTGCCATTAAAAGTTAACTTTATTTCAGCTCTGATCTGCTATGCGTTTCTGGTAGAGGACAGTAAGCTTATTTCTCTCTCTATTCCAGAGACTGACAGCACAAAAGAATAGGGTAAAGTGCTTCATAAAATGGCCTTGGGGGAGTTCTTTCTGTCTGTTTGCTATCAAGGGACAATTCAAGTGGGTTCCACACACACATCCACATCCCCTTCACATTGCGAGCCTTGAAATTTAATTGAGGTTTTGAAATTTGTTAGTGTTCTTTCTAATTGGTCATGAATAATAAAGTACTAGCAGTTAGAATGCAAATGATTGTTTTGTTGATGATGAAAGAACCATAGTAGAATCCAGTTTATCCTTGTCTTATTGGGTGTGTAGTAAAAAAACATCTGTATGTGAGAAAAAGGAAGATGAGCTGTCTATGAGAAAAACACAAAAACTGATCAAGGAATTTACTTTTCCAGATATATTTTGCATTCATGAATAATTCCAAGCTATATTTTTCAATCTTGCATGTCTTTCTACATAATTAAGGTGCGGAATGTAAGGGAAGGAAAGATGAAGTATGCAGGTGTGTGCAAAGGGTTTACAAATTCCCTGTTTGAAGAAGTAACCAGTTCAGACAGCTCTTTATTTAGTAGTGCACAATGACTGGGAACAAAAAGACAAGGATAGATAGTGGAAGGGGTAGCAGAAAATGTCTGTTTTTCAGGCTCTTGGATGATTTGCATCTTTGGGATCCCTTGTGATCTTCTTGTCATTCCTGCACCGCAGTGGTCAGGTCGTGACCTACACCAGGTAAAGAACTGTGATTTAATCATTCTTAGTTCCAGCTGAGCCTTTTCCTTATCTAAAATAGAATTGCTTTCTACAATTTAAATGAAAGTAATGGAAATAACAACTATCTGCTCCCGATTAGTTGCTTGGTCCTTGGATGCAGCATCATAAGTATATTTAAGGAAAAAGGTTGAAGGTTTAAAAGTACTGCTGCTGCTGTTAGCCTTGTCAGAGCTCTGGTGGGTGAGCAGTACAAAAGTAGTGGCTGTTTGCTATTGCTGTGTTTTCTTTAAGCCCCTTTCTTACATGATTGTGTGTATTTCATCTTTATGTAGCTAAACTGAGCTTTTTCCTTCTTTTCAGAGGAAAAGCAATAGTTTCATAAGATCATGTCTTTTTTTTATAATGAAATGAAATTGTATTCTAGAAGCATCACATTCTTTTAAATTTTCATATTTCTTTCATGGAATCTATGTTATAAAACCTGAAATCATTCTAGCGCCACTCTGATCAATATGTCACAGTCCTTTATCTTCTTTATCTGTTCCTCTGTACTTTCAAGGTTTGATTACTGCAGGCTTCCAAATTATTCCATACAACCATACACAGAGTTTAACAGCTAAAGTTTCATGAGGCTTATAATTGTAGATTGGTCCAATGGGAACCACAACATACATTTCTCATTGTATTGATTTCAAACTCATGGTATACTTTAAGGCTAATAAAAGAATTTGGTAATACCGAATTTATCAGTTTCACGTTGTCCATCCTGGGCATGCTTTTCTTTTTCCTTTCTCCTACTGTCCAGCTTGTAGCTGGAGAGCTCTCCTTGATTAAGTGCTTTGACAAAGCTCAGAACACCTCTGGTGAATATAGCATTAGTCTTGGGCTTGAACAATTCTACCCAAAGTCTGTGTGAGCTTGGAAAGCCAATTAATATCTCCTGTTTGGTTCTGCATCTATAAAACATAGAAGTTAACTTATTTCTGTAGGTTGGAAATGAAGATAAGTACCTTCAAGACAGTAATGTTTTCACCTAAAAGAATAAGGAAAAAATCATTTAAGTAGTAAAGACAGTGAATAGATAAGGCCTTCCATGAAAAAAAATTAATCAAACCACACAAAATTGCTCCTTCCCACCTAAAAGCAGTTTAGATACTCAACAAAGATTTGTCTTTCTCTTAAGCACTTTATTTAAAATATTTATAGTTTAAAAGACATGGAAGACTAATGAGGACAGAGCAGCAGCAACATGAGAAAGAATTCATTATTATTTTCGTGCTCTACCTTGTGATTTTATTTTTCAGAAAATTGAATCAATTCTAGCTTCTCTAGAAACAGTTTATTTTCCTTTCACAAAATTTTTGTGGCTTGTATTTTCTTTTAAAAACTGGGTAGAAAAACATTAACACTGTAGCTATTCTAAATATGTTTAAAATCTAAAATGAGATGATGGGAGAAATGAACATATATGCACTGTTGAGTTGTGAACATTTCATATATTTTTCTGCAAGGTAAAAATTAATGAACTACAACTTGTTAATTCAAGAGTGATTTTAAGATTAATTTTCAGTAGTGATACACATATTTTGAAGCTGGATGACATGGTTTTCCTATATGGCCTGTGGGACAGCAACCTTTGGAAAATGACTGTTACGTTCTTTAACAACGTTTGAATGTTCTGCTTAGAAAAGCAAGGTACTTACAGCATAAATAATTCTTTTGATAGTGAAACAGTCATGTCCTGCTGTTGTTCACCTGAAGTATTTGCTGGCTACAGTCGTCATATTAAGTAGCCTAAGAAGTGCATCTCTGTGTCTTTAGGTTACTGGTAAATGTATATTCTGTTTTTTCTCTCTGCCTGAACTGCAAGTAGTCTTGCTGAACTTTTGAGATCTAAAAAAGTCCTGCCATCTCTAACACATGAAACTTTTCTACAACACTATTGGTCCCTCTTTGTTTCACCTCCAGTCATATGGAAATCTGAATATTTGATCTAACAAACATACCTTCTTCTATTAAATGACTAAACTCCTCATATGTTAGAGTGGTTATGTATATTTTGGCTGTGTAATAACATCTGTACAGTGGGAGGGAAAATTCAGGTTTCCAGAAGAATGCAAACTGAAAAAAAAAACCAACACCAAAAACATAAAACCAAGGCCAGGGACTAATTTTTCTGTCCTGTGATTTGCTCCATATTTTCCGTGTCACTTGGATCCAGCAAAGCTTGGAAGAATTATACTGGTGGAGAAGATCCAGCTTGCATGTCCTAGTGTGATGACAAGGTAATTCACTTACAGCCTTATCTCTTTCTAGGAATTTAAGTTGTTACAACTGTTCTGAAGGTCCCTCATGTTGTCCCAGATAGAAACCACAATCCTTAAATACTCAGTAGAATCAAATATTTATCAGACCTAGTGAGTATATTATGCCTAGTGAATTATTCTTAACCATAATTTGCCATGGACAGAATTATCTCAAGAAGACTAGGAAAATAAACACATGCTGAACAGCTTTGAAAAATGCAGTCAAACTTCTGATGGCTTACATCACTATAAGTTCATACTAAACTGACTGCTTTTCTCACACGTATGTCAGTGAAACCAAAGACTACATGCTGTTTGCATATGTTTATTTCATATATAATTGCTGTCATTAGTGTAAATCTTTGGGTTTTTTCTTGTCTAGGCAAAATGATAACACTGTTATTAAATTGTTGCAGTAGCATGGGATATATTTGTAATTTGTAGTGAGAGGAAAACAATTTACAATTATTGCCTCCGCATAGACTTACTTTATTTTAGAATAGTTTGTATACTCTCATTTTCATTTTCCAAAATTATTCTACAAAGTAAGATCTTTTTAGGTCCTCAGCAATGTAAACTGACAATGGCCTTCTGAAAGATTTAAGGAGTAGTCCACTGCGATATAGAATAATTAATCATAGGGCATCGATTATGAATTTGTTTTAAGATCATTTAAATAAATTAATATTTATAGTCTATGAGAATTTCTTTTTTGCTTGTATATGTATACAATCTGGCCTTACAGTTGAATTGTCTTCCACGGTAGGATTGTTTTTCACCATTTAGAAGCAGATTACAGAATAGTTTGTCATCAATTTACTAGATACATCCAGTATCCATTGAGTAATGGAATACCCTGGTATTCAAGGCATTCACAGAAGCAGTGTCCTGCTTCACAGAAGAAGAAGATATGCTGCAACTTTTGGAAGTGGTAGAGACATTTTAAGACAGCTTAAATGTACTCCGTAAGGATTTCAGCAATATTTCGAAGGGGATTTGCTAACAAATGCTAAAATGAAATATTTTTATGTGGTTAAAAGGTTGTATTGGCAACACAAAAGTCAGAAATATCACAGCTCTGCTTCCCCACCACAACAGCCAGTGCAGCGGGGTGGCAGAACAGCATCAATTGCACTTCATGCTTTCTCAGCTCTGGAGTCCCCAGAGGTCAAATTCTGCTAATTAGAATATCTTAGTAAGTGTTACAGCCAGAATAGTGTTTTGGTTTGGTTTTGGTTTCTTTTTTTCAGACAGTCTTGTACCCATTGCAAATTAAGAGACTGCTCATTTTCCCTTTTTTACATCTCTTGCTTAGGAAAAGGAATATGGAGACACTTTACATGTTCATTCTTCCAAGATTTCTTCTCTTCCTTTCCTTGTGTGTGTTGGGAGGACCAGCTGAGGATCAGCTGTATATTGAATACAACTGTATTACTGCTTTTAGTAGAATAACAAAAATTAGCTCTTGCCAAGACCAAGATTTACAAATAACTGGTATTTGCAGGTATTTAGTGCTTATCAGGATCATCAGTCAGAAGAGAAATTGTTCTTATCACTCCCGTGCAGTCTCTTCAGCCACCCTTTGAATAGCAGAGAGCTCTTAGCCTACATTTCATCTTCCTATCCCTTTTTTCCACCCTCAGTCTTAACACTTGTCAAATTATAAGTACCTGTGATATGGTTACTTAAAACATAACTTTTGTTAGAAGCTCACGCAGCTTTCCAGTGTAGGTAGAATTAATCACAAATGATAATTATAGTTCCATGTGAAATACTTCTGAAGTGTGTAAAGTCCTTGTTCAGTTGAATGCAGCGAATCAACTTTTAGCAAAGGCATGAGAAGGCCAAACACATCTTTTAGGAAGTGTAAAAGTCTCTCCTGTACTTCGGAATCTCATTTAGCAATGCACATTTTGCAGCAGAGATTTTCTCAGCTTGGAGCCAAGGGCAGTAAACAACACAACATAGCTTTCTCCACTCAAGCTGAACATTTGTTACATCAGATGAGACAAAAGTTAGAGGTCCTTAATCGGGCTAAATAAAGAACTGACCAGGTACAGGTTAGCATTGCTCCTTACCTCTTAAACCAGCCATCCACTTCCTCAGGAAGCCAGAAGTAAGAGGGAACAACAGTTTAGATTTTGCTAAAGTTAATCATTTCTTGTGTTGGCAGAAGAGGTGTTTATGTTGGAAATCAGATCTCCAGAGTGACTTCTGGTTGGGAGGATTTCTGGATTCTCTTTTTTGGTATTGTCTGAACAGCAGTTGCCTTTCTGATTGTGGCGTTTATCTTTCTAAGCCACGCTTACGCATGCTGAGACCCCACTTGCCAGGCAGTAGCTAAACATCTGCCCACCGACAGGAAGCAGTGAATAAATTCCTTCTTTTCTTTGTTTGCAGACACAGCTTTTGCTTCACCTATTAAACTGTCTTTATCTCAATCCGCAAGTCTTCCTGTCTTCCTTCTATCTTCTCCTTGTCCCATGGGATCAGCAAGTGAGAGAATCCAAGTGTTCAGATGTTGGCTGGAGTCAACCCACAACAGTAGATCATACTGCAGTAAAGAAATCCAGTGAGAAATATAGTATGACCCTGTAGAAAAGGACATGGGGCATCATTGTTTTTCAGATTTCTTTAAGATTTTTTTTTAATACATCTGCTGGACAGATTATGACTTCATAGCCTCCTTAAAATGATCTTTTTATCCCAAATAAAAACTAGTTTAGATATTCAAAGTTATTCTGACCGTTTTAGCATGCTTACTTAAGGGATAAGGTGGAGGCAGATCCATCTCATGTCTATGACCAGACTGCTATGATGTCAGAGGATTACAAATAACGCTTCCAGCAAAAAGGCAGAAAACTAAGAGACATAGACTCT
This sequence comes from Gallinago jamesoni, assembly GCA_025769975.1. Lineage (NCBI taxonomy): Eukaryota > Metazoa > Chordata > Aves > Charadriiformes > Scolopacidae > Gallinago > Gallinago jamesoni. The sequence goes on from JAOQGH010000040.1 coordinate 43,765,920, forward strand.
TCCATCCTAGGCCAGGAAAACTAACCTGCATATTGCCCTATTTGAGCTGACAGCTTCTGTGATTTTCAAGGGGTTTCTCTAAGATATGGTACACCTGTATCTCACTCCCTGTGCCACAAGCAGATCTTCTGATGCTTCTGCAGTAGCTGTCAATACAGTTCTCTCTCACCGTCCCAGTTCTCCCAGGACTAGTCCATAGCACATAACTTACCGAGTCTACTCTGAAAATGTAAGAACTCAACAGAGTTGAGTTGGAGTCGGATCCAGGACCCGATATTCTTCCCAGAGGTGGCTGGGATGGATTGACCTCATTGGTGCCTCAGTATGGGGGATGCATTATTGTCTGTTATTGTTGAAACTACCTTCTGGAGATGCAGAGGGTAGACTGTCCTCTATGTTTGCAGTGTGTCTTATTTTACTGATTTTTGAAATTCAGATTTGCTGAGGTAACACCACTGGATGGGACTGCCTTGATTTATAGTAATTCCTAGAGCAAAGTAGATACTCAGGTCCTGCAAATGAATTTGGAAATCAGGCTGTTATAAACTCAGTTTACTGAACTGTGCTGTGACAAAGAAGGTTGAAGACTGCATTAAAACATGTTAAGCTTGTGCAAATCATTTCATGGAATCATGGAATCATGGAATTGTCAGAGTTGGAAGGGACCTCTAGAGATCACCTAGTCCAACTCCCCTACTAAGGCATTTGGTGAAATGCCTTAATTTTCTAAAACATTTATAAGGCCTAAAGCAATTAAAAAGAAGAATTGTGAGGAGGTTCAGAGAAACCAGTCAGGCACAGGTATAACTGAGCCTTGTACCTGTCTAGTGATAACTCTTTGTATCTGTGTTTTGAGTCTACAAACACTTCCCTGCTACTGTGGTAAACTTTATTCAGTACTACTGTTTTCACAATCAAATATAAAATGAGCAGATTTCGGGAGAATTTGATAGAAAAACAGATGGAAACAGTGCCTAGTCTGACAGAATAATGTTCATAAATTATGCAGTCACTGACAGAAAGGCTGTTTATGTTTTTATACTCTTAAAAATATTCTCTGTATGTTTGTCTAGTTGATCAATGCTGTTCTTTCTATACTTCACTTGCTGACTCTCTTTCTTAGACACTGGTCAAATGGCAGCTGAGTATAGTCTGTTGATATGGAAAATCATTTGGATTCAATAAAGAGGTATGCTATTAAAATTTGTTTATGTCAGTACACACACACCAATGCTGTCTAATTGGGGAAAAAGGCAGAAGTGAAGCCAACTTACTTTCAGTTTAAATCTTCATATTATGCTTGACTGAGAATATGTCAGCCTTTTTCTCTCTCATGAAAGGGCCAGAACAAACAGCATCAATTCCAGGAGGGGGCTGAACCACCCGGGAGCAGGGTTCAAAGGCAGGTGTTCATGTGTGACAGCATGAGCAGCAAGACAGCATTAAGGATCCATGACAGGAGGTACAAGTCACTGACTGTGTTTTTAAGATGTAAATAACATTGCCATAAGGCAGAAGGTTTTCTACAAAGACTTCTTGATGCTGCAGTTCCTCCCCAAACACCGATTGCAGCATTTTTCATAGAAAAAAAAAGAAGTTTATTAACACATAGTATAAATATACACACACACACACTATGTGTGTATATATGTGCACAATATATAATATTGATATATTTTCATGATGAACTGAAAAAAATGTTCTGATTTCCACTCCTCTTGGATATACTTGGGAATTTGCAATCAGTAAATTTGTAAGTCAGTTTTAATGCAAGAATGATAAGCTTATAGACAGCTTTCTCAGAATGTCATCTCTTCTAGAAACAAGATTTATCCACGAGCATCCATCCATTCAGCATGAACACCACAAACCCAGTAAAGACTTCTATTTCTTTATCAATGCTTTTGAGCAATAAAAATGACACAGTGAACCTTATATTTCTCTTCATCATGTAATTCTATGCGTCTATCTTGGTGATTTATAAAATTTCTGTTCTCCCACAGCATTCCTTCTATGTTCAGTACTGGGTTTTACTGCTCTATTGGGGCAAAAATTGTCTTGTAATTAAGGCTGAGAGCCAAAATCGATCAAACTTATAGCTCAAGCATTGTCAATTTGTGTCAGTTTCCACTTAAAAGAGGACTGCACTTTTGTTTGTTATGAAAATCTTTGAAACTTTTCTGTTTGAGTGCTAATATTTGTGTTGTGTTTACTGCTGAAGACCAGAAAATACTGTTGTTGGAAACAAGATCAAGTAATCAAACATTTACATACATTTCTTCGGTTTCTTGAAATAGTTGCTCAGACTTTCAGGAAAAGCTATTCACAAAATTTAGAGCTGAAAGCAAGAAAAGCATAATCTTATTCCTTTATATGAAACCAGTGAGCCTCAAAATTAAGCCCAGTAGATAGGAAGCAGCAGGTTAATAAGACAAGACATAGTTGGTTTTGTACACATTTCTCATACCAAGGCGTTTTCCTCATGTGGCAAGGCTTTCTTGTCTATTGGGTAATGAATGACTAGCCCTCTAGAAGACATTTCTTTCCACAAGAAAGTCTGAGAGTCAGAATTCCATACTCAGAAGTATAAAAATAGAGTGTCTTAATTTATAAGTGCAAGGAGATCTCATTTTCTTTTTCTGTAATGATAACTGAGCTTTAGCATGTTCTTCTTTATTTAGGCAGGCCTACGGGAAATTACAAGTGTTGGACCAAGTCATTACACTTCTTAGAGAAGCTATTTGCAGCAGTTAGCATCTTCAAGTATTTTACTTTATTTTTTATTGTACATTAAGGACATTAAAACACATAAAGTGTGTTATGCCATGTTTGGGTTTTAAAGGCTCTAAAGGTTTTTTTAAAGCCCTGTTACTGAGCCTGTTATTGACTGTTTTTACAAAGGAAAGTAAATGTCCACATCTGCTATAAAGCAGTCATCCAGCATCTCAACAGGGTGATAGGTTAGGTACGCAAATGTATTTGGAGTATAAGCACTCCACAGAATAATCTTTTGGTTGCTGAAAAGCGAGTATTCAAAATGGGCTCCCACTGAGAACGTTTCTCAGTTGTTACTGTTTGCAAGATATTTGTTATAGTTTAAGGCAATTTAATTCAGCTGAACGGCTGTTGAGATCACGGCTAGATCTTGAACCTGTGGTTAAAATTGTTCTTAAAATTGTTTCCACCTCTGTGAAAATGATCTTCCTGACACTTTTTCAGCCTCTCTGAAAGCCCTGCTGCCTTTACTGTAGGCTACAGATGGTACCACCTGTGCTTAGTTTGTCAGAAAACTATGCATATAGGGTGACCAGTCCCTCTTCACTCTGGAGCCCGAGCCTGCCCACACATTCCTTGGCTTCTGCCCCAAACTAGGCAACAGCAAAAAAGAAACAGCACTGGCATTTCATATGGTAAAATAAAAACTTAGTAGGGCAGATTTGGACTTCAGCCAAACTGACACATCCCGAAATATCCAAATGCTGTGAAGTAGTTCGAATTCAAAATCCACAATGTTAACATTCAGCTCAGCATCATACCAAAAAATAAAACTTATTTGAAATAAGGTAGACTTTTTCTAAAGTGCCTTAGTGAAAAAGTCTATTCATTGGCTGAAGAAACTTGCATGGTTTTCTTGATTTCAAACCAATCTGCAATTCTGTCTGTCTTCTCACTATAGGAGACAGCTGTTCTTAAGACCTAAGAGATCATTCTTTGTTACTTAGAAAAGCTTCAGTTTGGGCACAGTCTTGTAGACCCATGCAAGCGATGCTATTTAAGGCCACCGTGACAATAGCACTTACAGCTGTTCAGTGCGTATCAGCAGAACTAATGCTTGTAGAATCTGACTGTTCCTTAATCACTTCTGAAAAGTGATTTAGAAGCTCTTTCATTTTTAACAAGCTGCGATCAGGGACATCAGTAAACTAAAGTTACTTACATCCACCAGGAGTGTCCTTGGAGTTTTAGGAAAAAGGTTACCCAAGACTGACTATTACTTGTCATAATGGTAACTAAAACCATCTTTTTACTTTCTGTTCCATCTCCCGCCTAATGCTTTCTCTAGCTACTTGAACATCGTATCATATATCATCACACAATGAGAGTGCTTAAAATCTTAATTACTTAATATTCCACTGCATAAATATTGTTACCATTTGCTTGTGTTTGCTTATATCAAAAAATGAATGTTGACACCTGTCTGTTGACGTTGTTCTTACCTTCTCCTTTGTCAAAATTGAATGAAAGACATACATGACTAAACACGAAGAGGGCAGTGCCACGGTGAGGTTTACTCATTCAGATTCCTTCTCTACGGTTTCTACTTCTGACTTCCTGATTATATTAAAACCTTCAACCTGCACTGCTTTAGGCTTTACTTACTTAAATGCATTTTCATTCTCCTGCAGCCTTTCTTGCAGTAGAGTATTGATGTCTTAACACTCTGTATATTTTATTGGCAATTAAGTAAATATCTTGAATTATCAAAGAAACCTAGACCTAGCCATATCCAATTAAAGGTATCATCAGCCCACAACCGACATCCCTCCCCTACAAACACTGCCTACTTCTAAAACACCTTGTCAGTTCATAAACATCAGCAATGTACCTTCCTGATCCTGAGTACAGATCTTTTTACACCCTAATAGCAGGAAATTCAGTTACTTCTCCTCCCTTCCCCCTTGTCGCTTTTATTTTTTCATTCCTGGGGAGCTACAACAACAAATCCAATAAAGAATAAAAATATGTTCCAATTCCTTCTTAAATCCATGCTTTTTGACATAGCAAAGGTATAGTCTGTGTTGCCCACAAATAAAATTGCTGATGTAGCTGCAGACCCCTACAGCAGCTTTTGCTTACCCTCTGTTCAAATTCGTCGCAAAGCAGCAGTTGCCCGCAATGACAAGCCTGATTTGCTGAACGCAGTGGAAAACATCTATCACTGGGGCAAAACCTTTGGAGACAATCCTTATACATAAGATATATTTGGTTCAGAAAAATTTCTCTGTGGTATTGATAAGTGAAGGATGTAGTTTTATTAACATTAATGTGCCAAAACATTGAAGTCCATCTTATTAATAATCACTGGAATGCTGGTGGATTTCAGGAGCCAAAGCCTATGTCTGGAAAACGTGTTAAACATTTAGTAACGATTCTTCCTGCATTGCTTTCTGTAAATAAATCCTACTGAAGTATAATTTTTCGCATAATATTTTTCATTCCCCTTGTCTAAACATTTGTTTAGTGTTGTCATGTACTGCTAAACAGCTGCCACATTTGATTTTGGACACAGCTCTGTTTCAGTGATGAGTGAAAAGATTCCTGGATGTGTATTTTCAATCATTACTATTAAAGAGCTTGGGAATGAGTGCCTGAGCATTGGAAACTCCTCACTTTGTGTTTCATACTCTGAAACTTCAGGCCTCTTACTCTGAGATCTTAAACTTGATAATAATTTTAAAGTAGACTACTGCAATAAACAACCAGAGTTCATTTTTAATGTTTGTCATAGTTTTAAAATACTTTTTACAGGAGCTGTTTTTTCCCCTCAGAACAGCTGTTCTTAAGGTGTCTTTTATCTTTTGGTCTCAAAAGTTGACTCCAGATCTAGGAGATGTCTGGTAAAAAGGCCATTGTCATGGAGAGGAGTGCTTATGCTTCATAGTAATGTCATGTATTTGCCTTGTTCACATTTAGAAAAAAATGACATTTTTACAACTTACAGAGCAGTCCTACATAACAGACATAAGACCAAGCACACAGGAAAATAATATATATATAACAGTGTATATTAAAATGTGTACTACCTCTCTAAATAAATAAAAAATATTTATCACAGCTGCACTAATACTCCAGCATAAAACCATGGGATAATTAGTTATTCATCCCTTATTTTCTTTTAGATTACTTTGTCGCTAGGAGTCTTGTCTAACTAAGAAACAGGATACTAAAGGAGAGGATTAAGTCAAAAGGTATCTGAAAAAAGCATGTAAAAGTAAATAGTAGAGCAGTTCTATGAGGCCCTCAGCTACATCGTATCTGTTTTTTTAAACAGTATGACCTATTGATAACCACCTTACACTTCACTGCTAGTATGTTATTGTATGTTTACATAGGGGATCATTAACAGTACAACTATAATGTAATTGAATGCAGGATTCAATAACAACATCGAAGTTAAAATACCATATGAATATAAAATTCCCTTTCAGTCTTGCTCAGCCTAATTGAGGGCTTTCCCCTCCTTTAAAAAAAAAAAAAAGTCTACTATTTCAGTTAGTTTTATGACAGGAAGGCAGGAGAGGAGAGGGAAAGAGGGACAGCAGAAGAGGTTTATTTTGATAACATTCTTGTTCATGTGGAGGAAGATTGCATTACATGCATCTTGATCCCCAGATAAGAGAGTGCTCAAAGAAACAGCAGCAGACCCCAATTATAATGAGTTTCCATCTTTCAATCTAAAATGAAGGAGTGTGACTGCTTATTTAAGGTGAGGGCTTTTTTGTAAGTGAGATGTGTTAGGGGAGTGATGCCCAATTAACTAATTGATCTGATAGAAAGCTGAAGTCCCACATAAAAGGGAAAAAGGTCACTTTGGAAATTGGTGCCTTTTCCTGTTGTGATCATCCTAATTAGCTTCTGATAAAACTGAGAAGTGAGGTGGGGAGTAGAAGGGAAGGATTTGGTTCCTGATGAACCCATGTGAGAAATGAAGAAGCACATAATCAGTTGGAACGTGTGAAATGTTTGAACCTAAGGTGTGCCTGCTTTATATTTCATCTAAGTGCAATGAAGTTCAATGGAACAACAAATATATTTGAGTTCCTCTGCAAGGACTGCAGCCTTGGTGAATGACTTTTATCAACAATTATTTCAAACTAGTTTACAGAGGTCTATTCTATCTTTCATTGTACATGTCCCCAAGATAGCTATTAAGAGAAATAAAGTCCAGATTTATCAGATGGCTTAACTATTCATTTTAATTGTCTGGGGTTTATGAAAAAGTCCATTTATAACTGTGATGATTAAGTTCCATGCGAATTATTAATCCTTTGGCCAATGCAAAATGTACACACACCAGATTCAGAAGCTTAGAAATATGGCTCTTGAAGATTAAGCCGCTCATCACTGAGAGCAAGGAATCAGATTTGCTTCTCAAAGTGTGTTGTGTATGAAGTTTACTAGTATATGTTTGCATTTCGAGTTAGAGATGAAAGAGTTACTGATTTCAATAAATAATAATTTGCTTTGGTCTGAAGTTAAAGCAACTTAAAGTATAAAGATTTACTGTATTTGACTCTCACCTTAGACCAAATTGAAAAGGTGTCTGTTTATTTCCCAGACTCTTCCAACCAGCTTTGGAAAGCCAACACAGGATGCTTACCAGCTAATTAGGGGCCTTAACCTGAAATAAGAGAGCAGAAGAAAGAGTTTTGAGTCAAGAAGGTGATTAGGAAGAACTGAAAGACATGGTATCCTTCTCTTGCCTCTGCCCTCCCTCCCTGCTGCCTTCTCAGAAAAGAGGAATTTCTGTGATATTTTCACCATCAGCAGCTCCTTCATCACCAGACTGTGACTCCATCATCATTCTTTTATCCTTAATCCAATCTTCTGCTTCTAGATCCTTTTTAAAAGGAAAGAAGCAGCATTTTCTTCAGTTCTGTTAATTACATAGGAAGATGGGCAAAAAATGATTTGCCGATCTTTTCTATTTGTAAATTCATAAATCTGTCTGTCTGGAGCCTAAGACTGTACTAACAACAGAAGCAAGTCATACCAATACCAGTGTCTTACTTATTCACCAATTAGCTGATATAGCTATCAAAAACATAATTCAAATAACAAGAGCACAAAGAATTTTAGACTGTATAGATCACTTGTACATATGCTCCGTATTAAAATGCAATTATTAGAGCTATAAAAAACCCCTCAGCTGTACCTTTCAAACAATCTGACAGCAGTTTTATTCTAATTTTCTTGTAGATGTGCTGAACGTTCCCCAAACTCGAGTCATGAGTATGAACAGGTATCAGTTTCTCAAAGCAAAAACCTTTTAAAAATTTGCAAACTTGCATAGCAACAGCGCAACTGATGAACAGTCTGTCTTAAGTCCAAGTAGAAGTATGATTTTTCAGGATTTAAATGAAAAAACTCCTAGGTTCACTTTAATCCCTTACCCTAGAATTTATAGACTGTGGTTAGATTTAGACTTCATTTCAGTTTTCAATATTACCTAGTTCCTCTAGAATAGAATTACAGAAACTGAAAAGTCTTTTCCAAGGAATTAAAATAAAAAACCCTCAACAACAGAACTGAAGGTATTATGTTTCTTCTGCCCACTCTATGCTAATCTGTTTTAAAAATGTTAATCTGCATCCAAGGAAGATACGATGTATCTGTGTGAACAAGAAGGAAGTGAAAACTTCTTATTCAGGACCAAGAATAAATCTGTTTTTTCAGAAAGTTGAGTGTTTTCAAAGTGTGACATTATCTACACTGTCTGCAGGTCCCCAGAGTTAGTGGGAAGCCTATTTTAATTCTGTAGGGTACAGACAGGAGAATACAGGCCCAATCTGGGGCATGTTTTCCCTACTAGAAATAATAGAATTATGGGGTCAAGGGCACAAGAGCTAATAAAATAACTGACACAGAACATTTGATGCCACATTTAGTGCTTAGCACAAGCATTTCAATCCTTATGTGCCCTTTTTAAAAATGGTAATTACTACACTCTTGACTAATGCGACTAATTCATTGACCAAAAATGTGTTGTAAATTCCTGTTATTAATGTCTAGAACTGATGCAACTTTAATCAAATATCAGTGACGTGTCCACGTCTCTGGAATTAAAGACCATCTTGCAAAAGAATGTACAATAGAGAAGCAATAGTCTGCAGAAAAAAAACAAACCTGATGAAGTACAATAGTGAATTGTTGGCAACAGTAAATAAAAATACACTTTCTGTATAAATGGAAGTTTTCCACTGAAGTGAAGTTAGACCACAAAAAAGAAAATAAATCGTCAAGGCGGCCTAATTCTTGTACTTTCTAATGAATTTCAAATGCTTTACTTCACACTTCGAATGTTAATTCCAAAACTATGCGGGTGTTACTTAGGTCTATATTTATGCCTATAAAAATAAAGCAAATACAATATACTTTGCACTGCATATAAATTCTGCTTCATAAACTGTCAGTACAGACTTCCTGATGCGTACAGTAGATTGGTTCTTTCTTCTGAATGTGTCAAGGAACAGCTTCAGAAAGTTTCTAGATTCTTGTCAGTAGCGTAAATTGCTCCAAGTATAAATGTATGTATATGTGCATTTTGAATGTAAAACAACACATAGATAAAACAAAGAACAGTTTTCAGTGAGTTATTCCATTTTGAATTAGTGACCTTCATTTAGGAGTTTATTCTTTGCTCTAATCCAGTTTTAGATAGATATCCAGAATTGTCAGCTGGAAAGGGCAAAAGAAGTAACTGCTTTGCTTTTGAAAAGATTATTGGTTATTTCAAATTCCAGATTGAGTCATACATTTTCATCACTTACGTTCACTTTCAAACATTGCTAATAATAATAGTAAAAAATGTTCTGAGTCTGTAGTTCAGCTATATTGAATTCTGGAAAAGATCAGAGTAGGTTTTCAATTTTTTTTTTTTTTACAATGGGAAAATATTATTTATGAGTATGGATATTTAATTATATTTGGATTATATTTGAAGCTGTAATCTGACAGTCTGTTTCCTTTGTCACAAAGCTTAGTGATGAAAATTTTACTAATGTATTAGAATACATAGTTGGGAATAAAAGAGAAGCTGTCAAAGTTGATACTCAGAGTTAGTTGTATACAACGCTCCAAACAAAATAGTACAAGTCTGTGGTTGCAAATTGCCCCTTATGGTTGATTTCAGGACTGAGGTAGCAGTCAACTCTTGCTAGTTTTCTATTTTTAAATGGTAAATGAACCTTAACTGGAAATTTTATTGTTTTTATGTCCGCTTCTACAAGCATCAGCTCAGGAAGTGATAAAGCTGGCACAATTGCCTATGGCCTTTGCAGTGACTAATGCCAAGTGATTTCCTGGCTAATTATAGACAATGGATTAGGAAATAAGCCTCGTGACCAGGAAACTCTAATTGTTTTTATAACTTTTTCTTAAAGCTAACAGCTCTAAAACAATAGATGCAATAAAGTACTTTTCAGTTCATGATTGCAATGCCTGTAGGTAGTGATGAACACGCAGTTAAATGTCTGAAGTATCCTTTTTAACGCAGTTTCTCTTGATATTGATACTGCTGCTCTCAACTACTTTTCATCATTGCCACTTATAAAAAAAAAAATCCAGTTTTTATTCAAAATAAACTAATATGCTTGAATGCCATACAAAATTTACCACACTGTGATCATACACAAAAAATATACATAAACGTCTGTATCTCACAAAAACAATTTTCATAACTAATTGTAAATTTTCTAAGAAAAAAGCCTTTCTCTTTTTCTTCTCGCAGACAAATTTCTTTCCTTCACTTCGGCTGGGCAACAACAAAGTAAAATAACATTCTAATCAAAATTTAAGAAAGCTCCCATTTACTTCAATGAGGTTTGATGACAATGGGGCCAGAATCTCCTTCAGTGTCTCTTAAGCTTCAAATGATGTTTCAGCTACTTCTATTCTTAACAGAAGTGAGGAAAACAGACCTGGGAGAAAGTTATAAAAACATTTCTGAATGTTTCTATATATGCATGTCACAATTTAGTAGTTTTACTTCATTTGTACCTTTCTTGATTGTATAATATGGTTTATTATTTAAACTTCTGAGTCACATGCATTGACAGATAGAGGATAAAAGCTCATAAACACATACAAAACCTCCTAACCATACATAAGCCAATGAAAATATTCTGCTGACTAGAATAGGAAGAGGAATTCAGTGGAGCTTCTTCTGTGAGAATGTAAGATATAGGAAGAACTGGTAAAATTTAAGGTCTGGATTCCACAGGGTTTACAGAATAAATGATAACTGAGAACAGAGAGTGAAACAACCTTGCAGTAAAATGAAGAAGCAGAGAGAAACTCTGTTTTCCTTACATGGAATGAAAGGCTGAATATTGAGAAACTGTGGTTAGACTCCCTTGCCTCAGTTTCCCAAACAAATGTTTTTGTGACATAGAATGAGCTTAATTTGGTTGTTTCTTACTTTGAATTGTTCTTGTTGAGTTATTCAGTTCTGCAAAATTGTGTGTCTTTTGGCCAGCTGTGCTGTCTGCACAACCGGGGTCAGAGAAAAACTATTTTTTTGATCAGATTAGGCTTTTCTTTGTTTAATATTGTGCTCAGTCTGACTCCAAGAGTGTTGCTGCTGGCTGGCTGACTGGTCTCTGGGAGATTTTGGAGACCTGATGGAGGAGGAGATGCTGGAAATCACCTGTTCCTATACCCCATTATCCCCCTCTTCCCCAGTAAAAAGGAAAAACTGTGATGCCATCACTACTGTAGTTATAGTTTTCCTAGCATTAAGACCTTGCAAAAAGAAAAAAAGGCATGAGTGGGCCTTGTGGCCACCAGTCCTAAAATCCACGGTAATACAAGAAATAGAGAGCAGCTGGGCGTTAAAATTGGGACATCAAGCAAAATAAGAGAAGAAGAAAAAATGCCATTTAGTTCATACACTTGATTCACTTGGCACCTGGATCAAGTTGTGATTTTTTTTTCCTTTCAGTAAACAGATATAGATATCTGCAGCTATTTGTTTGTACTGTTAACTTTGGAACTTACTTGACACATGGGATTTCTGTACACTTAAATTTTATTTTCCTAGAGAACGCGTATTTTTATATATGTTATATACATGCACACAATATTATTTTTCTTGAAGCTATAATGCGTATAGTTGCATATATTACAGCTTGAAGATAAATAGCCTTGTAAAGAACCAAATTTATGTTACTAAGATTTAAAAAATCTCACATGCACTAAATTTACAGCCCTTCTTGTATATTTGTGTTTAATATTAATATTTGTTATTTGTTCAGAGCCTTGTGGGCCTGAAAATGTATAAAAAGAGGATTGGCCATGTCCTGGAAAGTTTTCAGTCTTAAACAAAGAGTGAAGAAAACTGGCTGCTCAAGAAAGGACTGCTTCAAAAGTTATGGTTCCAGTTGTTAACACCACAGAGAAATGAAGGAGGCATTTGAAACAGCACTGTGTGTCTAGATTTTTTTCATGGATAGCATGTATAAGTAACACTCAGAGAAAGAAAGAGCAAGGGGTGGCTCAAGAAAATTGTGAAGCAAGCTTTGAGGACTAGGATACAATTCCTGGTACAGAAGAAAGGACTTTACAGACAAGTAAGACTGTACAGCAGTAGAAGAAGATATTTCGTCTCACTTTCCCAACAATGGGCAAGAAGATTAAATGAAAATGAATACAAAGGCATAGAAAATAATTTCCTACCTCTGCAGTAACCAGAAATATAACAACTAGTATCATGAACAGTAGCATTGTTGAAGTCTGGTATCTTGTACTTAGATTGTATTGGTACTGGTAGAGCACAAGCTGCACTTGAAGCTTATTCCATGCTGAGAACACTCCAGGTGATGTTTCCCAGCTTAAGTTCTGTACTGTTTTATTAAGATTGAGCTAATCATAAAGCAAATCAAGGAAGTCTGATTTTACAATGGTTTTTGTTTTTCTTTTTCACAATCATTTATATGAACTAAATATTTGGAGCCCCTTTACCTCTGTCAAAGTAGTCCATTTGGCCAGTAGATTTAAACAGTGTCATGCAGAGGTGGGAGTTGACAGAGAAACAGAGGAGGAGAAGGAGACAAACCATGATCTCATTTCCTTCAGAGAACAGAACAGAAATGATAAAAGCTTTTATAAACACTATCTCAGCTTGCCTGAGCCTAAAGAAAGGTTTAGATCAAAATCTACGCAAAACTCTTGGCTGGATGCTATTTATTTTTAATTACTCCACTCATTTTTAATATTGTTTTGAAACAAAAATTACTATGAGAAAACCTGTACAGTAATTCCCATGACTAAGCTTCCCAGGGGTTAAAGTTTCCACAATCTTGAGCAAAACATTTAAATGTTCAGCATTGCTGTCAACACAATACATTAATTAAAGGTCCAAGCAGTGTCAGTTGCACTTGTTTATTTCATATATTATATTTATCTTTTCCTGGATTTCAAGTGCCTTCTGACCAGCTTTCTTATCCTATGAAAACATCTGTACGGAATTGTTTCAAATGAACAGAAACTTACTGCAATATCTGTTCAGCTGTCAGACAGTCAAGGTCATACAAGGTGCAAAAATGCTTATCTCGATGAGAACAGGCTGAAATCACTCCTTATGTAACCCCAGTGACTCCAATTACAACTTTGTTTTCAGTGGGGAAAAAGACTTGTAACTTAGAGTGAATTTTTCAAAGTCATCTTTTCCAAGACCCTTAGCCATTGTACAGACAGGAATGCATGAGTTAGAATTCTGAGACCACAGAAGAGCTGTGGTTCCTTAGCTTGGTGCTTTATGCATTTTACACAAGGTTTGTTACTTCACTATGGTAGTCAAAAGAATGTATCCAGTTTTATCTATCAGCTTTACTATATAACAGATAATCAGTTCTGGGATCACAGATCAGAGCCAGAGATTCAATCTTCACTCCCTGTCCTTCCAGGGGCTTACAAACTAAATTCTGTTTAGATTTGAATTCTGCTTGGATCTACAGGATATACCATATCATGTACAGAATAAACATTACAATATTTGATGGCTTCTAGCTTCTTCACAGCAGTTAGCATTAGGTGCCTAAATCACGCTGTCAGGTGGATTTTAGCATCTAAATTGATTGGGTGCATTCTAAAATTATACTTGAAACAAATGCTTCTGTTTTCTCTCCAGTTTATGAATATAAACAGAATTATAAACCAATATACATGCTATTACATACAAGGTAAATCCATGCTGTGGGACACGTGCATCCCGAGGTACCCTTGCGGGTCTGATTCCTCAGCTCTCCCCACCACAGGAGTATCCCACATCTCCCTTAAGAGTATGCTGAGGATTTTCTTAAGAGCAATATGGATGTGCAGGACAGTGTGGACCCAATTTAATGTGTACTCAGATCCTGGGCAGAGCATGAACCAGAAACTTGTAGCTGGTGTTTACCATATGACAAAGGAACCTTAAAGCCCTCGGTTTAGATTCAGGTGGCTTACTTACTAAAACAAACAGAAATTTCCTTTATAACTAGTGGCAGCAAATTAGAAATTAAGAGTGTTCAGGACCAAAAACCAAGATTAGAAAGGGAAAAGGCATGCAAAGCTATGGAGATTAGTTTAGATTGCATTAGATACTTTCACTTCAGACACCTCCAAAACATACAAATTTGAATGTATGTGTCCATGCTAGCTAATATGGGCATTTTAAGTTTGCTTGTCATACATGTGGGACGTATTCCAATAATAAAAATGAAGTTTTATCACAAAACTGTTTTGAATTAATCTAATTACAGTATGTGTTTGCATCTATAGCCATGTCAGCATGCAAAGGAGCATAAGGCAAAGCTGCACAAGCCTACCCAAAACAGAGGTATACTTGAAAAATGAAGAAAGCTTCTCAAATGTGTGATAGAACTTAAATTGTGAATTTTTAAGTCACACAAATGATGAGCCCGAATATTTTTTTTCCTCTTACGTTTTTACTGGCAACCTATTTCTATCTTAAATAATCTTGATTACCCCATCTATAAAACTGGAATATCAAAGTTCAGACACAATTAGAGAGTAATGGAATTGCGCCAGAAAAGTACTTTAAAAAATCCCCAATCAAAACAATGACAAAATGAACCCAAGATACAATGTACATGAATAATAGCATGAAATCTTAACTCTGTTTAGATACTCCAACTGAATTGCATGGCCTCAAGCCACTAGAAAAATCAAAAGCATCTTACATAACAAAAAGATAATCTGACTTTTTTTCAGGTTTCCTGAAGTGAGAGAGTTCAGAAAATCATACAGGGATTAAAAGAAGTTGTTCTGGAACAATTTAGAAGAGGCCCTTTCTGACCTGGGAGTCTTTCCAGTTCTCTTCACCCTTGTAAATTCAGGCTCCTATTATCCAATTTTTCACACCAAATGCTTGTTCTCAGATATGCAATCCATCTTTTTATATGACTTCCTGGTCACTTAAACAGTTTTTCAATTGCAGACCTAATCCAGAGTCCCCCAAACTATTCCCATTGATTTTATTTCATAACCGCTCAGTTATTTGCCAACTTCCATAATTTACTACTTTATTTAGACATCACTGCTTGTGCAGCTTTTCAGTCTCACTCAACACTACTGACTTGAGAACTTAACTCCCTGCAAGCTGAATATATCAGTCTGGATTTTGTTTACTCTCCCCGTTTTAAAAAAGACATAAAAACCAGCAGCCAAATTGAAACGAGATTCAGTCACAGATAAAAGAAATTGTCTAAAATCTCTCTTACTTCCTTTTTCAATTATGCAGAGCCTTACATTCATCTCACTCATTTTCAAGCCATTCATTCTTTCCATGTTTTTCCAGATTAAAGATCTCTTTAGTATCTGGTATTTTAATAAATAAGTACTCCTAAGGTGTTTATAGACCACGATATAACCAGATCTCTGTCTTCTTTTAGGTAACATCAAGTGCTTCAGGTCTCTCACTTCCAGGCTGTGTTTGCAGCTCTCAGAGAAGGTTGTGGTTTCTTTCTACACTTTGGACAATGTTTAAATTCAGTCCCAAGTGTGACAAAATGTCTGTGACGGTTACTCATGAAATTCACAATTTGGATGAAACTCCAAAATTAAGCTCCAGCTGCTCAGCCTGGGGGATCAGTACAAGAGATTCACCTTGTCCTTCCTGTGATTGTTACGGAAACTCCAAATGATGCAACAACTTGAGAAAATGTGAATTTGTATCCTGCAAATTCCATTTACTCTCCACTTTGCCTGCATTAGTGCTAGGTAAAGCACACGATACAGCTTAGCTCCCTGTCCTATCTAGTTTTCTCACCACAGCTTCTTCGTGTTAGATATTTTCCTCCTAGTAATAGCTTCAGATACTTGATCTCATTTAAGGCTGCCTACTCTTCCGAAGGGAGAGACATCTCTATGTCCGGCATGTATTAAATTCTAACCCCGTGGCTTGAATTCATAAAGAATCTGAGGACTGATTAGAGTTGCCAGAAATAGATTTAGATATACTGAGAAAAGGGATGAAGGGAGAATCTATAAAAAAATGTGTTGTTCTTGGTTAAGATTTTATACAAACGGCATTCATAATACCTCAATACAGTAAAATATGCAACAATGATCTGTTTCTTAGGTTACCATATGTTGCATGAGAATTTACTGAGCCAGTTTGAAAAGTGGACAGGATATAAAAGTTGCAGAAACTTCAAACTTCCCAGAATGATTTTGTGAGAATTATTTTATGATAAAAATCTCCATTCTCCATGATTTTCAAAATACAGCACAGTAGTGCAATGAAAGGGGAAACAGGCAGCAGTAGCTGCAATACTGCAAACTTTTCCATGGTCATAAGGTGAGTTCCATCATTTAAGGATGTTCAAAACCTTATTTTGGCCCATTTTAAACCTATCTGGTCTGCCCTTACAGCATAGAGAGCTGAGAATATATAATTGCGAGTAAAAGTCCTGGGTAGAAATGGGAATCTGTCTTTTCTTTTAAGTCTGAGAATCCGTGCTAAGAAATTTATTTTGCTGGAGAAAGAGGAACTATGCAGGAGTGTCTGCACTTTGAGAAAGCCTCTGCGGGGAAAAAGTTACTACATGTCTAAAATGAAACTGAGAAGTAATTAAATTTTTTAGATAATTAGATCTTATATTTAAACTTGCCAAAGATAAAAAAGAACTTATTTTTTAACTTTAAAAGTTGTATGGTTATACTACAGAGCAAAACAAGGCACCAAATAACTGAATGCAAGAGAAATAACTCACAGCATCACATGCTTTCCATTGTATCACAGTTTTCAGCTTTATACAATATTTGGATGTAAGCAGAGTTTCTCCTCATCATGATTGTCTGCTTATCTGAAAATAATAAAAACAAGAATGGAAACAAACCATTTGTAAACACTTCTGCTGTACATAGCCATTACATTCTGCTTTCCCTGAAAGACTTTTTTTTTTTTTTTTCCAAGAGTAATCTAAGTCAACAACTATTCTGTTAAGCAGTATCTTAAATTAGTTAGGGAAACATATGGTGTGCCCTCCTATGGAGGTTATACTTTGGCTATTGCTTTCTGATCTGGTTCTGGCATGAAATATCTGCCCAAGGACATACAACATTTTAAAATGAAATATAACTTAAATGTTATCAATAATGATTCACAGCTGTGGATGATTAGATAGCAGGTTTATCAAGCTTGGTTTTTCTTTTAATAATTTGGAGAAATGATTTTTTCTTATATAAAACTCAAAGTATAACACCTGTATTGGGGGAAGGATATATTTTTCTGAGGCGGTGTTGATGGGAGGTAAAGTACTTAGGTGAGGTAAGTGGGAGTGGAGGAAAACCAATGCATTCTGAAAAAAATATTCACACTTCATATATCTTTTTGTGTGAGTATGTTTACTTGTATTTCCATACAGCTGTAAGGTGGTTACAGTGGCTTTCTCTAGCAAAAGTAATGCGATCAGAGCAGCATATGGGTAGATGCTTAAGCAGAGATGTTCATTCACGCTTGATTTCTTGCAAAAAAAAACCCAATACTGTATTTCTAGTTTACCATATTATAGTGTCCAATCTTTTCTTACTCTTACTCAACACCTGTACATCTTCCCTGGTATGCTACAGCAATTAAATATCATGAGTGATTTATATGTAACTTTCACCACCCATTCTTTCTTAAGTTACATGCAGCAGCACTAAGCATCGTTTTCTGCTTAACTTCCAATTAGCCAGACTGAGAACTGCTGAAGAACAACTCCTGCTGATTGCTATGGAAAGTACCTAGGAACTGGAACACGTGCCTCTGAGTCAGTACTCCTTGCTTCTACTGCTGACTTTGTCAATGCCTCACTGTGCAGCTTGATTGAAAAAAAAAAAAAAAAAAAATATTCAGTGCATCTATCAGAAAAGCATCTGGCAGAATATGCACATTCTACAATGGGGGTGTGACGCTTGATCTTAAGTGTATAAAATGCTCAAGCTTTTTATAGTGGCAGTGATGCTGATGCTAAAATGTTTCCATAAGGTGTTTCTTGACGTACTGTGCAACAACTCTGAATCGTGATTGTTAGGTCCTGGTCTGACTGGTCCAGGAGGGGTTTGCAATGATTCCAAGGGTGCAATTAAGACTCAATGATAGAGGCTGCATCCACAGCCAGACCAATTTCTTCAGCAGTGCTTAAAAAGCAGCCACGTCAAAAGCATTTGAGATATTGGACAGAGAGAGTAAGCAAAGGCTCTGCATTTCACTTGGAAGTACTCATCTGACATCTTCATGAGATTCCTGAAGGGAGAAGGAGCTTTACTTGCTTTTTCTAGAAAGACAGAAGAAAATCCCAAGTGCCAGTAGCAGTCAAATACTGAGCTAAGCAAACAGCTTTAACTATGAGAAGGTGATAACATCTGCTTACATGGATGCTTGGATGCTCTTGTTTAACGCTTCAGTACTGTCCTGGTTTGTCACTGCTTGCATACTCTGTCCATTAACCTCTGTCAGAATAAGGAAAAATATTAACCATTGGTTAAATTTAAAGGAAGTTTATATTTTCTGCTGAAGTTGTATCTTTTATAAGCATATAATTATTCATACAGACAAACCTATGCATATATACTTATATTTTTGCTGTTTGCGGGTTTTTTTTGCCATTTTTACTGCAGTTTAATTTGTGTGCAGTTTACTGTAGGACCTTGAGATAACTTAGTCTGGTGAGACACTTCATACACTGAAATTGCTATTTGGTTTATATACTTTGCAGTCCTGTAATGCAATAATGCATCCCTCAAATCTCTTCAGCCTTCCACCTTGGGGTTTAATCCACTTGAATTGCATGCAGAGCACTAATTGACATTGTCTGGTTTCATGACCCAGTCAAATGTTTTACAATAATTACGGCGAACAACATGAACTTGCTGCATAAGCGCAATCTGTGTCAGTGTCACAAAGAGTGGCTGTTGCCTTTTACAGGCTTCTAGGACAATAATGACAGATATTTGTGTTCAATAACTGATACTTTTCACTTGCAGCTGGACCATCCTGTAGTGATGTTGAAACACTTCGCCCCTGCTTAATTTTATTTTCGATGTACTGTTACTAGTGACATTTCTACATTCATTTAATGCATGCAAATGAAAATGAAGGGCTGTAAGGTGTGTCTAGCTACTGCTGCTATGTGGATAATTTCTCAACATAATTGATATGTTTTAATGCACACCCATAGTATTTAGACCAGGATCACTTAGCAGTGGGCACTGACCAAGATTTTCTTTCACACGGTAATCTTTTAAAAGTTAGCTTTAAATATTATGGTCTTAAATAGATTAAGTTCAAATTTGAAAAATACAGTTTGATAACTGAAGTCCTTTAATCAGATTGCTGCAGAAAGACTAAAGACAATACCTGCCACTCCCTCAAACTGCTTCTCAAGACATTTTCTTTAGGTATAAGAGCAGAAATCCAACCATGCTTATTAGTTCCTGACCATCAGGAACCAACCAGGTGGAAACAACAGTGAAGTGGATTCATGTCTAGTTTGAAAATCTACCAAACTGTTTCATAACTGGCTTCTCCTGATGTATTTCATTAGTATTTTGATTTAGTTATAAAGTTAGTAGTGAAAATGTTTCAGAACTTCTCAAAAATGAGGATTTTGAAAGTCTTGTACCAATCTACTTCATTAGGTGTATTTTACCAATAGTTCAAAATTGTTCAAAACATTATTCAGCTAATTGTCCCAAAACAAAATGAAGTAAATATTAAAGAGCTTCAACAATTCAATAGAAATTTTTGTTGTCTGTCAGGAGTGAAGACATTAGTCTTGCAAAAATATTCTGGCTTATAATTGTCTTTTCTGTCCATACTCAAAAAGTTAAACATAAGCACTATATAGGACTTAAGAAATTCTGCTGTCAGTTGTTACAGTCTTTGTGACTATACTTCTACTAACAGAATATACATTATATAGAAAAACTGAGTTATTTTCATGCAAGTTCTGCATTGAACTAGTGCAGCTCTGCAGTACTGTAGTGTCACAGTTCTTAGAAGATAGGTCTGACCTACCTTGTAATGTGCTTGGACAAAAGCTGTAGTAAATACACGGTTTCTCAGCTTACCACTTCAAATTCCTGGTGAAAATAAGTTCTCCCTCTGGCCTTGGGCAGGTCCATTGCTGGCAGCCTCTCTCTGTCCACTTGATGTTGCTATTGTGGAGCATGTGCAGCGGAAACAGCAGTTAGATCCTCAACCAGCTCTGAGGTAATCTGAAGGACACATTTCAGCAGCTGGTTTCCTGCTTTTTTTTTAAAATGCAACGTTTAACTCTTCCTTGGCAGGAATTTAGTGAAGTCTGAGGGGACCAGGACATAAATAGCCATCAGCTATTACTAGAAAAACTCATGCCAATGCAGCAGGCCAAGGCAAGGCCTTATTTCTTGTCAAGGATTTGTACAAGGAAAACTTCAAGAGAAAAAAATGCATAATGGTCCCAGTAAAATTGCATAATGATCCAGTGGAAAAAAAGAAAGAAAAAAAAGGTCTAGTGTAGTTGTTCATAAGCCTTAAAAGTCCACAGATGCGATGAGAGGAACTGGTCTGGAAACACCCAGTCAGAATTCTTTAGGCACTAAGCTAAGTTGATATTGGTAGAAATAAAAGAGGCTCTTTAGGTGCATGAAATTTGTCATAGGAGAGTAGACAAATACAAATCCAGATGCTTCCTGCAGGTAGCACTATATGGCCTGCTCTCCTACCTTCACGCTTGCACATGGCTACACAAAGAATTTTCTTGGAGTCACTGAGCTTCACAGCCTCTCCACTCTCTGATCACTCAGCCCCCTTTCCTTTCAAATCAGGCCTGTATCAGCCCCTAACACTTCAGTTGGCCACCTGTCCTATATTAACTTGAACTTCTGTGATTGGCAGGTTTTTCTGTTTTTTTCTTCACTGCCTGAGATTGCCCTTCCCTAAGGAAACAACTTACCACTTGAGGAGAAAAGTTACAGGATCTCTAATGTCTACCATTACAGGAACAAGCTTAAGCAAATTTATCTCCGTAATAGCATTAATGAGGCAAATTACTTGAGTGTACTGGATCGCATGGGTGTACTGGATCACATCACCTAGTGAGACCCTACAAGTGTAGGGCAGGGTGAGGTTGTTGGTTGTATTACTGCTTTTTACCTTCTGTTCAGATCTGCACAAGAGCTAGCCTTATTAAGAGTTGGGGGGTTTTTAGAACAGAAATAAATCTTGGGCAAGCCATGCAACTTGAGATCTAAGCCTCGTTAAACTGTACAAGTGAAGTTAAACAGGTAGCATCCATGTAGAAAACTAGCTAAGAACCAGGATTTGAAAGATGTAACTATTTTCCATATCTTGTATTTAGAGTGACACGGACACTGAACAAACTTGCAAGGTGATACGTGGCTAGATTACACTTACTTGCCCTCGATGATTTACAAACTAACAACAGGCAGATACAGTCACCAGACAAAGTTTAACAAAAGGAAGAAAAAAAAGTACAAACAAGATTTAGCCATATCTTTCTAGTTCCCATAGATGACAGGCTGACCCTTATGACTCTGAAGTGTTAAGTTAACTAAGAAACTGTTATCTCTACCTTGTTCTTAAACTCCAGTATTTTTATTTTAAATCCAGCTTCACACATCATCTTTCTGCCACTGACCCATTAGTAAGATAACTTTGGTCAGGGGTACTGCACTACTGTCAGTGCACCTCCATTCATCATTCCCGAAGAAACCAAGAACAACAGGCACACCCAGCGCATTGACAGATTGGGTACTGCTTTTGCTTCCCAAAAAAAGCTTGGCCTGTTTCTCATCTGAGGCACTCAACTGCTGATCAGCTTCAAGGTTCATGTTTCAGTCAGTAAATACACCTCAGAGCAACTTAGTTGCACTTTGATATTCATTTAGAAATACAGTTTAATAATAATTAAATTAAGGGAGACACGGGAACTTTTTTTTTTCCCCTACTGTTCAATATAATATATTCCCTATTTCCTCAATAATGCAATTTGTTCATTAGGATTAGTTATAGGTTTCCTTAAAGTCTTCCATTTTCCTTTAAAAGGAAAGTAGCCATCCTAAAACAGAGAAAATACTGGGTTTTTTTAGATGTAATTGAAACCAGAAAAACTCCCATCTAATAATATAGAATAATTATATCAAACAGCACTTGTGGGTTGCTTCAGTTTAATACTTATGGTACAAAAAGGACCCATTCTGAAGTGGAGTTAAAGCTACATAGAGAAGAAATAATTTACCTGTCTTACAAAATTTTGAGATTTGAAGAGTGTGCTCACACATACAAGGAGTTTGTGGGCGTACCTTGTTTTTTTTACAACATTGCTACCCTAGAAAAATCCTGGTTTAATCCTGGCATGGAAGAATACCAAAAGTGTCAAGAGTGGACCGCTTTTCAAAAGAAAAATGAATACAGGGGTGCAGTCCCACCATATGTAAGAAAGGTGAGCTGAGCAGGTCCTGTGACAGCAGCCAGGTTGAGTTGACTCACCAGCAAGCACTGGGCACATCCACACTCACCAGAGAGCAAGGCAGGGGCAGAAAGACAAAACACCACTTCCACACAGGTCAGGCAAAGGAAAGAGCCTGAACTCAAATGCGGCTCTTGGGCCTGTGGACAAATGGCACGTGGGTGGATGTGGCGAGTCAGGGGATTCAGGGACTGCTGGTGCACTCAAGGTCTTGATAAATATATAAATTGAATAATAGATGTTATAAGCAGTTAGGATGTAAAGAAAACCAGGGCTTCTGTAGATGTAATCTGTCAGATAAAACAGTCAACCCACCTACATAGTTACTATGTCGTTATTTTTATGGTTTCCAGTAAACAGAATTCACAATGCCATATGCATTAAAGAATGTTACAGATCAGCAGCAGCACAAGTTTAGTAAGTTACACCTGTATTTAGAGATACAGTTTGCAAACTAAATCATTGCAACCAAATACGTATATGCTCTAATGCAATTTATTATATGTCAAAATAGTATGGCTCAAATATCCACAGAGAATATATTTCTCCAAGTATCGACCTATACTCCAACCAATATTCCTTGCATACATCAGGTCAATTCATAAAACACTAGTTTATTACAGAAGCAAATATCCAAAGCACAAACAAATCGATAAACTTTATGCGATAACCAATAAAATGTGTGTATACATACACACAACTCAGGAAAGTTATTGCACAAGACTCCTTTTTTTTTCCTTTCTTTCTTTCTTTATAACATGTGCAGCAATCCAATATTGGCAGAATTTATCCTAATTATTTGGGGGGGTTATTGATGCAGTTTCCCAAACATTGATAATATAGAGCACCCTTCATGCTTATTAACTGCTGGCTCAGATCTAGTAGTGGTCAAAATCCCCCTGGATTTTCACAACAATTGGTTGTGGACCTGCACAGGAGACTTGGATTCACAGTGTTGCTCTAGCTCATTAAGAAGCGGTTACTTCAATCATCTGTTCTCGTTTTCTTGTCAGTGACTCGTTCATCTGATCACTACTTGTGGGGTACTGTAGGCTGTTTAGGCTAGAAAGCTCTTGGGACATATGGAAACGATACCCTGACATGAGAGTGTTACTAGCTCAGCTCACCAGTCAGTTTAGTTATCTAATAAAATTAGAGTGTAGCCTCCCAATCTAAAAAACAATACACGAACAACGCAGTCACTGTAACGTGTGATGTAATTGTCACTTTATTTGACTTGTTTTGGAAAAGCCAAGGATCACAATGAATTCATGACCAGCAAACAAAATAATCCTTCCAAATGAAGAATGGTAATTGCTGGCCAATACTGTATAAATTTTATTTTTCTGCTCTACCAGTGTGGTATTGCTTAATTTGTGTAGCTATCAATCCAAAAGTTTTAGTGAGATAAATTCATTTATCATAATCTATAAAGAACCTCTGTGATTTGTATGACACAAAATATAGATATTTTTCCCCTGTACTAGCACATGTGCATATGCATACACATACATGTGCACAGAGTACATGTGTGCTTTCCTTCTTCTGTAATGCGTTTTTAGAGGGAAAAAAAAAAAACCACAGCCCGTGAAGGTCAGTCCTGAGCTTGGAAATTATACTACAGTTCAATTTTATCTTTTATTCACTCTCGTGTGTAGTTTTCTGTGACCATCTTTGTTTCATCAATGCTAACTTGAGAGCAGTATTGCTGATTTTGCTGCTCCTGTAACAAGCACTTGTAGTTCCTCCTCAGGAGATGATAAGCTCAGCTTTGACAGGTGTATTTGGTACTCCCTGACGGTCCTCAGACTAATAAATACTTCAGGCTTCAGAGGCTACTTTCCCTTTGGTCTTTTTAAGGAACTAGTCAGCCATAAAAAATGACATTAACCTTTATTTTAATTTTCCCCTGATGGTACTGCACGAGGCTTTCAGGAGTTTACTGGCAGGAGCTGGAGTCAGCGCAGCACTGCTGTGAGCTGCTCTGGGAACAGCGACGGCCTGACAGATGTGGTCGGCCTCTGCTGAGAGAAGAGAAGGTGAAGGGAATTACTTCTAGTGCAAATTTCACAATACGTGCCTACTTAAATGAAATATGATGATATATTATAACATATTTAACTGTTAGTAATTTAAAGGTGATGAGGGTGACCGTGTCACTGGACAGGTAGCCTTAAGGTAGCTCTGAAGAGGCAGGCATAGCACCAAAAACGTTATCCAGAAATACTACTACACTGCTTGACCATTACACCTATTTCAGTGTAATGCTATGCCTTACCATACATGGCATAAATGAGATGAAAAGCCTGTAATCCTTTACTTTAGTCAGGTCAGGTCTCACAGTACCCTGGCAGATGATAAATACCATATTTCAGACCTTCACTGTGCAGATGTGAAACAACAAAGGAAATAACTGAATTTAAAAAAAAAAAATAGAAACTGAGACTGTAGTGGTATGTAGAGGGAATCTTACACGGGTCTGTCATCTGAAACAACTCTGCAGTTCACACTTTACAAACTTTCTTCCACCTTAGTTAGATAGGTATCTTTTATGTAGTTGGCAAACACTTGGAGCCCTGAACCTGACACTTGTACAAACCAAGCAAAATTCCATAGTTTATATTAAAATGTGCTTTAAAAGTATAAAGAAATGCCAAAAGCATGGTAGAACTACAGTAGAATATATTTGTTTGTTGGCTTGAATATATGACAATTAAATATTAAGGTGAATATCTTGAAAAAATACCAATATATCAAAAAGCCCTTAAGAGTTCCAGAAAGGAAAGTTTTGTGTAAAACATGAATAAATGCAACAAATAGTTATGATGGTGGTAAAAATTATAGCTAAAATTTGTGGACTTTAGAACTACTTTTGTTGGTATAAGAAATTTGAAATGCTTGTCACTTTCACAGGATAAAACAGAAATAAAAAGGAATAAACTCACAAAGATAATAGTAACAGGGTCTAGCCCTTTAGGTACCAGTGCTTTCCTCTGAGCTTCAGGCTCTAACTCTTTTACTTCCCTTTCTCTAGTCCTGCTGCTCAGACTTCTCCCTCTGCGTTTAGCCTGTACTGTTTTTTCTTCTTTTCCTGCTGCCTTTTTCTGCTTTGCCTACAGACATACAGCAGCCTCCACAAATTCTGGGCCTTGCATTTGCTCCGTCTGCCACTAAGGAGACTGCTTTAAGCCCAGTTGTTCAGCTGCTGCTTAGGGCTTGCCTCGTGTCTGTACTTTTGATGATTACTTCTACTGCTTCTCCTACGTGATTTCTGAGTAAAGGGCAGTGGTTGGGCTGCAGAATTCACAGTGGCTGCACGTAAACTCCCATATCGGTCTGTGAATATGGAAGCGTATTTCCACTTAAGAGAGAGTTAAATTCAGATTGGTAGATGAACAAAATCCCACAGCTACCACTGAGTTACTAAAAGGGAAAGTAACAGAGGGGAATTTAGAAAAAAAAATCTCCCACAATAATACTATTATGAAATTATAATTATTTGAAAATTTCAGGTAATAAAGCGATGGAATTAAACACTATTATAATTGACCCTGTGTTTCATCTATGTTCCTCATCATCTAGTGAGAAATAAATGAAGGGTTCAAACTAGTGCTGTGTTTCTTTAAATCACTCAGCTAGCCTTTGGACGAATAAGGACAATGATAAAAGAAGTTCCCAGGTCAGCCTGGATAGACAACCTTACACAGATTTAATAAATTTTCAATAAGCATTTCCAAAAAGGTGTAAATCCTATTGTATCCAATAGCTTTTAACCTTTTCAATGAAATCATTCCAACTTTCCAGAACTCAGCTTCCCAGATATAATGAAATTGTCTAGGACAAAAGAAAATGAATATAGCTATTCAATTAATCTCTTACTCCCTTTCCTATCCCCAAATTAAAGCAAACTCGTTTGAAAGTTGAATCATGGCACTTCTCTGTAGAATATGATTTGAGGCATGAATTACTCACAACAACTTTACAAGTCTTAATCAGACATTGGTACATTGATATTTATATACTAAAAATAATCCTTACCAGAGCTCCCCAAATAGGTCTTGCTGGATTTTTCTAGCAAATCATAAGTCATTTCTTTAGAAAATCATATCATTACAGACTATCTTAAATTCATATTGTTGCAACAACACCTGTTAAATGGATAATTCATTTTATCATGTCTAGTATAACAGACTTAGAAGCTGTTGTTATATTTTTCTTAAAAGGGTGGCCATGGGAGCAGCTGAGCACTGATATGCTTCCACCTCTGCTCACTTCTTAACTACACAGGTCTTTTTAGGCAATCTGCATATTGATTGCAGAAATACTGGCAGGTGGTTTGTCTGATTAGGATGAGGGATGTCACAACCTTCATAAAAGGCTGCCAGACACTTGAAACAGAAATATCTTCAGAGTTGGGATTGGCAGAGGTAACAAATCTTATACCATCTGAATTAAAGCTGAAGTTTAGCACCAGGCATTAAATTTGGAAAGTAACATCATGATCATTTAGAGTATTGCACTGCTGTAATGTAGTCTCTTACAGAAAGCAACCATGTTTGTGATTTAACAACCTCCCATGTCATGTTGCTTTTTAGAAGCTGTTAGAAGTCTTGAGCTAGCTACCAAAGTCACGCAGCTGTCACAGATGACCATTAACTAACCTGATGCAGCCTTCCAGCTGAATTTAATGTGCACTTTGATCTTGTTACCTGCTGGTTCCAAAAGAGTTTTTCTGTTAATGGGTAGGGGTGTTTTGACCTTTTATATTGAATTTAACATTAATATATTTTCTTTGAAAATAGATACAACTTCTAAAAAGGCATCCAGTAGGTGAAAGGAGCAATTGATAAGGGAACAAGTTCTCTTTTGTTAAGGTGAGACTCTAAGAGTGCTTTTGAATTAAATCTCAACATTGTGATTCATCCTTTTTGCAAAAGGTAAGTGAAAACGATAAAGATCAGCATGAAAAGATTATTTCACAAGATTTTACAGGCAATGATGCGGAGAGCTGGAAGTAATTTTATAACTATTATCAGAATGGATAGAAAAAGAAAAAGTTAACTTCAACTATTTCAGACCATACAAAACCACTTAATGTAAGTCCGCTCTTCATCAAGCTTAACCTCGTTTGCCCTATCAAATTGTTAAAATGGCATTGAATTTCTACTTTTTACTTTTATAAAACGTAATTCATTATTAAGAGATGTTAAATCTGAAAGATTTAAATAGGTTATATATAGGTTATAAAGTTTTATAAAATCTGAGATCAACTTTGAGTTATATGTTTCCTTAGAAGAGGCTGTGGTATTATTCTTTAATTTGCTTTCCCCTGAAATGGAATCTCTATGTACACAATGAATAGATATTTCACATTTCCTCATTATTTTTATTGTTGTTATTTTTAGTTTCTTAGAGAAACAGTTCGATCCTCCTTTATATTTCAGCCTCTCTGTTATGGCAGGCAATAAGTTGAGGTGCATAATTTGTTCAAATGCTCGGAAGAATGCCATAGTTACAGAGACTACCATTCACTGCCAAACCTGCCAAACAATAATTAAACAATGTCAAGT
This sequence comes from Gallinago jamesoni, assembly GCA_025769975.1. Classification (NCBI taxonomy): domain Eukaryota; kingdom Metazoa; phylum Chordata; class Aves; order Charadriiformes; family Scolopacidae; genus Gallinago; species Gallinago jamesoni. The sequence goes on from JAOQGH010000040.1 coordinate 43,794,232, forward strand.
AATTCTGAGTTATTTAAGTAGTTAATCTTATGTTTGTGTATGTGTGTGACTGAGATCCAGTGGTTATCAAGTTATTTTCAGGTTTAAGCATTTACCCCTAACATACCTCCTTCCTTGTAGGTTGGATTTATTTTTGCTATTTTAATGATGAAGCTTAACACAACAGAAAGTGTTCAAATCTTCTTAAATTTTCTGAAAACTGTAACAGCTCACTACTTCCTGCATCTTTTTCCTGCCAAATTTCTCTGAGCCAAGATGGATAGGAAAATATGATCCTTGGCAGTAGACAAAAAGATATGAAGTTGCTGGGAAGCTCTGAATGAGCAGCCGAACTGTGTTAAAATGCACTGTAGAATCAAGTTAAATTGATCTGTTCATTTGGATTACATCAATGTGACCATGAAAAACATTTTAGGAATGAAATTTTCAAGGCTCAGTGTTACATAGTGTGTGGCTTCATCCTTCAAGTTTAGTTTATATAGCATGAAGGTAAAGGAGAGGTGAAAAGAGGGTGGTTGTTTGCTGTCTTCTAGCATATAAATTGAGAAGCATCAAAAAAAAACAAGCTTGAAACAAAGAAAACGGTATAACTTGACTTACAAATGTGAAGTTAAACTAAAATAACGAAAGTGAAACAATGACAAAGTCATAGAAGAAAAATCATGAAGCATTTTTAAATAAAGTGGTATGACTTGTGTTTTAGGAAGTCCATAGAGCAAGTTAGTGGACAGTAGAACAGCATGTTGGGGGATAAATATATAAAGCAAAATATCTGTTCTTGTTCATACTCTTGTCTAAATATTCCTAAATTGCCACACAGTACTTGGTTACACGGATCTTTGCTGTGGTTACCTTTGTTGTGTAAGGGAAAAGACCAGGAATGTGTTTTAAAATGCCTTCTTTCTTTGAACAAGTAACAGACTACTATATAAAGACTATTATATTTATTTTGTTTGCAGTTGACATAAATCTGAGAAATAAGGCTACAACTGTGCTAACGGAAAGCCTGATATTTAGACATGTCAGTAGTAAACGTGATTCTGTATTCATTTTGGATATCTTTTGAGGGGAAAATACATAAAGAACCAGAGAGTATCGGATTGTTTGTGAGACTTGTGTAATTCTGAGATTGCATTTTTCTATGCATAATATATCTCTATTTAGTTATATGGTATGCAACATCAAGATGTATCTGTGGTCAAAACTTTTTCTTTTTTCAAAATATCTGAAAATGGAAAAAATCTTGTGCAAATGCTTCCTGTTTTTGCTAAAAATTGCATGATGCATCTGGGTAGAGGCACACTTGCTGAATTTCCTACACAAAATATCTGCCACAAACAAAACACAGAAAAGCCCCCCAAAAGATTGGCAAAAGTGATGGTTAGATTTATCTCCTGTTATAGGAGGGAAACTGAGTGCTGGGGGCCTGGATGGTCTAGATTAAGATCTGTTAGAGAGCGGGGTGGCTTTGCTGTTTTTTTTTTCTGACGTAGTAAGCATATGATTCCTACATGTCTGCCATGTTAAGCCAAAAATATAAAGCACTAGCCAGTCCACTCATCTGATTTCAGGCAAGCTTATTTATTTATTATTTTCACAGCTGCTTCAGAAACTCTCAGGGAATCTGAGACTGTGGTTTAAACTCTGTTTTGTAAATCTGTGCTAAGCATCCCAAAGCAGAAAACATGTGTTCTCAATATTCTGGATGTTTTTTGTTACTGCCTATTTTGTTTGGTGTATACAGCCCTTTGCAAAAAAAATTTAAAACAAAAATATTAAAATGACAAATTGACCATATGAAGTCTTTGCAGGCTGACAAAGTAACACAACTTAATTATCTGCATTTGTATAATTACTCAATTAAGTCTATTTATAAAAGTGTTCCTGTCGTGACATTTTTCCACATTACTTCAGTAAATTCCCATTAAAATTTCTTGTGCTATACCTGACCTGGTACCTTTATGATCAAAAAAATTCTGTTTGTCTGTATTCTGTACTCTGCTTTGCCATTTGCGTCGGATTCTAGTTTCACTGAGGTCTATTATAAACATTTCTTCTTGTTACAAGCACTTTGCTTCACTTTTTGATGGCTCTTATAAAAAGCAGGATAACATTTTTAGAATGAACAGCTGATTCATAGCGTAGAGTGCTGTTACAGCTTTGAGATGAATTGAGGGGGGAATGGTAAGCCTCATAGTGCAGTGAGTAGCATTCGGTTTAGCCTTTCCTGTGAAAGGTTCTCATTCCTGAATGAGAATCAAGAGTTCATGAAAATACAGGTTAGATCCTGATCTTGATTGGACCATTATAAATCCATACTGTTTAGGCTGACTTTTTCAAATATACATCTGGTGGCCTAGAAATCTATTCTTGTTTTCAAAAAAGCCACAGAGGACTTGCTAAACTAGTTAATATTATCACGAAAAGAGTTTATTCTTCTCCTAGTGATGGATGTGACAGATGGATTTGGATTATGTCAGAGGGCTGGAGAAAAGTGAGTTCCCACTTCAAAGTAGCTGTATTTTACAGAATAGTAAAAATGATCCTGGACCAGAGGGGGGGAAATTATCGGGAACAGTCCATCATTTCTTCTTTTTCTTGCATGTAAAAGAATTGAACTCCTTTTGCTTCATCGTGAATAAATATAACCTAACAGAGCATTCAGAGCACTTGCAGCATCCTGGTATGATCTGTCACATTATTCTTATTTGTCCCTTCATCTGTACAACTTGAGGTTTAAGAGGTGATGGATTGTTCAGCGATGCAAAAGGTACCATTTCCCAAATGCATCCATCAGACAGTGAGGAAGAGATGGGTTTTTAATCTCTGGTTCGTTTGCATTATTTACATTTCCCAACAATGTGCAGGGCAGCTGGGGGCAGCAGGAAACGGAGGGGGTTGAGAGTGCACTGCTCACACTGCTTCCTTCAGCACATTCCACTGGAGAGGAACAATGCAAGCCTTTTGGAATATTTAGTAACTGACTTGCAGAAGAAAAATACCAAAACATGCTAGAGGTATGAGCAGACAGCCATCCAAGAGAAAAGAGCAAAGCTTCCTTTCATGTGTTGACTTGCTGGATGGTGAAGGCTCAGCACACTCTGTCGTGTGTTTATGGATGGACCTGGGATTTCTCTTACCAGGCCAAATGATTAAGATAGCTGCAAAATGTTTCATAGACAGCTTAAAGCAAGTTTCTCCTCTGACAGGTCCAGTTGTAGTTTGTGTAATATATTCATTGATCTGGAGTGTGTTCTTTAAATGGGTGTTTAAATAAAGAAGACAGGCCTTCCATCAACTACTACAGTGTGACTATCAGCTATATGACTACTATTACAGTAGTCCTACTACAGCTCCTCTGGTAGTCATGCTGGTAGTCACGGCAGCAGAACCGAGTCCTTTGTCTTAAGTACAGCAGAAACAGAAGATGGCTGTTTGAAAACAATGTTTTTTAACACGATTCTTCTTGTAACAGGATACAGCTGGACAATTTAACGTTGTTACAAGTAGATATTAAGGATAAAGGATTTTTCTGGTTTTAAAAATGGAAAAGAAGTGCTGCTATTTGTAGAACTCTGTGGAGTTCTGAGTTTTGATAAAATCAGAGTGACCTGTGAATTCCAAATATAAATCTACACCTCTAAGCAGAGGATGATATGCATCTGGGGGTTTGGATTAGGCCTGCTGACTTAAAAATTCTGCTTTAGTTTGGGGTATACTTAATGTTTCATATGTACATTCAAGATACATAACTATTTGTAAACTGATGTGTATCCGGCCCAGGTGCAGAACCTGGCACTTGCTTTTGTTGAACCTCATGAGGTTCACCTGGGCCTGTCTCTCCAGCCTGTCCAGGTCTCTCTGAATGACATCCTGTCCCTCAGGTGTATCAACAACACCACACAGCTTGATGTCATTTGCAACTTGCTGATGGTGATTATAATAATAATAATAAAATCAAGTTTTAATACCCCTTTTTTCTCCACTCTACATGTGTAGCCATCCAAACTTCTCAACATTTAAAATGCATAATAAACAAATACTCTATTTTGCATGTATTTTATACAGCATCTTTTCACCTAAACGTTATATAATAGATTGTTTTCCAAACATTAAAGAATTTAAATGCAACATAACACACTGCATAAGACATTTTTAGAAATCTCTTTTCTCCCTAAGATCCTGTAGAAGAAGAAAAGATAGACTGTATGATGAATAACAAAATTGTAATCAAACCTAGGCTTGCTTAATCAAGTGGGAAGCTAACTTCATTGATCTAAATCTTTATCTGATCATCAGATTTCATTTATAAGGGAGTCACAGCTTGAATTTTTCCCTTGAGCTTTGCTATAATATACTGATGTAGACAGAGATGTGATTTCTAAAGCTAGATTGGATAGATTGTGGAAGATGACTTTGGGAGATATTTTTTTGCCTGTTAAATGGGCCGGCTGTTTTGCAATTCATAAACAAGGGAGAATGTAGAACTGATATATCACTGAATACAGAATTCCAAAAAATGTTTATGAAATTAACAAAAATAAATCTTACTGTGCTGTACATTTACTCATTTCAGGTGCCTCAAGTTCACTGTTCCCTCGAAATACTATTTTAGAATTAATTTTGATTAATTTGATTTTTTTTCCCCAATATAAAGATAATGTTCCCTTCCATTTAGCACCACCTTACAACAGTCTTCCTGTTACTCTTTACTTATGTATAGCTATATTATTATTCAGTGTAGCTAATAATTTATATCTCTCTCATTCACACCAGTGGCATCCAAACCGAGGAAGACTAGACACTTAATCCATGCCTTTTGGTTATTTGAGACTTATTTATGTGTAGTTTCCTTGAGTTTCTACTGTAATCTATCTAATGATGCATATGAATGGCTCATGCCTTTTGGGAAAAAAGTTGCATATTTTTCTTTGAAGAACTTCTTTATTCTTCCAGTTTACAACACATTTAATGTGCCCAAGGCTATTTGCTGTCTTTATAATAAGGTATGAAACTGTGGCATGCTAGAGAAACAAACTGGCACATTTGCAGTTAGACCTATGAACAATGCGTTCATGAATGAATGAAATGAATGAAACAATATTATTATAAAGCCTATTATTATTATAACATTATTATATTAGCAATATTATTATAATGAATGAAAAATATTATTCATTAATAATATATTAATGTCTGTCTGCTACTAGGTGCCAGAGCAAGGAAATGAAGATAGTACTCATCCCACTCTGGATCTCCACTCCAGCTTCCCCTTTCCCTCTTTTTTAAAACCATTCCCACTGAGAAATACATAAATTGCTGTTGATTTAAATGTAGGATAAAGCAATGTGAAATGTTCAACTCGGCAGCTGTAGTGTTCTTTCTGCTCAGTTTGATATGTATGTCCTGAGATTCACTGAATAACCAACTCTAAGCCTCAAGATAAAAATTCCACTGTAATTAATACATTCCATCAAATGAATTAGCTAAACCATGCTAAATGTTCTTAACTTTAGCATGAAAACACAGACTGTGTTTAATGCCTTTGAAACAGTGGTACAAATTTCCTTTTAATGAAGTTCAACTGTCTTTGACTTAAAATAAAACAAACCAGGAGCAAAAAGTGTTGGCCTTTTTAGAAGAAATAGTCAAATTCAATTTGGATTTGATTATTCAGGTTTTTAGTATTTAAAAGTTCAAGCAAATTTAAACACCATTTGTGGTTTTTTGCAAATATTTGCAAATATTTGACACCCCTTTAGAGCAGAACACAGCGGTCACTTTATTTGGCTTTATGTTAAAGAAGCCATGGTATAAAGCTTACAGATCCTCATTCAATTTGACTTGACTGTCATCATTAAGATGTTTTTACACTTATTTTCTTGCTCTCTTACTCTTCAGCAATCCACTCACATCCAGCCACTTGTATTCCAACAGTACATTGCTGGCTAGAGATCTTACAGAGACAGATGTGTGATGCAGGGCATTTATTTTCCTTTTGAAATAGGTCATTCATCTATGATCTGCACATCACAGTAGAGTGGTCCTTCTATATTCACAAAGCTACTAAATGTTTTTTAAGTCTCATAAACCTTACATGTGAAAATTTCAATAGTTGATGAGTGGGCCACTGCTATTTAAGACAGCAAATAGTTTGGCTTCTGTGAAAATAAACCCCTAACCTTTCCAGACTACATTGAATCAGTATACCTGGAGAGATGCAGAAAGCTCTGAAAGACAGAATTGCATTTTCCACATGATTACCTAAAGAGAAGTTGATAGCTTTGCACTGTTTAAATGCTCTAAATACCTAATTTATTTTTTTTCACTGTTTTCCCACAAGATCGTGCTTAATTCATCTTTGGTATGAGTGACTGGGCTTTGTGATACAGAGATCATGTCGTGATTCAAAGCAGGTTATGTATTCTGACTCATGGTCAGAATCAGTAATTCAGAGATTAAATGCTTTAGGTCTGTGTTTTCCAAGCCTAAGATTATTATGTGAGATACAGGAAAAATCAATTTTTCGTATTTTACCACTCTTACTGATGAAAGGGAATGTTGTTGAGCAAGGCATGTCAAATTAAAATCTAGACCTTGATTTCAAACACCTTACTGTTCAATTTGGATTTTGAATACTGGATTATATTGCATGGATAGAGAGAGCAAAGGAAGTGCAACAGAAAGCTGTCTGTGCCTGTTGTATAGCTAAAAAACCTCTGTGTGTGTGTGTTTATAATATAGACTGTCTTTTTTGTTGCCTGTCCTTTGATTCATTTGCACTGATTGGTGACAAATGAGAATCATTACTTAAAGCACTGTTGAAACAGTCATTTCCCCTTTGCAAGAGCATTTGGAGATTTTAAGAATTGTATGGAATGTGGAATTCCCATTACTTCTGGAAACCCACAATTTATTGGTTTTGGTTTTTTTCTTCTAATTATTTTTTGTTATTTCAAGCCACTTATTTATAGTCCATAGTATAGTTTTTCTAAAGGAAGAACTCCTAAATTATGAATAACATATCCAGTCATCCACTAATGATGAATTCTAAATAACTGAAATAAAGAGTAAGCTGAAGTATAGCCACTGCTTTTATGCATAAATATATGTATCATTAATATTCTGTGTAAGAATACAAAAAAAAAAATTTTCAAAAGGCAACATTGGTCTATATTTTTTGTAGCTGTTTAATCCAGCATACGCAATGATTTCCAAACAGTTGAAAAGTTGAGGCCTATCATATTTATTCACTCTATTCTTTTCTATCTTGATACAGATATGTACTATATATACAGAATAGATATATAAGTTTAGAATAAATGTGCATATTTGAACTCATTGTTAGTAAAAACACTGCACAGCAATTGCTTGACTGTGTTTTTAAATACTTGGAAGAATTCATACGAGTTAAAAGACTCGCCAGGTCTGACATCTAAGAGATTCAATCTAACCAAGAGCTAATAGATTTGACTATACGGTTGCTAAGATCTTTTTTTTTTATGCATAATGTGATAAGTATCTGTAATATGCGCAAAAATAGGACATTTTAACATAATTTGGTACCATTGAGCAGCTTTTTTTCCTGCATGACTGGATGCCATTAAAGATAGAGGAAAGAGCGGAAATCAATCTCAAAGCATTATGAACTTTTAATAATGTACTTATTCTCTGCTTTGAACAAATTAGTCACGCTTGTGTATATGGGGTAGGTCAATGGAGACTCAGCATGCTCTTTTCCCTCTGTTTTAGTTCTTCAGAGGCATCTTTGTTTTAAATCCTTCATTTGCCTATGATACAAAATCTATGAGAGGTACCATGGAAACAACTTATCTTTGAAAAAATAATAGACTTTTTGCCAAATCCAGTACAAAATACTTGTCCTGTGTCATCTCACCTTTTTAAATCAGCAAATAATAGAGATCGTAATCATCCTCATTCAAAAAACCAAGGATAACCAAGTAAAACAAGTTAGAGACTGAATATTTTTCTTCCTTTTGACAGCTTTATTGCCTGTGAAATTATTTTATATTATCAACTATGCTAACCTTTTTGGATTGAATGAGAATGGATCATGAAAACGGCCTTGGAGATGTTAAAACTGACTCCAGGTCTCTTTTAGAGTTAATCTTTTTGCAAAGATTTAGTCAAATACTTATTGAATCTACTAAGAGGACAATTTAGTAATCAGAAAGAACATTCCTTTTTTTATTATGCAAGAAGTAGTGTGCACTGGAATTCACTGTGAAATACATAATTAATCCAAACAGTATTTTTTATTTTTTCTTAATATACCATGCAACTTAGATCTAAGAATTGCTCTTCTGCTCTTCACCTTATTTATTATTTACACCCAAAATGGGTGGATATTAATGAGATGTGCCTAGTAATAATTACATGAAGTGCTGACAAAGATGCCAAGTGAACTGCAAAGCCAGAAAAGAGCATTGCTGCTTTTTTTTTTTTTTTACTGTACTATCCATCATTTTCTACTGAGAAGTAATTAATTAAATAAACCATGGAGAAGATACATATACATTGAAAATATACATTGAAATCACTTCCTCTTCAATAACTGCATTCTATGTGTCAATTGGCTGCATGACAGTCTTTACCAAAAAAAAAAAAATCCCGACAAAAAAAAACCCAAAACCCCAACAAAAATAACCCAAAAAACCCCAACCAAAAAATACTCAACCCAACACTCTATTAATTCCATGGTTAGTGTAGAATCACATGGAAATGAATTCCACAGGTTAATTATTTATTGTCTGAAAATCACTTCTGTTCCTTTTTTTAAAAAAAATTATTTCCTTTTACTCTCTATTTACATTTCTGTGCTTTTGTAATTTCAAGAACAGCAAATGTGATTTTAAAAATTATCTTTTCCAAAACCATTATTTGTATTTTTTGGGCTCTTCACAGATTCTTTCTTTCTCTTAGTTAATTCCTCTTTTGAATAAACAAAAATTATCATTTCTGTGGATCACTGAAAGCTTGTTTCACACAATTTTCCTAACATGTCCTCAGAAATCCACCCATTCCTTCCTTTTTTTTTTAAGATGACATTTGACAAAAATCAAATATATGCCAATTAGATATAAGGACCTACCATATGTTTATATAACTGAATTAAAATATGCCAACAATCAAGGCTTTCCCAATCATTCCCTAATTCCTAAATATTCCTTCTTTTTGGTCTTCCCCTGCAAACCAATGTTATGTACTGAGCAGAATTTTTATTGAACTCTCAACACTGAGCCTGACTTTTTTTTTTCCCCTTGGATTGTCACAATGGTGAGAGATGTTCACTTTTTTTAATCAATACCTGGAAAGCAATAATAAAATTACCTAAAAGCATGATGAATGTTTGAGTGTTCTGTGTGACAGGCCAGAGTTAATAAACTAAAGTTCTTGTCCCTCTCAGCTTTGGCGAACACGTTCAGGCTGGTTGATTGTCTTAAAGTAGTTACTCAGCCTTACAGTCTCAGAAATAGATGCTATATCAAAACTGAGATGAATTAGTTAAATTGTGGCACGTTAATATTTCCAAATATCGACACTTCAGAAGTGGTTGTGGAAAGTTCAAAATTTTATAAGAGGGTTAGATCTAGAGAAACTCTGGGAAGGATTATTTCTTTTCTGTCATCTAAAAGAATAGAGGGGCAGTTTTCTTCAAAATAAACGTGTCATCGGATTTTGGATAGTAACAGCCAACCTGTTTTGGAGCTGGAGGTATTACATTTTGAGTAGGCAATAAACAGATTTCAAATGGATCCGTTACCTCTGCTTTCTTTACTGGACTGTTTCTCTAAATGTTCACGCTCTCTGCTCAGAAATATCTAGCACCGGTTTCATCTTACTTCTACCAGAGCTAGTTAGCTTGGGATATGATATAAACTACGCCCCATAAAGGAAAAAAAGATAATGTAAAATCTACTATAGTAAAGATGTCTGAGGATTAAGTAGAGGGAATGAGGAGTCCAAATTAGAGGGACTTCAATCTTGGTTTTTTTAATCATGATAATTGCTAAACATGTTTTCAGCTTGAAGACGGTTTAGTAGTTTCCCATTTATGTTAAGTTCCAGGCTTAAAAATCTGAAAGCTAGGCATCTCCAACATCCAAAACTGAGAACAACCTTTGTCTTAAAATGTTGCAAGGTCTGATCTTTTTGAGTGACAAATAATTAAAGTCCCTGAAATAACTGATCACAAATCCTCTATCCTTACAGCTTTATGTTATTGTAACCATTATATTTATCTAATATTTGTTAAAAGTATAGCAAAAAGATGCTCTGTATTTCTTTAATCCCTGAAACCTACAAAGTTGTTTAAAATAGCTTCATCACTAGAGACTTTATTGAGGGATGGGCCAGAGACAGTAAGGTAAACCAAAGTTATAAAAAAAAAATTCAGTGGCCACTTTAGGTTTCTCTGTCCAGCTGTGCCAATAAATCAAAAGAGTTTAAAAAGTTTTTTGGGTTACGGTCTGCCTCAACAAGTTTTAGGTAATAAATTTTAGGAATTAAACTTCTAGTCCGAGTGAGTCTGTAGCCTTTCTTTGTAGTCATTAGAGATACATGGGTGTATCCTAAGGACAATTCATATACACACACACATATATAGTATGAAATTCTTAGTGCAGTTGCCTATTTTTCTCCCTTGAGTATAGAATAAGCTTATATTGATTAGCCACCCAAAAGCTGTGCATGTACGCATCATCTGTCTAAAAGGAGGCAAAACTAAGCATATGCAAGCTTGGCATTGACTGCAGAAATATTTGGAAGTGCCAGTGTAAAAGTGCACTCTGAATTCCAAAGCCTTCAGCCTTTTTTTGTGAAAGAGGAACTGAGGTGCTTTTCTATTTCAGAATCTGCCCCATGATATCATCAGCGTTTTATATTTCTTTACTTCAGAATCTAATAACCCAAACTTGTAATAAACAGGGCATGGGATCCCTATAGACGGTGACAAGGTTAAAGGCTACTGCTGTATCCAGTTGCTGTTTGGAAACCCTGTATCTTTGCAGTTACTTAACTTCCTTCACTGCCAAAGTATGCTATTGTAAGTTTTCAGAGCTTCTGTTCTCTTGAAAAGAACACAATAGACCAGTTTTCTGCTGGTAACTCTAGTTTTAAGGGGCAAGCAGTATGGTTTTTGCTGTAACTGCTGGGATTTAGGCCCACATCTGTAACCAAAATCAATACTAATGCTTATCTATTCCTGTTTCCAAAGGCCTCTTTATTTATAGGTGATAAAATTCAGGCAGTAGGTTTAAAAGGCTCTGAAACTCAAACTTAATTAAAGCATCTGTTTATCACCAAACATAACAAGCCATAAATTATATCGATGTTCCAGTTTATTTTACGCTACAAACATGTCACTTTGATCGATATGGATTTGACTTCTCTTGTGTACAGGAACCTGCTTGAAAGTGACAGCTCACTTTTTTTTCAGTACAACAGTAGGAAAAGTTGATGAATAAATGTCAAACATGATTGACTGGGGGGAGATTTTCAAAGGCACAGGTGCCCGGTCCCTATTAGCTATCAGTGGAATGTAGGTGCCTGGCTCCTGTTTGTGTCTTTGAAAGTCTCCTTCCTAGATATATCAAAAGTCTTAGGCAGAGTTAGTTAGCTGAATTAGGAATGAGCTTCCATATCTTTGAAGGGGCTGAAATTTGAGGAAAATAAAAAGAGACTGCATAATAATTTTATACGTTAGAAATTCTGCTAGAGATGACAAAAGTCTTGGTGCAAGGAATTCCTTCTAGAATTCCAAAAAGGATATAATAAGTTAGAGCTGGAAGACATGACTTATGGAGAAAAGATTTAGGGCTTGAATCAGTATAGAGAAAAGTTTATTAATAGAGTTTATTCACTTTTGCTAACTTGGAATTAGACCTTAAGGAAATGGAATAGGCTAAATAAAAAGTAAGAGAGCATAACCATATCCTGAGAAGAAAAGCAGTACATTTCAGTTCCTTCAGGATCATCTTAATGTGTTTTTTTATTTTGGGAGAACAGGCTATTATTCTCTAATAATATAACTTCCTTCTGCTGTGAGTGTTGAGTAAATAGTCTGTACTTCAAAGAGTGAAGCATATGCTTGTAGAATGACACTGCACAACCTGGCACTATCTGACCTGTTAAAACCCAAGTGGGATTAGAGTGTGAGGCCTAGAATGGGCACTTAAATATCCTAATTACTTGCTGGATTATCTTTTCTTTCTTTTTTCCTCTTGTTTAATTCAGGAACTCTTACATAATTTGAGAAATCAAGTGGATTTGATTTCTGTTCCAAGACATCAGAGGAGTGTCTTTCCATGCATTTCTCTTTTAACCAATTGAATTTTATGAATATTGTTTCCAAATATGTTTCAGATTTTTTTATTTGTCATCCTATAGCTATAAATGGCTGTAAACATGAAGGCTCTTGGTTTTGTGTACATGGGTCTTTTTGATAGATTTCATCTAGGACATCTGCATGACTGATTGTGGGTTTCATCCCACCTTAGTATTTTCAGTAAATGTAAAAAGTTTTGATCAGACTTCTTATTTGGTAAACACTCACACCCGGGGGGGGGGGGGGG
>JAOQGH010000040.1:43806834-43862392 GCA_025769975.1 Gallinago jamesoni
CCCTCACACCCTCCCCACCCCCCCCCCCCCCCCAAGCCTCTTTGAAAGCCTCAACTAATTCAGCGGCAATCTGACAGATTAGTAATTGAAGATGATCACGAAATGTAGAAACACTTCACAAATTAGTATCTTGATGACTGAATGCAGTGAAAACAGCTTTCATTTAAATTCCAAGAAGTTTGGTATTTTCTCTTCAACTTTGTTTACCTTTTCTTTTAGTGAATCTTTCTGGCCATAGGTCTGAGTTGATTTTTGTTTATAAAATATATTGCGAGGTGGCTAAATTTGGGATAGTAGTAGAACCATTTATTGGGGTTTTTTTAACCATATTTTTCTCTTAATTAAGAAAGTTTTAGCCAATCCGCAAAATAAAAGCAGTTCTACGTGACTTACCTGTCCATCCATTCACTTTGTATAGAAAATTAGACTGCAGTGTGAAGTAATCCATTGGATGAGAATTATTGAAATTTATTTGAATTTGCAATTATTTCTGTATATTAAGAAAAAAATAGATTATAGACACATAACTTGGAAGGGACCTCGTCTGTTGCAATCTTTCTTGGCAAAAGCACAGTCTAGACAAGATGCTCAGCACCCTGTCCAGATGAATCTTAAAAGTGCCCAATGATGAGGAATCCACCAATTCCCTGGGGAGATTATTTCTACATAGCTTTACAGAATTTAGGTCATGTTGTTAAATAAGAAACGAATATTGAAAGACAGTGCCTAAATGACTGATTCACTTTGTTAATTATGAACTATATGCCGCTTTTGAGCTTTATGGGTTAATGAAGAGCGAAGGTTTAGATTAGATACTTTGACAAGGATTCTTACACTCTACAGATTATTTTAATAACTTCTAAAAGTATAGTTTTTTCTTGCTTAGAAAAGACTTTGCAAGTCTGCTTCTTACATCAGATGTCATCAAATGTAACCCCTAAGGGAGAAAAGGGAAAATATACTATATATTTTAATGAAGTATGAAAATTTTACTATCTAAATATTTTACAAGACAGTAATATTTAAATGCTTAGGCTGCTTCTCATTGATATTATACATAAATACAGACTAGTTACAATCAAATCAAAAAAATTCTTGCTTGAAGTAATGTTAACTAATGCTGCTTGAAAGCTTTTTAAACTCCCAGTAGTGCACTTTTGGGTGGATTTGTCTTTCTCGTTATGGTGAACATAAAATACTACTTCTCTTATAACTGAGCTGGATTGAGAGTTATCAGAAATTTGCAGAGACATAGAGTTGTTTTGGGTGTTTCTGGGTGTGTTCAGTGTAGGATAACAGTTGTTAGGAAGCTGGCTGGATATGCAATGTGATAGTGAGTTGAGAAGATTGTTCGGTGACATCAGAGCTCCAAAGAGGGTAAAAGCTATTTTGAGAGCTATTTGTTTAGTGGAGAGCTTGATTTTCTTCATAAGACAAAAGAAGTGATACACTTTTTTTTCTTTTTCAAAATTAAAGTAAACATTCACAGTAGTAAGTGGTGCTTATGTTGCTTTTCAGCAGCATAAATTTCTTACCTTTATTATTTTCATGGTAATAGCACATCAAGGCTCTGAGTTCAGAATGTCATCATACTAGCCCCTATACATGGATAAAATCTAGATGATTTCTATCCTGTTGGTCTTATAGTGCAAATAGGCATTATAATAAAGCGTAGTGTAGAACTTTCAAAATAAGAATGAGAAAGCTAAACATGGAATCAGTCTCTTGTAACTACCCTACGAATGTCTTGGCTGCTAAACGAGTCTGTCTCTCTTGTCTCTCAGCCTAAACATTTACTCTAAATGGAAACCTTGTTTATTTAGAACTGCTTTGACATGCTGCCATTTCTAAATTAATTTTTCAAATAATATAAAACTTAACCACATGGAGGAGAGAGGGGAGGAGGGAGAAATGCAAAACAAACCAAGAACAACAACTGCTAGGCTGCAATGCACCTGGGCCAATCAGTGTGTGAATCAGCAATATATCCTGATGAGTTTTATACCATCATTTTGTCCAATTATTTGAAGTGCCTTATGTGCAGGACTTCATGTTAAAAAAACTGGCAATCATAATACATCCTTTTTGTTTTTAAACAGTAGGCAATCATTGGGTTTAAGCAAATGTCTGAGGCTTACAAAAGAGGATGGTTTGTTAGGGTAGATGAGTAAACTGTGCAGATTCTTCTTTTATGCCGCTAATCAAACTTTGTCTTTAAATTGTTTGTTTGTTATAGTTTTGCTGAGGCTGACATCCCTTAGTGAAAATTCTTGTGTTTATGAGATAACACAGCTGCTGGGCAAATGGGAAAGATTTAAAAATGCTGTTGAGCTAAAATAGGGAAATCAGTCTGCATATATCAGTAGCCCCTCACACTCACCTTATCCCACTATCAACTGTATATCAATTTAACCCTTTTAGAGGCAGGGGACGGGACAGGACAGACACACCATCAAACAAAAAACCCCCCACCTTTCATTTTGTTCTATTCTCACAAAAATACCAGCACATGTTTCTAAGTCTGAGATGTTAGGTAAAGCTCTAGAAAAGATTTATTTTAAACTAAGCAAAAACTCCTGATGATTTTGAAATCATTGAGCTGTATGAGAATAACAGAGGTTTCCTATTGACTTGCTGGGGTCTAGCAGGGGAGTAGGACTCACAGAAGAAAGTTATTTTCTCACAGGAACATAAAGCTGACAGATATATCCAAAAAGCTTTGGATGGTTTTGTTTTTAATCCATATACACCTACATAAAGGCATGAGCAACTTCTGCACCTCCTCTGACTTTCTCATCCTCATTTGTATTATATTCTAGTTCACTAGCCTTTGATTGCAATTACCTGGTATAATTTAACACCTTTGTTTCATTTCTGTATTCTTTGCTCAGTAAACATCTGCCTTTTTTCTTTATCCTTCTCTGATGTGGCCACCTGTAACTGATGAATGAGCCCTTCCAATGGAATGCTCAGAGGAGATGGCCAAGGACCATGTCCTTATGAAACTTGGGGAAGAATGTGCTGAACAACTAACTGTAGCTGTTGAAAAGGATGCTGAACTCATGGCAAAGGGGACCAGAGGGGAGCCTTTTGCTCTGTATGAATGGTTATATCAGATGTTTGGTAACTGTTCATCCCTTAGTTAATCAATAAAATGTAAAAAATATATCACACAGAGAATCCAAACTGAGGAACAAACAAAGGATCTGTGAGGAGAGCAATGGGCTTGAGCTGGTTTCAACCCATGTATGCTTTGCAGTGACTGGGGTTGTCTGTGGTCATGATGGTGAGGGTAGGATAGAACTCAGTAAGGAGCTTGTGTGTGTGTTGTATTGTGATTCAACTGAATATTGCAATTGCTGCACTCCACTAAGTACAACTTGTTCTTCAAATGCTTTCCTACATTTATCTGCTAAATCAAAATCCCATATAACTTAAAACATCTTAAAATAAGAAAATCCTGTATTACCCATTAAACCCCCGATGTGTGGAATATCTAAAGGAATATAGTCAGAGTCCTGGTGTCACTGTGGCACCACTGCCAGTGAAGAGCCTTCTCTCTGACCTCGAGACTCCCAGAGCACATCTGTTCTGTCAACTCCACACTCATCAGAAAACACTGAATTCCCTCTTGGCCCTGGCCCTTCCTCCCTGCTTACTGCTTATAGTTGTTGAATTATGTAGAGCAGTAGTGTAGTGTGTCTTATGAGAAGCACCTCACAAAAACATGCTTTTGTTGTGCTATCTTCAGTGGCTTCACAAAAGAAGTGTTATGTTGTGTAAACTAAGGAAGAAAAGCCCAGCCTTGCGAACAGATTGTTGTTATGTGAAATGGCTCCAAATCTGTATGTGAAGCCTTTCTAGTGCTTTTCATTTCTGTGACCCCTAATGATGAGGTTTAAGTCAGCCTCTTATTGCACGGACACAAAATCAAAGCAAGCTGCTGAACAGGTTTAATATATTTGCTTTGGTGCAGAGTTTACGTAGTGAAAAAGAAAAAAGAACTGTTAGACATAATAGAGTGAAATTAAAAGCTGACTAATCTTTAATTGAAATAATTGTTAGCACTGCCATTGATTTGAAAATGAACAGCAGGCAATGGTAGCCCAGATTCTGAAGGCCATTTCAGAATTGACTTCCCTTGGCGTTCCGAAGAAGATAAGCATTTGAATACTTAAAGAGGTTTGGACTATAGGTGATAAATCTGCTCTTTGCACTGCTCACGTGTGTTTCCTGGATCCTGCTTAGAAACTAGCCAAAGGAGATATTCCTTCATACAACACAACACGTAGTTTAAAGGGGAGCATCATGCCTTAGGAGGTTATGGGGAAGAAGTTTATAGAGGTTCTAAACACCATTGGTTAAAGTGGTAGAATTCAAAAGAGAGAAATCGAATTAAAAATGAAATTGCATCTTGCTCTGAGAGTCCTTGAATCACAGATTGCTGGCATCTGGTGTGGCTCTGTGGGAAGTATCGATATAGGCTTGCCCTGTTTTTACAGTCTTACAAAAACATCTTCTATTGTCCATTTTAAGAGACAAATCTAGAATTATCTTTTCCCTGGCTGGTTCACTCATTCATCTGCCCTAATGTTTTTTACAAGGCACAGAAAAAAAAGCACTCTTAACTATTGCAAAGATGTCACCTTTGACATGAGGGTCATGCAAACTGGCTGAACTTACAGGATGGAACCTGCAGAGTCAGCAGGCTTTTATCCCTTCCCTCCCACTCTGTTTCCTCTACCTCTACTAATAGGCATATAAAAAAAATCTTCAAACAACACTGCATAAGCTCTGATTTATCTGCCCTGTGGGCAGGGTAGATGTGTACTTAACTCCTAGAAATCTATAGGCAGCCTGCTACCATTAAGATGCGGCCACGGAGAAGTGGGAAAGTAGATGGCAAAGACTTGCCTCCAGTCACTTTTTCATCCAGTTCCTCTAAATGTTTTGACTTTGCAAAAAAATATTTGGTTATAAATCTGTGCTATTTATATGCAGAACCTAAACATGCCAATAACAAATAGCTGTCTGTAAAAACAGTAGATGACCCCTTAATACAAATACCATGTGAAGGGTACTTAGCTTTATAGATGATTTGTTAGGTGAGAGGATAAAAGCACTGCATGGAATTCCTCAGTGATTTGAATTTGCAACAATATGTAGAAAGCCATATGGATGTTATTCTAGGGGGAGGTGGAAGAGTTTGGTATCCATTTGAATTCCTAATGGCTTTTAGTGTAAACTGGCCTGGGTCTACTGAAATAAGATGTGTACCAGTAGGTATGTGGCCCAAAACTCTATTAATGGTTTTCACTTGGCATTTGTCTGATCTGTACGATCACTTTCTCTACCACCAAAAATCACTACAGTGTGTCTCACTGAAAAAATAATTTTATTTTGTGACATGTTCTTCAGCTCCTGCGAAACTAATCCTTGTGTGAATTCTTAAATAATTATTTAGTGATATAGCTCCTGCTGCCCTGGAACATAAATTGAATCAGAATATTCATTCTCTGCACTTGCTCATTGCCCTTAGCTGTGTTAATGACTCTCAAACTGTGTCACTGAAAAGAGAAAAACTAGAAAATTGTAGGATGTTGAGATTAAGACAATAATTATGCCAACTATACCTCAGAGAAAGTCTGTTCTCTGGATTTTCCTAACCTCTAGCATCCAGGTTACAACTAATGACCCATAACAATTCCTTTTTTAGACAAAATAAGAAGACACATTAAACAGTCTGATATTAGTGAAGATTTTTAGAAATGACCAGTGGTAATTCAAATATTGGTTGTAGGGCAGAGGAACATACTTATATTGGGACAAATTCCGATATGGGATTAGGGAAGGGAAGATAGATAAAGATTAAAACAAATAGTTACAGTTTCAAATACTGACTAAAAGGGAGTATGTCACTTAAAAGGGGCAAATCTTGGTAAACACTCTGATGACACACACACATAAAAACAGTTATTCTATGTCTGTGCAAGAGTATTTCTACTTGTCTGTCCTTGACAGGCAATATGTGGAACTCCTTTAATGCATGGAAATATTCTAATTGATAAACAAAAAGCTTAGTACATATGACATTGTATATCTGGATACAGCATTTGATATTTTATTTTGTGAATAATTGTCAGCTTATTTCTAAGGAAAATAAGCCAAATTCAACTGCATCTCGAAATTGCTATGGTCAAATTAGTGGAGACACAGTGAATGGCAACAATGTGAATTTAAGTCTCAGATTTTAAAACATAGTCCTCAATTTCTTCTAGTTAGAGGGAAAAAAGGGAAAGCTGATGATTTAAGGGAGGTGATAGACCTGTGGGAAACCAAGCTCAAGTTACATGCAAATACAGATTCATATCCCTCTCAAGTAGCCAAAATCAAGAATAAGGATTTTGGCTTGTTTTTTGGCCTAGACGTTCAAAGGTACCATAAAGTAGCAGAGAAAATATTTCCAAGAATAGCGTAATAATAACTTAATAATTTCATATCTGTCAAGTGGGACAACTTAGTGAAACTTCACAGCTGTTACAATTTTACCACTTAAAAAACAGGTTCTCTTGGCTGCATTCCATAGCTATAATTCATTGTCTAGTCTATTTATTGATCATCTATGTTCTGTAATTGCCTTAAAATAGCAGGAAAGCACGTTACCAATATTAATAGAAATCCTGAATTATAAGATTTTAGCTATTTGTGTGTTTGTCTTATGTAGTAACTGTAAAGTCTTGACTATAGCTTGTTGCATCAGTTATAGGTTAAGTTGCTTTGCTACAAGAAAATAGACAAATATCTTTACACAAAAGAATTTGGCTGTCACACAGATCAGGCTAGGGCCTCAAAAATTTTGCCAGCTTTCACCTAATTTATGAGACATTAATAAAGAACAAGAATGTTCAGGGAGAAATATTTAAAGTCTTTTGCTATTCCTGGATGACTCCATTTCTTTGTACTCAAGCTGAGTTTACAAACGATACCGTGTGATTTTCAGAGATGCTTGGTGCTTGGAAATCCTCTAAGTCAAAAATGGAACTGAGGTTCACAGAATCAGAGTGGTAGGGGCTGGAAGGGACCCTTGAGGATCCATCTAGTCCAGCCCCCTGCCAAAGCAGGCTCACCTAGAGTGGGCTGGACCAGAACGCATCCAGCTCCCTAAGAGCCACATCACTTGTATTCAGGGGTTGAAATGTGTATGCACCTGGACTGATTTTGTCCACAGACATTTAAAAATACTTTCTCTGATAACTAAAGGTGGCAGAGCAAAAATAGATGTGTGGGATGGCAAACCTGGAAGGAATCAGTGGGTCTTAAGTATCCTTAGGATACTTAAGTATCCTAGGAACCCCACCATGCAGATGGACTGAGGTACTCTCTACATATACAGCATTTGCACAAAATGCTGGACAGGCACTTTTTAAATACCTTTTGTTTAGCAGTGAATGGCTGCCACTTGTGCTTCTTGACAAATCAGCTCATAAAAAGGATAGTCCTTTTAATGCGCAGTATACTTTGAGACTTCCATGGTCAAGGCACTCATTATTTACACAGAAACACCTCTGATTTTTTTTGAATTTTTTTTTTTTTTTTTTTTCTTGAGGGGGAGACACCCTTCACTGCAGCTCCAGAAAAAATAGGCTAATCAGGGGCAGGCTTCACGTCTGTCTGCCAAGTTAGGAACAGAGCCAGTAAGTATCCCACATACCTCCAATGCATTCAAGTGTGCACCTGGTGTTAGCTAATTGGGTGAAGACTTTTTGCCTGTGGGTGGAAAAGGATTTAGTGACAGAAGGTTTTTCTATTCTCCCACTACCACTCTGTGCAATGAGGAGGAGAACATGATTGACTGGCCTATTTTGCAAGACTATTTGGGTCAGGACTGGGGAATGTTCAAGGTTAAAAGGGGACTTATTTGATTTACAAAAGATAAATAAACAAGTTCTAGGATACATGAAGGACAAATATCATTTCTTTCCCAAGGTAAACCTTAAATTCTCACTGGCAGAGAAACGGAGAAATTTCTCCAGCAAGGTGTTTGGAAGTGGGTGAAGCACAGCTGTTTTCTTTTCTACTGTGTGTGTCTACACAGAGCATAGAGGCACGGCTGCTGGAAAACAAGCACACTGATGGCTGGCAAGGATAATAAATAAATGACAGTGTAAAACTTTCCCAGATTTAAAGCATGCTAGAAATATTTAACAAACTCAGATTCGCAGCAACCATCTACTTTGGGCCTATTCTACAAGTAAGGGAAATGGAAGCACAGAGCTTTGAGGGCCAGATCTTGCACGCTGCAGAGGTTGTAAAGTTCTTTTCAGAGGCACGTCATGATTTACAGGCCAAAGACACAGAGTCACATGATAGGAAGCATAACTGTGCTACAGCTCCTACTGTACTGAGAGGAAAACTGAGACCAAGCTAAGGTAGAAGATAACGTCGCCTGCAGTGTAAGTGTTATGTTCCTGCCTCATGCCGCTTTGCCAAGCGTGTTTATTCATACCCATAAACAGTGGGGAGCAACCATTCTGAGTCCTCTTGCTCAAATCAAATTGTAAGGCAGTGAGCGATTCAGCACATTAACAAAATGTGAAATCCTTATATTCCACCAGAAAAGGTGGGGAAGCTTAATGCTAGCAATGGAAAGACAATTTTACTAAGTCCTCATTAATTTTCCAGCTCATCAGTATACTAAGAGATGGGGAAACATGTTGTGAAATGACCTTGTCGGGAACTTCAGCCCTTGTTTGTTTGTTTGTTTGTTTTTTAATTAAACATTTTATAAGCAGGTGGACAGCAATTGCAAATATAATATCTTGATAATAACAAGGAGCTGGGAGGGCTGTAGTGGAGGATATTTAGAAGTAGACTGTAGTGATTGATGATGTTAAATTCAGAAGAGCTCTGAATTCCCTTAAGGGTAAAGGGGCTTACAGGGAGATTTGAATAGACTAGAGAGCTGGACAATCACCAAGCATATGAAATTTAACAAGAGCAAGTGCCAAATTCTCCGCCTAGGACAGGGTAATCCAGTTGATGTATACAAACTGGGGGACAAGAGGCTGGAAAGAGGTCTGGGAGTTTTGCTGATGGTGAGTTGAATATGAGTCAACAGTGCTCTGGCAGCCAAAAGGGCCAGCCGTGTCCTGGGGTGCATTAAGCAGAGCACAGCTAGGTGGTTGAGGGAGGGGATTGTCCTACTTGACACTGCAATGGTGTGGCCCTGCCTCAAGAACTCTGTGCACTTTTGGATGCCTCAGTGTAGAGAAGGACATCAGTGTGTCCAGATGAGAGCAACCAGAGGCCTCAAGGGCAAGACTTACGAGGAGAAGCTGAGGTCACTTAGCTCGTTCAGTTTGGAGAAGGCTGAGGGGTGACCTAATGGCAGTCTGCAACTTGTTCAAGGGTGGCAGCAGAGGGGGAGATGCTGATCTCCTCTCTCTGGTGACCAGTGATAGGACACAAGGAGATGGAACGAAGCTGTGTCAGGGGAAGTTCAGATTGGACATTAGGAGAAGATTCTTCACGGGAGGGTGGTGGGTCACTGGAACAGGCTTCTGAGGGAAGTGGGCACAGCACCAAACCTGACAGGGTTCAAGGAGCATCTGGATGATGCTCTTAGCCATATGATTTAGTTTGAGGTAAAACTAAAGTAGCAGGGAGTTGGACTTAGTGATCCTTATGGGTCCCTTCCAACTTGAGATATTCCAGGATTCTATGATGCAATGCAGCTGTGAAGCCAGTCTCAGTTATTTTAACTGGCTGATTCAGAGGTTCTAGCTGGCCTGTGCTGGGATGAACTGCATGTAAAAACATTTTTTCCCCTTTTTAAGATGAAAATAAATGAGGCCCGACTGAAGGTAGCCCTGTTTGACAAAAATATGCTTATTTATTGGAGGAGGCACATGGATCAAACACTAGTTAAACAAAATGAGAAATTCAGTTTCCTGTGAAAGCCATATATGCTTCTCCACTGTGAAAATTTAGTGTAGCCCGTAGTCTTGTCCACGTGAAGTTTCTCATATTTCTGTATCCTTTTTGTCTCCCGTTATATTTATATTTTTTTTTTTACTGGGGGGTGGAAAAGGTGTTAAATTCTTCAAAAGGGAAGCTGTCAGGATCCTGTCAGTGTGTAAAGGTAAATAAGTTGTAACTGCGCTGCTGTGATTTTAGACTGCAGCTTAGCAAGGCAGTTAAAGAGCAGCCTAACTTTAAGTGTCTGAGTCATTTCTTTGGAGTGACACATTTGTAAGAACTGTTTCCTACTTAATGTTTCCTTGTCACTGTACATATTAAGCACCATCTAAAATGAATCAATGTAAATTCTGTCTCCCTCCCCAAACAATTTGAAATCAGTATATTTCACATATCAGATATTTCCACTGGAGCTGCATCTGCTTTGCACATATTCAAAAAACCAACAAAAATCTATCCCAGAAAAGAAGGATTCCATGAAATATTTTCTTGTAATAGAATAAAATCTGATTTCAGGCAGGAATGTTATCTCATTTGGTCAAGAATCCAAAAATAGAGCATGTGGCATTGAGGGCAAGTTACTATGCTCAAATACTGAATCATAATAATTACAATTTGAAAGGTGGATTACAGGAAACATCAGTCCTTGAGCTATGGACACAATTCTGAAAATGGACAATCTGCAAATAGAAAGGGAGTTTATATATTAGAAATATAGTTTATAGTGTCAATGACTCACCTGCTCTAATAGGTAAACTTTTGCAGTTAAATATCTGAACTTAGGTTTGTTTTGGAGTGGCTTTTTAAAGGAAAATTGTGTTTCTTGTTTCTGTAAAAGTTATGGTCTGTGTTCAACCATATGCATAGCCTCAGTAACCTCAAAGTCTTCTTGTAAACCTTGTTCAAATGCAGCCTAGCTGGAGACTTGGGTGAAGATTTGAGATGGCACATAGAATTTGTGAAGAGGTATACTAGCATCACATGAAAAAGTGAGAAATATTAAAAATGTCATCAATTAGAATTAAATTATTAATTAATCTTTGGACTTTTTATCATTTGTATGTAGAAATTATTATAAATTAGTATGGCTAGCCGCAAAGGTCCATTAGACATGGCTTGGTTGTCTCTAATAAACACTTAAAAGTCAATTTTCCACTTTAGATCAAAAAGAGAAAGAGTGAGAACTTGAAAATAGGAATAATATTATCTTGGTGTGTCTCCTTTCCATCTTAAGCAGGTTAAAAGCTATTTTTAATAGCAGACCTACTGAGGGAAGTCTTGTTATTTTTGAACTTTCAAGTCATTCTGTTTTAATCTGTGACCTGATATTTTTATGAGGCATTGTTGGGCTTGGGGGAGGAGGGTTTCCTGTCTGAATGCAATGAGCAACTTTTCCTTCAGCTTTCAAAATGTGAAGGTTATGAGAGGTCCAGCTACAGTCATGCAAAAATTATAATAATAAAAATGTAATGGAAACCAGGAACTTGGAATTCTTCAAAAGCATGAACCTTTTGCCCTTCCAAATCCAGCTTTTGCCTCTTTTCTTCAGTGTCAGATGTCATTTTTTTATTGATCATCACCAAATAGCTTTTTGTCCATGAACTTTATGAAATGGCCCTGAACATTTGGCTGTATTGTAAAATAGATATTTTGTGGGTAAAAAAAAAAGAGTGCAAGGACACACAGAATTCCCTGATATTTATCCCTAATATCCTTGTATTAATACTTAAAATTAATTTTGTTGTCAAACACACACTTGCTTTGACACACTGATTCCAAATTTTAAATCTGTTTGTTTTGTGTTTCTTCAGTACTAACTGCGTAGCCAGCACCTCTTTCTACTGTCTCCTGTCTTCTCCTTCACCAGAGATCCTCAACCCCTGCATTCCAGAACTCACCAATGTTTGTAGCAATACCATGTAGAAATCTAGGGACAGCAGTGTTAGCTCCTCTCTCTCTCCTCCTGAGTTGCTAAGACCCCTGAGCCACCTCATCAATCATCAGTTTTCTTTATTTATGTCCCCCATAGCCCAGTTGCTTAAGGTATGATACCCTACAGAAAAAATCTGTCATATGGATTAACAGTTATTTCCAAAAGATGCAGAAGGGAGGTGGGAGAAGAAACAAGAGCAAGCAATATGCAAGTATTTAGCGGAGCAAGAAACATAATGGAATGTTGATGAATTGTTGAATATTGGAAATATGGAATATTGATGAAATGGTTGAAGTGTCTCCAGTGCAATAGCTATGTCCTCATGGCATTCTCAGCTTTGATTGAATTCATTATATGATGCACAAAGTTAGCACTTTTCAACATCTTGATCTTTGCAGGTGGGAAATAATGCAGTCTAATAATTAGACTAAGGGGTTGTCAGGATTTCAGAACTGTTCTTGAGTCTACATTGATTCATCAATCAATCTGAAAAAAGAAAAAGGAAAAAAAAGCAAAAAAGAAGACCCATTGTGTCTTTCCGTTTACCTGTGTCAGTGGACTTAATTGGTCCTGCTAGTGAATGTGTTGAATGACTAAAGTCCCAGAAGGAAAGATGCTATGAGAACATAAAGTTGTTTTACTTATGAGTTCAAGAACATCACACTGTTTTAACAGGCAAGGCTCTAATGCCAATAATGCTCTCCTCATCTCCCTTGTTTCTTGTAAAACTCTATTTCCTATGGCTGGGAGCTATTTCTGAGGATACTGTTCTTTATGTAACACTATATATTCAAGAAGCCCAGGGAAAAAAAAAAAAAAAAAGAGGGCATGTCTTCTGTCTCCCTCTTCCTAGAAAATAACATAGTAGCTAAATTAAGATGTATCTTGACAAGAGTTGTGAATAATCATTAAGTAACAAAAGAACAGAAACAAAGAACATTCAGGAAATAATGCATTAGCTTTCACTAGTGATCATCAAAGATATAAAAGGTACTTAATTTGTAAAGTTTTTAAAGTGCAGGACTAGAATTTGCACTTTGGGTTTGCTGAAGGATTGTGAGATTTAGCATGAATGAGTTTATGGATTTCTTCCCCACTGTTCAGCATATCTTTTAGGTGCAAATAGGACAATAAACATGTAATTGCAGGAGAAAACAGAACATCAGCTTTTCAGTTCTATAACTGTTAACTTCAAATTTCCTCAGACAGCCAAATAGTTATTTGTGATTCTCGGGTCCAGATGTACAGTTAATATCTGAAGGTAAAATGTTCTATGGAATTAGTCCCTCTCATCTTGAGTGAAAGGCTTGATTTTTAGTTTTAAAGATATATTTGTCTGAACATTGATATTTGTTAGCGCGTGGGTTGATTACCATGACTAAGTGATTGTTAAGAAAGGGCTACTCCAAGTTTAGTTGGAATGATGTTAACTTCATGAGAAAAGCTAGTTTTTGCTGAACTGGAGTAAAATAGGTTAAAAATAAAAAATCTCTAGCAGAAATCCGGAAGATTATTTTGAACAGTATTTTGTAATACGTTTGGAAAACCAGTCACTGGTTAATCGTACATAAAGATATATTGAGTGATTTATGTCATGCAAATAAAAGAGAAATGAAAAGAAGCTGAGTTAAATAACTTATTAGTTCTTTCAAATATAAAAAATCAGAATGATGTTAATGTAAGATACTGCACTGACAGTCTAGTCCCTGAATTACTACAATGTTATTTTTACTACAGCTTGGTTTACTACAGGCTATGTTTTATCCTTCCTGTGCAGTTTTACCCTATTTTCTTCAGCACTGTTCCAAATCATTGCCTAAAAAACGTGTTTTTATGGTTGACAGTGGATTTTTATCTCCATGATTTGTGATGCATTTGACCTTTGTAGAAGATGCATTGGGGCTTAATTCTGCTGTGGGTGTTTACTTACCAGGGACTCAGACTGAGACACATACAACCAAGTTTACATAAGCCGAACAGTCATTAGGGGATAATGACTTTCAGTTAGTACTATCTGAGGCTGAATTTGAAGCAGCATCGTAAGGGTCAAAGGCTTTGACTCGTATTTCCTTTTCCCCTCTCCTTAGCAACTTATCAGACTTTTATCTTGTTATCAGCAGCTGTTTAAACAAAGATGTGAAGACACATGTGTATTTCCTTTGAAAGAATCAACAAGAAGTATTTTGAAAATGGTGTTTTCTCGAAGATGGGTTTGAAAAAGTAGCAAAATCATCTTGTGGAGGTTATTTATTTATCAGCTTGCATTTAACAGTGATGAAAATAATGATGAGCTTCTGAATATAGACTTCTTGTATTTAATGAGCATGAAGGATGTTAAATCAACCTTGGGAAGAAAGTCCCTTCCATTTATTAATGGAGGCAAAAAAAAAAGAGTTATCTGATACTGCTCAATTCATACAACTTAGTTTTATCATCAGTTTCCTACAGAGGCAGGAAAAGACTATGAACCTCTGAAATCTTTCTGACAACACCAGTAAACAGTTATGATACATTCTTTGGTGTTTGGTGCTTTTTTAGAGTTACTTTTGTGTAAGTGGAAGACGATTGAAATTCTTTTCCTTTATTGAAATAGAGCAGGGTGGGAAGGAAGATTATTAGTGCCAAAATTAAATCACAAATAGTTTGTAATTGTTAGTCCCCTTCTACTTTTAACTTGGAGGCCAGGAACTCAATGGACCAGTGAGCAGACCTATTAACAATATCTCATGAACTTGAAAGTTGCTTTTCTTGAAAGGCATAGTGATAATCGCATTGCTTGCAACATGGTTCATACTTTCTCTGTAACAGGAAAGGACTTTAAAGAAATATTGAAATTTTAAAGATTTTTATTATTATTATTTCTAGGAAGGAAAGGGGGAAAAAAACCCAACACTCCAGAAGGTCAGGCCTTCTGACCTCCTACCCTGCTTAGGTAGGGAGCAGATCCAGATAAACTGCTCTAAGTTCATGAGGGAAAAGACCTGATTTACAAAAGCTTATGTTGTAAGACACATGAATTAAATCATTACAGAGTAGAACTAAACCTAAGATTTTCTAACAATGGATTGAACAAATCATTGTGTATACTACAAAACAGTGATGTGCCTTTATTTCAGAGTAGTCACAGGTGGTGGTCTGAAAATAGAATTTCCATGTTGTTTTATTAGGTGATGTCACTAAGATGATGAGCACTAAATCCTAGCACATAGGTGGCACCTCACCTTCTAAAACTGTCCCAAAACTGTACTTTTTTTTACTTCCCTTTCCTTACTATCCATCCCATTTCCTTATACAATCTTTACTTTCTGTGCACCACTTGTACACCCACAACTGAGGTCCAGCATCAGCTCTTTAATCTCTCTTTGGCTTGTGTTCTAGGTTCCCAACAGTAATGTTCCTCTGAGAAATTAAAACAAACTGAAGACTGGAGGGATGCTTCAAAGAATATGTGCTTTCATTGAAGGTAGTGCTTTTTAGAAACTGGTAAGAAATTCATCCAGCATTCCCATGATAATACTCTTGTGCTACAGTGTTTCCAGTCTGCTTTGTAAAGAAGGTTCCCACACACTGTGAGTACAATGATGGTTACAAATACCACAACTTTAAAATTAATATAAGCTCATTCAGCACTTTTTAAGCTATGATTGAACTATTGCTCAAAAACTTGTTAATCAAGAGTTCTGTTTTGAATTGATCCAGGCACATTTTAACTAACACTAACATTAGGCCAGAATCATTGCAATGAGTTAAAGAAAGCATGATCAAAACTTATGGATCTCTCTGCCTTAACAAAGAAGTGAATTAACTTCAATGTAAAATCTGATAGCCTTCATTGCAAACAAACCAGATTTGCATTGGTTGATTTCCCAGTGCATAGAAAATCTTTAATTCTATAAATCTTTTTGGGAAAGGGGAAATACTTTACGAGTCAGATATGGAAATATATTCTACAAAACCTTCTGTTAGAATAATTTCAGTAAATATTAATTAGAAGTCCTAATTTACAAAATTTCTTTAGACACCTGATATAATGGGTGAAATGAGTTCCTTTTGGATCCATTATTTTGTAAGAAATGCAGTGCTTACAGTCCAAGAAGGAAGAAAAAAGTAAGAGAGCAGGCCTTAATACATTTGAAATATTCTCCTAAGATTTTATGTTAAATGCCATCTTTCCATCCATGACAACTGTCAGTGCATTTAAACATTTAAAAAAAAAAAAGTAAAATAAAAGGACTGTTTGATCTGGAAAATCTGAGAAAGTCAGAAAGAGTCTGGAAAGCCTTCTTGTTGAATTGGGAGTGTTCAAAGAAAGAGGTCAACAGCTCTTTAAAACAGTGCCGTATCAATAAGTAAAACTATAAATATGGTTGAGGAAAACCGACTTTAGAATGCATTATGTCTTGGTAGACAACTGATCAAAGGGATGCCATCTGAATGAGTTATACGCAGATTTTCCCTACTTAACGTGTTAACTCCAAGGCCCAATTAGGATCTCTGCATATATGTAACAATATAAGGAGCACAGTCCTGATTTCTACCTACATACTGGCAATTTACAAGTGACATGTGCTTCCTTTTGAAAGCTCAATTCAAGTTAGTCCCACTTTTCTCTTCCTCAAAGCACCGCCATTCCATAAATTGCCTTTCATTAGCTGGTTTTACTCACTTTTTAAAATACCTTCTTTTTAGCTGGTTAACATCTGTCCCTATTTTGCAAGCAATTTTGGAGGCTTCTAATTCTCAGAGCCACTCTGTCACTAAGCCTCCAGGTATTCTAGTTACTGCAGCAGAATAAGCTCTCCTGAACAGACCATGCTACAGATTATTTTGGTGAAGGTCCAGTCCTTTATTATAAAGAACAATTCATTTGTCCAGGTTCAAAAACTGTAAACATCCCCTTTAAACTAATATCCAGAAGACAATAGTTTAGTTTATCCATCTATCAATTTTGGCTTCATTTTAGCAGAGACTCCATTAGCAAATGTTATTTGATGTGCTTCTAAGTCCCAGAACGCAGGAGAAGAGTCTTTTCAAGCTTGACATGTAAATTGCAGTGTAGAGAAATGACTACTGACTGCATTTATTACCTACATTATTGGCCAATTTGTCACTTGCTACTGAAACCACTTGCTGGCTCTGCCAGTCAGAAAAAGCATCCCACAATAGGAGTGAAGGGAGGAGGTGAGCTGTGAGAAATCAGTTTGTCATCAGGTTATGAGATAAGGAAGGAATGGGAAGAAAGGTATATGAAGTCATTAATGTATTAGTGAGCTAATTATCTTTCATTCTCCCACCCACCTGTGTGTGCCTGTGTGTCCCTTTAGTGATGGTGCTACAGGAGCCCAATTCAGTGGGATGGTTAAGCATTCTTCCCAGGTGTTTGAAAAAGTGGATGTGATTATTAGTTGCAGAAAGGTAATTTACCACTCATTATTTTCTACCAAAATGGCTACTCTGTGAGATGAAGTTAAAGGAGATCTCAGGTGTCAACTCAACAGTTGATGGGGCATTTAGAAAAACAACCTTCCAAGCAGCTCAATAGCAGGAACATTAAACCTCAACTATGTCTCTGGCATCTCATACTAACAGAGCTTGTTTCTATGAAGAAGGCCGTTCACTTGCTTGTTGTTTTATCTGGCACTGCTCCCTGCACAAAAATCAATCTCCAATTCCTTTTAATGTCGAGCACTAAATCCAGAAAGCAAAAGAAAGCATATGAGTCTTGCATTTATTATAGCAGCCTCTTGTACTTGGCTTCAGGGCAGCCTTCTAATCAAGGGAATGAATAAACAGTCATTGACTCACTTTCAGGGAACATGGGAGACAGCTCGATCTTCCTGAAGGCCAGCATGGAGAAGGGGCCTCCAAATCATAAATCAAAACACTATCAGCCCGTTAATTTAGCCTGGCAATTATTAAGATGTTAAAGCATTGTACTACTAGGTTTATTGGTGGAGGCTGAGGGACAAATGCAAACTTCCTTAAATCTCTACCTTCATGGAAAATGGAGATATCTTACAACCAATGTAACATTTCAAACGACAGATTATTTTTAGTTTTAGTTTTCATATTTGCACCTCTATCTAAAAGCTGTATAAGTATGAACTTATACGTGAACATATGTATATGTATTTTTCTGCATGTAAATAGTCATAAATAGTCATGAAGAGTGCTTAATAAGACAAAGTCGCATTTCATAACAACCATTTCCTGTGGAGCAGATTCACTGGATATATACAGAATTATTACATTAATTATCCAAACTACTGTGATCCCTTCAAAATGAGTGGGAGATTCCCCACAGCCTTTCCTTTAGGATCACAGCAGTCTCAGAATCTGATTTGGTTCCTCGAATAAGTACTCAACACAAGTCCAGGATATAAAAAATGAGTGGCATCATCTTCCTTTTTTCTGAGTATTTGCTAAATGAGAAGTGGAGCATGTTCCAGGTAGACACAATGAATCTTTAGACACTCTTACTTTGCTTTTAAATGGTATTTTATATTCTTCATGGTTTCAGAGAAAAGTGTGAAAAAGGATATCCTGAAGTATCTGTCTGAGAAGAAAAATATAACAATTTCTATCTATTTACTATTGTTTAATATAAAAATTTTCAAGGACTGCTTTCTTTCTTGTTGTTTTGTTTGGGTTTTTTTAGTATTTGAGTTTGGAAATGAACTAAAAATGAAAAAAACTTCTTTAGTTCTTCTTAGATTTGTAAAATTTTCTAAAACATTAAATGATACATTTTAGGAATTTCAGCTAAAGTTAAAAGTCTAAAACAAAATTTATACAATTTCTTCTTATTATGTAGCCTGCAATAGCACAGATTCTTTTATGTGGCTAATGGTCTGTTCCCAGCTAAACCATCACAATTTCAGTTTCTCCATAATTGTGCCAATTGTGATTAGGACAACAGCATATCAGATGGCCCACTGCTACAAAGTATTTCTAAAAACCTGTAGTTGATAAAGATATTCACATTACCCTCTCCTTATTAGCTGAAAAATTAGGTTTAAATCCCTTCAGAAAATAGAAAGCTGAAAGGCTGAATGTCACAGCAAATAATAGAATTTCAGTAATCCCAAATTGCTCATCAGGCATAACAGATAATGAAGCACGCTGTTGCAGCCAACAGCAACTTCTGATTTACTCACCCAAAGAAGGAAGACAATACTTCAAAATCTTCTCAGTCTGTGGATTTTTATATAGTACTTTTAGTGTTTAGATGTCTGTATTTAATGACCTTGAAACATTAAAACAATTTGATTAAGGTAGGCATCACATGAAAAAAAGAACATATTCATCCAACCATTCAGCCCTGCAGGAAATCCTAATTTCTTGTCATGCCATAGAATTGTGCATCATTGCTTTCCCAAGTGATACTTTCTGATTGCTATAGATTTGTCATATAGTTTTCTACACACCTTCTTTTTTCTTTATTTATTTCTTGCTTGCTTGCTTTCCCACTTTACTGTTTTGTTTTGCTTGCTTTTTTTAACTTTGTTTCTTTTAATTTCTTTCTTTTCCTTCCTTTCTTCCTCCCTCTTCCTGTCTCTACCTCTTTTTCTCTCTCTTCTTAAAGTTTAATAAAACTGAATCCCAGCTGAGATTTTTCAAACACATCGTCATAAAATTAAATTATTCTGACCTTTCTGATGTCTATTCCATTTTGTAATAAAAAGATGAGTAAAAAAGGCAACCAGTATTTCAAATACCTCAAATAATTACAGTTGTCCAAAAAAAACAATTAGTTCTTTTAAAAAAAAAATTCCAGAAACTATAATCAAAACTAGTTTTGCCAATTTATCAACATTTCCTGTCTTTTAAATGATATAGGAAACAGGAATCAAAGCAAGATAATTAAAAAGGGAGAAAGAAAAAAAAAAAAAAAAAAAAAAGATGGTATACACCTGCTTAGCAGAATTTATAGTTCAACTCTCTTGGCTGTACCAATCATTTAGAACATTAATTTGTCTTTTAAAGGATTAATGTGTTTAATTAAGTTTATGAAGTAATTCCTTAAAGGCTAAGCCTGTATCTGACAGAATAATGAATTCTTTGGAAAGGGGGAAAAAAAAAAAAAAAAAAAGAAAAAGAAAACATAGCTTCACCCTATACCAGCTTTCATGTTTTTTTCACACAATAAAACCTTCTGAGTTAGTTCCAGCATAACAGGTGGTTCCCTGCATTATATTTGCTCTTTATTCTTTGTTCAGATTATGTATATAAAGGAAATACTCAATCTCCAATTATGTTCTCTATAATTAGCAGAGTCCTCTCTAAGTCCTGAAATCAGAATAAATATAGTAACTGTAAATGATAAATATGTAACATCATCTATTGTTGGATCTCTCACTGGCTTAGTTGACTGTCCTTTTCTTTACAAAAATACTGATGACAATTCTTTCATGAGCTTCCTGAACCATTCTCAGCCTCTCAGCATGTGACGGGAATGAGGAAATACTGTTACTGATGCCTCCAAATGCCGAAAACAGCTTGACTCAAATATTTTGTCAGTGTCTATCCTTAGATTGACCTTAATATTTTAAAGCTCTAATATGCATCAATTTCCTAAGTACAAGCTTCCTGAAAGAATTGACCTCAGGCCTAGAAGACCTTCTTGGATAGTCACACACAATTTCTGCAATGTTTTTTAAGCTTTACCTCAGGCAAATAAATTCACTGGCAATTGTCCCACTATTCTTAAGCTGATTCCCAAAGAACCAACTTCACAACATTTTAGAGAACCAGATCTTCTGGTGTCACATATTTATGGTCTTGATTTCAACTACAATTATCTGAAGGCAATCTCAAAATAAATCTTAATTTTCTATGCATGAAAATAGTTCATATTACTACAAATTACTATGTGTTGCTAAGTTAATATTATTTTTTTGAAGTGTGGTGATCACTTAACCGCCCCTTCCTGTATTTGGAAAATAAAATAATCCTTATAAGTAAAAATGATAAGTATTGCCTATTTCATTTATTAATTTGTACTTCATTATATTTACATCAAAACTTACATCCCTTTTTTCAGGATGTAATTGTCTGATTCTGTCATTGCTTGCCCTTTATATGGTTTGTGTTTTATCAGTGAAGGGAAATGCACGTTACTCATAACTACATCAATTCTTTTTTCCCTTGACCCGACTATGAACTTATATTCAAATGATCATGTTGTCGCTTCTTTTTCTGTTATTGACATTTGAAGACCAGGATGAGAACTGGAATTGCATCATTATGTTTTAGAAAGTTAATAGTCCATTTCTGTTGAGCCTTTTTCTTTTGTTTATTTCTCAGGAAATAAGATGTTTTCTTTCAAAATGGTGTGAATGCTGTTTTAAAAGTCTGACGCCCCCAGAGAAAAAATGGCAGATGTAAGAAAATTAACTTATATAGTGGCAATTTACATTAGCTGGAGATGATGCTTTGATTTTGAAAAATTAGCACCTGGACTTAGTTTGGTTTTGCTTCTTATTTGCATGTTATCATCATTAACTTAGCAATATAAAGAAAAAATTGTAGTAAATACAAATAGTCAGTTGGTTATACTGAGATGTGCTTCAAGAGGTATCTGCTGGAATAAGTCCAGTAAAATCCTCCACAGTGTTTCACAGAAGCAGGTGGGAGGTGGAGACTTCATTTTCCTTGGGGTCTGCAAAATCTCTGAAGTAGGTGAAAAGGGTGAAAAAGAAAATGGTAAATGTAATACATTTATTCTTTTAAATAGTCTGTCTTTAGGAACTAAGCTTTTTTCCCTCCTTTGAGTAATGTCTTTAGGAAGATAAACACCTCATCCACATTTCCTTCAAAGTGTGTACCTGTGTCTCTAATCGTTGATCCTCTCTCTTATCCTATCTCTTGATAATTTGATCTTCTTGGCATTCAGAGCTATTTAGCATTACAGGATCAGTTTAGAAAAAACCAAGACCCTCTTCTATGTGATTTTTAACATGTCTTTATTTTGAATGTAGATATATTGTTCTCTGCTTGAATACGTGTCCCCTCAAGATTAGCAGGCGTACAGTCCCCCATGCAAAGATTTGCTTTGAAGCCAGAAAGTTTCTGTCCAAAAAGTTGCAACAAAGAAGCAGTGTTGAAGATGAAATAACACATTCATCTTTTAGGTAAAATGCTTTTTCTATTCCAGCAACAGTCTCTTGAGTACGCACAGACATATATATCAATTTATGTTTCCCTTCTGATCCTTAAGAGTTGCAACACAATGACGAAGTAATTTTCCAAGGCCTTTATGGTCTAGGACTGAAAATATTTTCTCATTTTATAGCAGTAGCACACACTAATTACTGTCGTCGTCGTCATCATTGGGTATTTTCCACACACCAAAAGATTCTTCAGACATCTCCAAATGTATCTGAGCATACAGACAACTAAAACTCTATACATGTTATATCTGTCTGATCCCCAAATCCCCATGCAAATATAGTACAAAAGTTTGCCTTTTGAACATTCCTAAACTACTTTTAAAATCAAATGCTTTTGCATGTCAGATTACTATAAGACTAATGCAAAAATGCAATTTGTTCTTACAAATGCTTTTGTCTGCCTAGCTTGATTATGAAGAATAGTGTCTGTGGTTTGAAAAGGTGGACTCAAGTCATTTAGATCATAATTATATTGATCTTTATACCAATACCTGTTATTTTGGGGGTTTTTGTTTCTCTATCATAATTTACAAGTGAAATGTCATGTTGAAAAATATGTTTCCATAGCCATGCTTAGTCTAGTCATGTGAGCCAGCAATATGGATGTAAAATTGAATTGTAAAATGGCAAGATTATATTCTTAACTACAATGACTTGCAAATTATACACTGCACAGGCTACAATGAGGGTAGTGGGCATCCTCTTAAGTTTTGTGAAATTTAAATTTGCATCAATTCCAGGCAAGGCCACTGAAATCCTGTGATGTTGAGAAGTGATTCTCTTACTTTCATTTCTCTTGCTTAAATGTTTAACATTTAATAACAGAATAATATCCTCAGGGAAGTGGTGGATTCCCCATCATTGGACGCTTTTACTAGTGCTGGGCCATCTCGTCTAGACCATGCTTTTGACAAGAAAGGTTGGTTGAGGTGATCTTTGAGGTCTCTCCCAACCTGATATTCTATGGTTCTATCCTTCATTTGCCATACATCTGTTTTGTTTGGCATGGAACATCCAAGATGGAGTTTTGGAGGTGGCAGATATGCCACTGACATCCTGTACATTCTGAAACAGCAGCCAGATGTTGTCATTCCTAAAGGCATCTGAAAAGGCACTATATGTAGGAGTTAAGGGCCCTGATTATTGTGTGTTGTTTGTAGTCCAGGTAGTCCTGGATCTGCAGACACAGCTATTCAAAAAGGTTGATTCTATTTCATGAAAGATATTCTCATTTATGCTTTGTGTGGCTGAAGCTGTGTTCATCATCACATTTCTGCCCTTTTTACTTTTAAGGCAAATTGCTGAATTTACTGAAATTAAGTGGTAAAGGTGCAATGGTACTAACGCCCTGGACTATACTTCTCGTATCCAAAATATTTAAGCTTTTAAACTTTAAACTTAAAATTAAGGCATAAAGTTTCTTAATTTCTGGAATAAAATTTACAGGCCCTGGTTATTAAAACTAAACCCTGTAATTTATATAAAGCAAACATTTTGTAACGTTCCATTCCAATTAATGGAACTAAATAGATTAGGAAAATCTCCTTTGATGGCCTCAATAATAGGTAGGCTGAATCATTCAGAAGTGTCTGTAAATAGCAGATCAATCCATTAGGTTTTGTTAGCTAGGATAGTACACTTATTCTTGTTACCACAAGCATACATCATCATTTCTGTTCCATAGAAATTCATATGTAAATTAGGAATGTAATATATTAATGGTTTCCAAAGCAATTTACTATTTCAGAAGCCTGTTTGGAAGTGAGCAACCACCTGGAGATCTCAGAAGCTTAAAACATAGGTTTCCTTTGCTATGTTTTGTAGAATGTGGTCTTTTGTTTTGCATAAAAAAATCTTTTAGTACATGAAATTCAGCATAAGGAGCATAAGAGAGTGGCTCTGAGTGTTTATAAAGACTGCGTTTTCACGTGAAGATTTTCACCTATTCTTCTCTGTTTGAAGTATCTCCTCAACAACAATGTATTTCATCCAGCATATGTCATTAACCAGAGTTATATTATTGCTATCGAGTTATTTCATACTCTCAGTATTTGGGAAAAATAGATGTGTCAGATAGTTGACACCTAAATCTACCTTAGCTACAGATATAGCCAATAGAAAGCAAGCTATTTCAGAGAATGATTAAGGGTATTTATTATAGCACTTTCTCTGAGTTCCCCTCTGGAAAAGAATTCTGCCAGTGTCTCCATGTCTATAAGTATTTGGAGTAATTAACCATTTCTCATACTCAGCTGAGTTAGTCATTTACAAGGTGTGATTAGTTGCTGCCATTTCCTTGGTAATGTGTGATTAATGTGGATCTCAGCTGTCTGATAGCACATCATTAACAAGAACTTCCTGGAAAAAAATTGCATGTGAACATTTCATTGTAGTTTTTTGGGGATCTTGGAAAGATTAGGTACACATTAGGATATCAAATTCTAGCTTTGCTTGCAAGATTAATGCTTAAATTCAGGGAGATGAGTGAGATGGCGTCACTCATTCTAAGCAGAGTTCCTTTTGTCCCTGTTGTTTGATGTGTCAGTGTCACACTAGAGAAAAGTGAGACAAACACATCCTGTTGCAAAACCTGGGAGATGTAAAGATGGGATACAAAAGCTCTGTTACTTTTTTAGTTGCAGCATGTGAAGGAAAACAGAGTTTCTAATTGTAAGCTGAAATTGCCTGAGCATACACCTCGTAGCCTGAACTCTGCTCTGGCTCTGATGAGCTGATTACATTCAGATCATCAGCATTTCAGCAATGTCGGGACCAGTGTCTGAATATGTACCACTCTCTGTTTGTGTTATCTCTATTTGCCTGGCCTGGCCTTTTTCATAATGAGACGCTCCAATGTTTCTTCTCTTGAAAGTTTGTACTTAGTTGACTTCTCTTAGCTGACCTCTCCTCATTAACTTCGAGTTCCTAACAAGCTGAAGATTTCTGAAGGTGTTTCCAGACTTTTTTTGAATAACGTATCTAATTCAAGATAACCCACTTTATTCATGCCATTGTGCTAATTGTAACTGACAGATTTTGTGAGAAAAAGTGTCACAGTCACAGGGTTCTTGCTAAAATACCAGTTTTATTAATTATGCCATAACATCAGTAACATATTTCTTTTATGAGCAATTGAGTGTTATGTACTCTGTTTCTAATTTGAAACATAAGTTATAACTCATCCCAGAAGTGGCAGTCATTTCAAGGCTGGGTCCAGTGATTCCTTTCTGTTGGTTAATCTGTGACAGTGGGATCGTTTATCCCTATTGGTGAAGTACTATTTATGCTAATTTCCTGCTATCCTTTTTTTTTATATTTCTTTGTGTTTTACTCAAAAGTATTAAAAATAACCTGCAGTTGAAGATCAGATTAAATGGAGCTTCAGCTTGCCATGCCAGATGAGTTCACACCTTTAGAAAAACCAAGAAAATTGATTAAAAAGTGAAGATATCATACACAAATAAATCATAGCTTTAGTGTGTGGTATGGGATGTGTTTTATTTATCCTACTTTCCATATTGATAATATTTAAGAAATAGGGACAAAACTCTTAGAAACTTCTAGGACTGCAGGCTGCTGGCTAGAGGTTAAGCTTCCAGAATCGTGGCAATAAACCAAACCTGCTGCTCTGACCATACAGCAAAAACCAAGTGCTTCCATACCCAGAGGGACAGATCAAGCACCTTGGCTTTACCACATCGGTGCCTGCTGCAGGCTTGGTGGCACAGGTAAATATTCTCTGCTTCCTAATGGTGAGCCAATGTGGTATTTGCAATTCCAGATAACTCCTGCTCACAACTACTACAAGGGTAAGGTGAATGTACAGTTATTTTGTATCTCCTTTTGTCTGAAAAACGCTGCTATCTTGACTTCTTTTACCCATCTGTTGGAGAATGGTGATGTGCTTTCCTGTTCATCAGCATCCTGTTCACCAGCATCCCCAAACTGCGCTCAGTGTTGACTTTGCACAATTGAAAAAATCTGTTCTAAACTTTAAATCCATCTCTGGAAATGACCACAG
This sequence comes from Gallinago jamesoni, assembly GCA_025769975.1. Classification (NCBI taxonomy): domain Eukaryota; kingdom Metazoa; phylum Chordata; class Aves; order Charadriiformes; family Scolopacidae; genus Gallinago; species Gallinago jamesoni. The sequence goes on from JAOQGH010000040.1 coordinate 43,832,939, forward strand.
ATTTCTGAGGGGCTACCATTATTCCTTTGTTATGTTGCCTACATTCCCTGCCTACATTTCTGAAAGAAGTTGAAAGCAAGTACAGAATAAAAGTTCAGATAACACTATGGAGCTTCAGAGATAAATATTGCAGGGCCCCAAAAGCAGAAAATATCCCTTAGTGTAAGCCCTTGGTTTTTGAACATCTCAGGTAATCTGAACAAATGCTACCTTAGTCTTCTCCATTTTTGTCTTTGCATTATGGAGTCCCGTAAAACACATGTTGTAGCATTTTACTATGATATTAGGAAAGCTTCTAAAATTTCTAACCTAATGATAGATTCCTTTAGTCATCTTTGATGTAGGACAGGGTGTCTGGCTGTGACTTTGTCAGCTAGGGTCACCTGGCAGGGTCCACACCTGTTTGTAGACACATTGAAAGGTTCTCTAGGGACGGGAAACCAACATTGAGAAGAGTATACCCTGGAAATCTGTAGCATATTCTGACCTCACAATGTGATTAAACCAAAAGAAAGAGAGAGGAAAAAAAAAAAAAAAGAAAACCAGTGTGGGCTATTAATCAAAAAGCAGTAAAAGCAGTAAAGGTCTATAAAATCTGGAGGGAAGTTCACTGAATTGCAGACCTAATGCCTGTGGAAGGACATGCTCGAGTTAGGAAACAAGCTGTTGTCTGAAATATCTGCTGTAAACAGATCCACTTAAGTGTATCTGAGTCTTCAGCCCTGCCAAGGGCTACTGTGATAGTAATTCTGATATCAGATAGTGATATTTAGAAGGCAGATATAAAAAGGTGCTTGAATCCTAAAGATTACCTGCATAATGGGAACTATCTGATAATTTCCCAAGCGTGTGTCTGGACCTTGAAAACTGAAATTCCCACTCGTTGTTTTAGGGCTTCATTTCCTGTCAGGGTTGGTAAAAACTCACAGGAAAAGTCAGTGGATACTAGCTGATTTTGCCCACCCTTTCTTCAAAGTCTGAATAAAAGGTTTCAATATCTAAGACTATCAGTTCCCATCTCTAAGTTCACTAATTATAGGAAACAAACATCAGAAAGACATTAACTTTTAAGACACTGGGGTTTATGTCACTAAAAGACACAGTTCAAAGCTGGACATTCTCTTTCTCACTGTTTTTTTTTGTTGGTTTTTTTTTTTCTTAAAATCTGCCAGTCCTCTCACTCCATAAAAGATTTGTTAATGGAGACCCTTGTTCTGACTAAACATTAAAGAAAGAAAAATCTCCTTTGCTTACATGTGCAAATCTTTATCTCCATCTGTTTCTTATTCCATGTTTCAGGCCCATCTGTCTTCTTTATGATCTAGATGCTCTTTCTCATAACACTATCAATGTGGCAACTATGTTCATTTTTTTAATCATCTGGGAAATGTTTTTGCTTGAGTTTTGTATTTTTTATATTTTTGTCTGCTTCTCAAAGACTTATCTTAAAAACTTGTAAAGGTCATTTAGCTCCCATATAGATTGTTGTCCTCTTTATACTTCCAAAGAAGTTTCATTAGGAAAAAACACAAATCTGCTCCCTCCACAGTCCCTTGTGGTAGAATCAGAACAGGTATGGAAGATAAATCAGTCACTGTCTAATATCCATTTATCTCTGGATGCATAATAGAGACTTAATACCAAGCAGAAGGTTTTCAAGTTTTGCAGTACTGCCTGTTGTCCTCCCCCCACCCCGCCTTGTCAATAACACTCCACTGCAGAAGCTCTGGAGATAATTCTACAACAAAGACACAACCAGAAAGAACACTCATTTTATAGTGTTACAAAATAGGGGAAGAGTGTAAAAATTGAGAGAATAAAATATTTTTTTCTATTAGATTCAAACTTTACAGATTCATATATTAATTTCTGTAGAACTACATCGCATTAATCCTTACTTTATTCCCCTTTAGAATGAAGGGGAAGAAGCTAAGGCAAAATAGACAGACAGTGAGAAATGGCCTTCATCCTGGTCCACTGAATTCATTGACTTTACTTCAAGAAAACATACTTTATGTGATGCAAGATGAGAGTCATTTAACAGAGGCCTGGGAAAAAACAGTATTATATTTCAAGATTATTTTCTCTAGCTCATCACTGTGCTCCTTAGCACCACCTGGTTCCGTAGTACAAATGTATATATTACTTTTTGGCTCATTTGAGTCATTAAATGTTCTGCTTCCAGGAGTATGAACACAGACACTGATTCTATGTAATGAGACTGTTATGGAGAAAAGCTAAAATTGATCTGAAATGATGTTATAGTAGTAAGGAACAGAAATTCCTTTATTTAAGGGCTATTTTTTGTCTTATTACTGACATGTTAAAATGTCAATAAGGATGAAAGAAAAGCTCAGCAAAAGCTTGTTTGTACTTACCATACTCATGCAGGATGAATACTCCTGTTGTTATGGCATTTGCTAAAATGAGGCCATCCAGATTTCTAAAAGATAGAGTTTATTTAATTGGAAACAGATAATTGAATCTCTCTTCCTGTGAATGCATGGAAAACATGGTTAAGATAACGTCTGACCCTGCTAGTATCAAAAACAGAGAATAGATTTTTCCTTATCCTGGCAAATACAGGTTTCTGGTATTTCTAATATTTCTAATATTACATTGTTAGCTTTTTAAGATGTTATGGTGTTTTCAAATTAACAGTTTTCTCGTGGAGAATTCCATGCTAGTCATAGCAATGTCACAACTAAGCTATAGTTAGTCATGACTAAGCTACCAGGCTATGGTATCGATATGTTTATATTAATAATATTCTATCGGTTTTCAGTGGATTATTCAGATACATTGCCAACAGCTTATTTCTTAAACCATCTCTGAGGTGAAGGGAACCCTGAGTATACATAAGGCTGTTCTGTTACACTTAGAAATCCTTTGGGTAGTGTGTTATCAGCTCTTTCTTATCTCTGTAGCAATTAATATATAGTTTTGTGGTTTAGGCTACTGAAAATTTATAGTGTTGAGAATACAGAATCTTAGTTGGCTTTACCCTCAGATTACTGCTTTGAACGATGATTTTACACTGATTTATTTATTTATCTTTTTGTATTTATTACATCTAGATTGAACTGTGTACTCATAAAATGTTATTTAGAAGTTATCCAATAGGTTTATCTCATGTAAGTACTAAAGTGCTTAAGTACATAACATATCTACTATAATATACCTATATAATATTAGAAGCCAAGCTTTTCATGATTTAGTTTGGGATACCATGATATTGTGTCTACACATACATTATCATATTTAGTGATTCTTGACACTACAATTGATACGTTAGATCATAGCACCATGATTTAAATTCCCATACCCAGGAGGAGATTCAAGAAGGAAGCTAATGGAGTGTAGAATATATGCTACTAGATGCTCAGAAATGGTATTTCAAACATGATTGTATTTTAAGCCCTTTACAAATAATTTTTTTTTTAAAATGTGAAAAGTGTTTAACCACAGCCATTTTCTTTGCATGAGAATTCAATTCTGTTGACTTTGGATTATTAGAATGTGTATTTATTCCGAGGTAATTATAATTTACGAACTCCACTGATGTTTGGGGATTTTGTTTAGCAGCTGCACGGATTCTACTAATTTTCTGAAAACAGATCTTATTGTTCCTTCATACTTTACTTGAATTAATAAGGGTCTTCCTATTGCCTTAATGGGAACAGGATCAGACCAAAGAAATCAACTATATTTTTTTTACATATATATATGGGCAATACTGATACCACTGACACCTTTCTACATTCTTTGTCTTGATTTCTTGCTTATTATCATGGTCTGAGATATTGATGTAACTATATTTGTCTCTTATTAAATACCCTGCTTTACTTTTATTGCTCTGGAGACAGAAATGTACTGCTTCTGATAGCACAATTATCTGCTGATTCAGCTAAGAGGACTAGAGCTAAATGAGTTCTGGGACATAATCTATCCTATACAACTCCAGTTCATGCTAAATGTTTTAGTGGAAAATAGTGGGCTGGATGTTTACAGAACTGTAAACTGTGTGGTTTAATTCCTTACATGAAAACAAGATATTATTCTAGTCTTTAACCAGTGCTAACTGTAAAGTATCATTACTCTCCCCACCTCTCACACTGTTTTTTGTTTATTTTTTCACTCCAATTGCTTTTGTATTTGGAGAGTACTTATTCTCTAGGTTCATTATATGCAATCTTGCTTCTATATTTGAGTCCAGAAGGCTTTTGTGAAAGATGACTCATTCAAATACATGTGTACAGCTAACCTGCAGAAGCAAAGACAAACTACTAATTCTGTGATATTTAAGTGTTCAAACAAACTGATTCTTTTTCTACCATGGTCTTGTTTCTTACTGTTTAGTTAAATTCATTGTTTTGAAGAAGCTGTGTTGGTACAGCCTGTTTTCCTTCAAGAACAGCTCAAATTTGGAGAAACCTCCTTGTGTAAACAACATTCCAGATCCACTTTGTTCTAATGATACCTCAGTATTTGTTAAGAATACAGACAAAAGTTCATTGGTCTAATTTTCTAAACCTGACTCTATTGCGGTAAACCATGTTCAATTTCATAATGGAGACAGGGCGAGTGAACCATGTTATTTTACCATGTGTGAACAGCCACATAAAACCAGAGTTCAACTGTCACTGTTTTCCCTAAAAAAATTTCCTTCCTGGCAAGATGCTGAAATCATCTGGATGTAATTCACAATCTAAGACCTGTTGTGTGGAACATTTTCTACTGTCCAAAAAAAAAAAAAGTAAACTTTTTCCTTCACTTTTTTACCAACTTAGCAAATACTGTCCTTGGAAGATAATTTCATTTGCTGCAGAAATGTCTAGAGAGCACTCTTCCTTTTGAGAAAGTACAGGTGCTTCACCACAAATTAAGAATTCATCGTCTTACTCTGTGCTTTGTGTAGAAAATAATAAAAAAGATGTTAGGGTTGGTCACGCTGGAGATGTCTTGATAAATGTTCAAAGTGGAAATCAGCACAGGTTGCAATAGATTATGGAAAGATTTGTGGAAATAGGCATCTGATTTTGCCTCTACCAACAGCATTTTGAGCATGCAGCTGAGAATCCTTAAGATATTATGTCTAAAAGTGCAAGGGTATTAATTTTAAAAATAACATTTTAAGAGGCAAAATGATTGGGCATACTTAAAAACTAGCAATCAGAAGCTCACTTCACTTATCATGAAACAAATGTTATTCATTACGCTTTTAAGACTTCTTTCTTTTTGCTCCAAATAGCTTATGCTTATGGAATTCAGCTTTCATTAAAATCCAGCAGAGTTTTATCACTAATTTCAAAGCAGACAAAATTTCATCCTGGGATTCCAGTGGGATTAATTTCAGCATAAGGGACTATTCAGTTTGAATAGCAGCAAACGAATTTGGTCATAGAATAAAATAAACTCTTGGGTTTTAGTTTCTTTTGGCCATCTATAAGGTTTTCTTGTGCTGTAAAGGTACAACTAGGGGTTGTCCAAAACCACATAGCACTTTAAAAAGCAGCCAGATAAAGGATGCCTTCAACAGGTATAGTGTGAGTTACAAGGGACAACATATGTCTTAATTCAAAAGTGAAGGAATTAAAACCCACATTGCTTTTGTACAGTGAGTAGTTCAAGCTTTTCATTTTCTTGGCAAACTGCCTCTCCTTCTCTTTAACAGCATTAAATTCATGTGTTTATTTAAAATGTCCACATGTCTTCCACAATTTAGAAAGAACTCTCTCATTTATTTACCTAAACGAAGGCAGTAAAATTGATATACTTTACAGGGTTCTTTATTCTAACCATCTTTTTCTCTGATTTAAGGCTACTGTGGCTTGGCTTTCAATTTTTGCATCCTGCTATAAACTTACAGTCATCCTTTTCATCATCTCCTTGAATTATTCCTCTCCTTTTCCAAATTGAATATGGAGATTATGACAGGCACTAAACTGCTAATTAAGGTTATCACGCAGTAGAACAGGTAAAGCAAAATCAAAGTAAAGGAAAGTTTTCCTTCAATATTTGGAACCATTAACAATGTGCTTCAGACAAGTTGTAGGTGGTACAGAACAAGTTCAAGGGTTATTATCGTTATTGTCATTGGTCTTTCTTTGATAGTGTATCAGCTATACCAAAAATGAAGTGTAGGCGAAGGTTTATTTAAATTGGATTCCGAACATTAGTCAAACTCACAAAGCCTTAGTTGATAAGAGCTAGCAGAAAAAATCCAGCCCCTTATTAATTCTTCTAAAAGCTCACATATTTTGTCTCAGATGTGTATACAACCTGGTAAACATCCCACCTTCTTTTTCTGTCTTCTCTTTTTATTTTCCTTACATCTCTTTCTTCATGTCTTAGATACACAGGAAATGTTATGCTACTTTAACAACTCAAAGAGGTGCCATCTCTTTGTATTTCAGTTGTGTTCTGTTCTATTTCAGATCCCAAGAACATCAGTAGCAGGTTCTTGTTTAGATACCATTCATATGACATATCATATCTTAAACCATTTAACTTTACAAATACCAACATTTGCACACTCACATCAGTCAGCTCAGGTAGAATTTCTTAACTCTTTCCTTCTTCACATTCATGCTTAAAATGAAGGCATAACATGACCCATCTATTAGTATATTTCAAAGCATCCACTCAAAACAAGCTTATGTATTCTTTCACCAAGAAAAATATTGAAAAGTCATCACTGAAATCTCCGTAAGTATATAAATATCAAATTGGCAAAGTCATTCAAATCAGATTTGCATAAAATTTTGAATCACATTTCTTGATGCAAGGCCAAAAGTGAAAACACTACACTGACCATCTCCTTGGGAAAAAAACAAAACAACAACAAAAAAAACCCAAAACAACACCCCCCCCCCCCCCCAAAAAAAAAAAACCCAAAACTCCAGGAGTTGTTTGGTTTAAGGATGTTTAAAGATCTACTTCACCAAAAGTATTTAGGGAGCATTTTCATCTCCCAGTTGATTCTTTCAGAACAATTTGATCCTTACCTTTCAAACAACCTTTAAAATTCCTAACAAGTCCAAGGTCAGGACAAATTTTCTGAAGGCTACCCAGGTGTGTTCATATCAGCTGCACAATCTGCCCAAATGATATTGATTGATGAACAACAAAAGATACCATCTCTTAGGACACCAGAATGAAGGTAGAAAAGTTCGTAGTTACATGTTTCAGAAGAGGTAAATTCAGAAGCTAAAAGCAGTAGGAAAAACAAAACAAATCCTTTAGGGAAATGTTTAAAATATAGAATGGAAAGGATAACTGGAGCACAAAGATGTTTCACTCAGGTGCTCAAGAAACCACAATCTTATTATTGACAAAACACACATAAAGACATACACACAGACTGTCTTGTTGCAGTTGCAGGGATGTAGAATTTGTTTGTTTTATAATTTGAAATAAAGAGAGTAAGAAAAGGTGTATATAAACATTTCAACTAGGTTAGAGCAGAGTACTAGAGACACTGAAATATAGTCATAACACAGACACACACACACACAGAGTAACTGAAGGCAGGGGGAGCTGACAACAATTAACAAAGAAATGCATAGATTGGGTGCTAGAGACTATAGATAAGGTAAGGAATGAAACACCAGGAAAGATATGTATGAATAACCGATGTGGGGTACAGTAAGACTACAGAGCCAGACCCTTCTCGCTGTTGTCCAGTGACATGACAAAAGGCGTGGGAGCACAGATAGAAATGTAGGATATTTCCACATTTAAAAAAGTTCCTACAGCCAATAAAATTTTATGTTTTAAAGTTCCAGAAGGTTTTGCTTGTGCCTATTTTCTGTGATTCACTAGTCAAAGAATCTATTGAAACTCAGTAGATGTGCGATCAGAAGAGCTGAATACGCAGTGATACCTCCTTGAGGAATAGAGTAGGTGCTGTAAAATACACCAAATATAAAGTACTATAATTCATTTAAATAATTTAGTAGAGCAACACAATTATTAGAAATAAATTCCCTTTTCACAGATCTTCACATATCTTTAAACAGCAAAACATTACAAAAGGAACATAAAGAGAATCCAGGTTTTTGGAAGGTGGAGTAGATCAATAAGAATATGTCTTAAAATGAGACAGATAAAATTGGTGATTTTAAAATTTCACAACTTCCATCAGCACTAGCTCCTTTCTTTTAATTTAAAAATAAAATAAAAACCAAAGCTCAGCATTTCCCATGTGTTCACATGAGAATACTTTCTGAGTGCCCTCAAATGTTTTTCCACTAAAAGTAATCAACAAATCCACAATTTGGTTTGCTGTACATTGTTTCCTCTGATTCTGCAGAGATTAATGAACTCTATCTGACCTGCAAATGTTAAATGGGTTGCAAGTTATAATTTATTCAACTCATTTTGTCTCATTTTTTGTTGATTTGGTTTTTGTTTGGCTGTGATTTGATTTATTTATTTGCTACCATTAAAAAAAATATTTCCTGGATTGGATTAATGAATTTGCTTTGCAAGTCGCTAAATGATGAATTATTGATTACAAGCATTTAATATTAAAACTACTATAATAGCAGAGTAAGATATATGGTAATATCTCTCGGTTTTTGTTAAATTAGTAGGACTACTGGAACAAGGTTGCTGAAAAATACTTGTGCTGATGATGATCAAAATTAATCCAAATTTATTTTCTTGTATTACTCTGCAACATTCATTCCAAGGATATATTTCCCAAAATATTCCAGGCGACATACTCATTTTCTGGAATATTCATGGGTAAAGGAAGCTGAGCCTTGATCAGGCTGAGCCTTTATTTAAGTGCAATTTGCTCAGCCTGTCAAATCAGAGGCATTTCCCCGCACGCCGAAATACTCAGCAATGAACACCTTGGGAACATACAATACAAAGCCTATGGCATTCAACTGTTTTACAAGAGTAAATGTTTACCAGTAAGGGCTTTTTATCAAGATCATATTTTCCAAGGTGAGCACCTGAAATTCACAGTTCTACTTAAGTTCTTTGGATATCACTCTTAGTAAAAGAGCAGGGCTACAAATAATGAGCTTGCTTTTATGATTTCCCAGCATGCTTATATTCTGTAAGCAAAGAGCCAAACTTTTCTTCATGAAACATCCTGTCTTTGGTCTCTTGGGATTTATGGGTAGAATTTCTGAAGAAGACCAATGCAATTTTTTTCTCCCCAGTTGCAATGCACGTAGTGTATTTTATGTAATCAGGGAATAAAGAGAGAAGTGCTGGGATTAACGTAGCCGTTTCCTGCACCGAACTGAAACCTTGCTAATCAATTTTAAGTAACCAGCTAATGCATTTATGTAATAAACTAATCAATCTCAAACGCACATTTTGCCATTTGGATTGAATTTAATACCCCAGCATGCGATTAACTGACATTATTGACAATGGTTTGAACATGTAATTGGTGATTTGATATCACAATTGGTATTCTGTGCCTGAAAACAATTTTCTAATAAATTCATTACCATTAATTTATTCCTTCGTATTATTCTGCAGGACATATAGACTATAAAATGCTAACTAGATTGGAAAAGATGAATTCTTGAGGTTTTAACCACCAAATTCCTGACTTAGATTCTGTTTCCAGAGAATTTGTAAGAAAAAAAGAACACCAGCCACTGCTGCAAAAAATGCTATCACCATCTCTTCTACTATAAATAAAAAGAATAGAAATATTTTGCAGAACATCCAACTGAAACAAAATTATTTGGGCTGAGTCCATATACCTTTTACAGACATTTTGTGTTATGTTTAATGGCTACAGAATTACACAGAATCATAGAATCACAGAATGTTATGGGGTTGGAAGAGACTTCTGGAGATCATCTAGTCCAACCCCCCTGCCGAAGCAGGTCCACCCAGTGCCTAGAGCATGTTGGACAGGAATATGTCTGGGCAGGTTTTGAATGTCTTAACTCTTGTACGTTTTCACAGCGAGCATGATACTAGCACTATTTCAATAGAGAGAAATGTGTGCCACTTAGTAAAGAAACTTGGCATTTAGAGAGCACTGTCAGGAGTTTGGGCTACCAAGCCTTTAACTAGCAGATTCATTCGTTTATTCAGGTACTGAGTTTTCTGGGTGAATTTTCACACGTTCAGAAACCTCTTAGATAGAAGAGATCTGCTTCTCTCGGTGAGGGTCAATATATCATCCGCACAATCCATATGTTTAGACACTAAGATCCATCTACATCATGGCAGAACTGGATGTTGTTATCGGTAACCTATCTTTGCTAGTTGGGCATCTGTTCCAGCCATTAATAATCCCAATTATGGCAGTTACAAAACTTTCCTTGACAGCTTATTCTATTGTTTAACAATTCTTTCAGCAGTAAATCTTTTGTCCTAATATTTAGCCTACATTTTTCCCACTGAAGCTTGAGGCAATTATTTCTTGTTCTGTCTTCCTTGACGATGAAGCATAATTAATCTTTCTTCTTTATAGCATCCTTTTATGTTCCTGCAGTCTTTACCAAAGTACTGTTATATAATTCATTCATATTATTTATTTATTTCTCTAGATCTAGCACACAGATAATAAATAAAAAATAAATGACTGAAAAATAAGAGATTTGGAGAGGAGATGTGTGTGTGTGTATGTGTGCATGCATCCATATGTTCTTTCAAATGACACAAAACCAATCCACATTACCAAAAGCACCACTTTCTGCAAAGTTCACAGGGCTGTTCAGAGTCAATGACACAGTGTGTCATACTTGCTGGGTAATTATTTACCTTTCTGAGTACAATCTTTTAACAGATCAGGTTGAAATAGCTTTATCAAGAGGAAATGATATCCATAAGTGCAGTTGCCAGTAGTTCAAAGAAAAGAGACAAAGTACACAGTTCTTTTTCAAAATTTTAAATGTTGGAATTTCTAGAATTCAAATTAACTAACATAAAGCTCTTTATTCACATATAATGGTTGTAAATTGTACCTAATTTCCAGTCCAGTACGTTGGTGTTATTGTAATCTGTACAGTCTGGAGCTAAATAAAGCCAGCCTAATTTAAGATGATTTATAAACATAGAAGAAAATATTTTTACTACAATCTTAAACACTCATCACTTCCAAATAAATTTTCTTTGAGCATCTTGAATATTGAATACTCTGTACTGAAACTGCAGTAAAACTGTAAGTTATTTCACAATATTACATGAGGATGTAGCCTACTAAAACCAAGTATCTTACATGAATATGAAAGGCATCGTGTTTTGGGATATAAGAATTTTTTAGACATTAATTGTCAACCTTACTGCTATATAATTTAATTGCTGAGTGGTTAATTTTCAAATTGTAATTTTTTAAAAAAATATAATAAAACAAGAAATTAATCCTTGTGTGTCTTTCAAGGCATATTCTCTGTGCTACCAACCTGTTTCATTGAAACCCACTTGGCTTCAGTGGTGACAAAGATATCTTTCGTATGAAATTTCTAGTACCCAAGTAGGGAATCCACTCATCCCAGTTTGGGTGGTAGAGTTTCCTTACTCTTTATCACTGTGAGTAGGAAGTTCTCATCACCATTAGGATCTGATACATCCTTGTCGTGGTAAATAACAGTATTATCAACTTTGTGGATCCCTACGCATTGACAGAATTATTTGGTTGCTCTGATATGACACACAGTTAAACAGTGCAGGATCTGGCAAACATCAGGGTGGAAGTAAGCAGTTTTGTCAGTGAAATTATATATTCTGTCTTGCACACAAAAATTTTGAAAGCTTTTTAAATCACTGTTGATGATCAAAGCATTTCTGGTTTCCAAAGGCAGAGTTGCATGATGTTTAGCAGATTCATGTCCAGCAAAGCACTGGTTGAGTGTTGGGAGTTTTCGTTGTGCAGGTAGTTAGCTGCCAAAATTCAGGCTTGAACTGACTTTTTGACTTTTTTTCCCATATTACACATATTTATCACATATTACAACAACTTGAGGTCTGCTTGGGAAAGAGTCTGACCTCTGGTACTAGGATATGACTTAATAAATGTTTTCAGGATTGTTTGGTAGTTGTTTTGTTGCAATAAAAAGATGCAATGACAACATGAACATATACCGAGTGCCTGGGAAGAACAAAATGTTTTCCCACGCAAAGTTTCATCTGTGGCACATGAACACCACATTTTTTCTTGTCCCTGGACAGATTTTCTGGGTTTGTGCAAAGTATGATCTAGTCAAGGCAATTAGGAGAGACAATGGGATGCATAGGGTTCTGTTTATAGGGTAACAAAGAGGGGGGGAGGAAAGAAACTAGTCCTGTGCTCAAGGATTGGTAGTTACTAGTAGTTATTTTAAAAAGAAAATTAGTTGTTTGTTGTTTTTGTTTTTTTTTCTTACAGTGGCTTGCTAAATGCATGCATATGTATATCTCTTTCCACTTGGGGCTTTCAAAATGCTTTATAAAAATTTTAATATAACATCATGCCTGTTGGAGCTAGGGAAGGAAAAAACCAGAGAATCACCATGGTAATTGGATCCAGTAGATCAATTAATAAAAAAAATTACTTTAAAATACATATCCAAAAAATCTAAAAAGCTAAAATACCATTTAGACTTAATGTGAAAAAATAGGACTTAATTAAATAATAGAATAATGTAAAAACATAAAGTAGATAAGAGGTGTTTTTAAATGTAGGATGTTTATGCATGGAAAACTTGAATTTCTGAGAACTAGAGAAGCATTTGTAAGATGTTTTCACAGATGTGGAAAGGGGAAAAAACATAAATTTGAAAGACCGGGAATTAAGTGTCATTATTTACTTGATCTAGTCCTTATCTTTTTGGTTCACTATGCCTGCCTACATGCTGAGGATCAATGGCATGTGTGTAATAAGCCCATATCACCCATACTGTGGTGAGGTTACACAAACTATGAGTAATAGACACTGAATTACTTTCAGACATTTTTAAGAACTATCTGTCCCTTGCATGTGAAAAACATCTATAGCAATAGAAAACAGGCTAAAATAGTGGGAATTTTTTCTTTGACATTTTCTGGTTTAGAACATTTGAGGTAAATAAGTGATTACTGAGTCACACCAGAGTTTGGCTGTCTGGCTAATAGCACAGAACAATATGAAAAAGACACAATATATATATGGTGTGGGTGTAGGTTAACTGGGTTCTAGGCATGTGCTTCCCTTTTCCCTAGCAATTTTGAATATTGCAGTCAGTTTTTCCACTCTGAGACAAATACAGTTATATTTGATCTAATAAAAATGGAATCACTGGATTTGCAGGAGTGAACACTTCCATAGGAGGAGGGAAGAGTTTGGAAGTGATGGGGAAGCAAATAATCATTGTGGACTGCTCATGAGTATCTTCTCTGCAGATAGTCCCAAGAAAGCTGGGTTCAGCTTCATTCTGGGTAGAATGATTAGTGATTAATCATTCTGCAAGACAGGGAAAACTATTCATACTCATCAGTCCTATAAATAAGCAAGCCAGCCTTACATCAGTGGTTTAAGAAACACGGATGGGATTATCACAGGAGTGAAAGGTACGTGATCTACCTTAATTTCATTTCCTGCCGTAGAAAGAAATGAATAAGTCTTTTTATTTATTTATTAACTTTCTTTTGAGAGGTTTTTTTTTAATTAAAGTGTGTTTGAAAACCAGCATACATGTCTTCTAAATGAGATAGGAAAGGAGTCACCCATACTTGTTCATCCACTTTCTTGAGTCTGCTTAGAGTCAGACGTACCCTGGCTAGGGCATAAATCAGATCAAAAGAAAATCCTTTTGTGCTGATGTGACTGAACACAAACATAAAAAGACTTAGGAACAAAGAACATTAAAACAACAAGTGAAAAGCAGTCTCAGCTGAATCCTCTCTCCAGATGGAACTGATCCTGTCAATCACATGTGTTGTCTCTGCCCATACGGCTGGGCTTTCTCCCTCGGGAACCGCTCGTTCTCCCCAGCTCCCTCCTGATATGTTCAGCTTCTAAGGCAGAGGTTCCAGCTACACACATAAGGTCTTGTATATCATTTAGAGAAACAGATGCAGTTCTCTGATGACAGGCAGGGAAGGATTTCTGTCTCCTTAGGTGGTGAACTTCGCTGTGATGGCATCTGGCCTAATGCCCCCCCCCTTGGCCTTTCACCAGAGTGCTGTCAGATGTTCCAGCCACCATATCCCCAGGCACTTTAGCCATTTGATTAGGTCAGAATTCAGACAGAGCTTTTCAGTCTCAGGATTTCTTGACACACATCACTGTGCAAACCCTCTGCATAGCACCTAACACTGAGATTTCACTGTTATTCTCCAGGCTAATTCCTTTTGGAGCCTCAACATGCCATTGCTTAAATGGCAATAATAGCTTTTCATTAATTCCTTGCCTTTGAGCTCACACAATTCATGCTATTTCACTCTTCAGCTTTCCCTTTTTCTTGGGGACCCTTCTAGGGTTTGTCTTTCACCTGTGTTTAAAAAGGAGCGACTTCTTTATGTGTGTGCTTGTTTATAATATGCAATGCCAAAATTATTCAAGGCTTTTTACAGGGCAGCCTGTAAACACGTATATAATCACATACACCTATAGCCACTCCGAGAGCAGCCTGATACGTAGTAAATGCCAGGCAAATCACAACATGCATATGTGTGTAATAATATCCTTTCCTTGCTCCTCTGTTCCCTGTGTGCTTATGTGAGGTGTGCTTTGCCACACTAAGTTTTTGAACAATCCCAGGCTGTTACATTTAGAGTGTCTGTGCCAAAATTCTCCTTTTCTGTGTATAGAATTATCCTCCAAATTACAGCAGATTGTGGTTTAAGAAAAAAACCCAAAACACAGATACTTATCATAAGGACTTTTTAATTGATAAAACCAGCACTGCTTTAAAGGTTGGTCACTTGAGATTCTGCAAAGAAATAGTTGCTATAACATGGGAATATTCTGTGTTTCCATCATTATATACTAGAGTTGACCTTTTAAACATGTTAAGTTCTTTGGTTCATAATTGAAACTAAGCAGTTTAGAAAATGAAATTAAATCATTTGGGAAATTTTGTATATATATTTTGTATATATAAAATTAAGAGCTAAGGTACCTCACATCTTTGTGGAAGAAAAAGAAATTTAAAAAACCCAACAAAACAAAACCTCTGGGAAAAAAAACCCAACCATTTAGAAATATTAAAAGGAAAAATGTCTTTTTTCAAGTGAAGTCACTTACTTAAGTCACTTGAAGTCGCTGTTAATGTTCAACATATTGAAAATGTTAAATTTTTTATTTTTTCTTTCTGTGGAAAAATTGAAAGAATTTATTTAAACCATATTGTACTGAGGAAAAAAAAAACTTCTTAAGGATACAAAAAATGAGACAATTTAAACATTAACAATGATAATAATAAAAGTAGTTAGCTTATTTCCAGGGTTATCATCTCCTCTCCTCTCCTCTCCTCTCCTCTCCTCTCCTCTCCTCTCCTCTCCTCTCCTCTCCTCTCCTCCCTTTCCCTCCCTCCCTTTGAGTGATGCATGCAACTTTAAAAATTATTAATTAATAGACTGTGAATTAACTGAGAGGATCTTTTGTATAATGATATAAAGGAGAGGAGCATTTATATAATTTTTGAACAACTGGTGGAACAAGATCTGTAACCCTTTTTGTCTGAATTTCAACTGACGGTTGTTCCAAACACTGGTTAGATGCAAAGCTGAAATGTCACATTCTGAGGTTTTGAACATTTTCAGAAAGGAAGCAGCAGAGCCAAGTGATAGGGAAAGTTAATTTTATTTAAGGCTGATTCATTGTGTTCCAGTTCAATAGACTTTGTAATATTTGTTCCCCTGATTTTCATGAATGACAAACATATGCATATCAATGTGTATGTATGAATGTCAGATCAGAAATTAAACATGGATCATGTGATCTGACCTTCTGCAAAACAAAGGCTACTCAGTTTTTCCTGTGTTGCATCCAAAGAATCCTTTCTTATGTGGTTTATAGTGCAAATCATACTCCCACAGAACATGGAAATAAGAGCATAGTTCCTTTGAAATATTGTCACGTCTTTTGTCACTGTACAAAACAACAGGGACATAAGAGAAATGTCTGTTCTTCCACGAGGCCAGTCACATCACTGGTTTGTTCATGGGTTGAAGAAAGGTTTTGGTTTTTTCATCTGAATGACCATTTTGTCATATTATTTGATGCTAGATCCAGTTTAACTGTGATAAAGTGAACTACTAGTGCTCAAATTTTGACTTGCCTCAGTCCTAAATCTCCATTGCCTTATTTAGGAATTAATATTTCATACAGTTTGTTCAACACCAGTACAATTGGTGTTGACACCACCACATATAGATATCTCACAGGTATTTTTCCTGTGTTAGCCATACACATATGTATATACCAGATTTGATTTATGGAACCTTTCCTATTTACAACCCCTCCTGCCCCCTAAAGTTTAGAGCTTACAAAACTTTGATATTTTTCTTTCAATGCCACCTGTCAACAACTTAATGTTCGTAGTGTTTTCAAAAATAAGTCTGAATATTGAACAGGTGAGGGATAAAATGTCTAAGGACTTTTTTTCTTTATATTTCTTATGAAAGCATTTTGTACCGTAAATGCAATCTAAACCTTTTTTTTTACTCAAAAGCACATGTAAATGATTAAGTTCTTTTGTAACTGAATAAAAAAACTTGTTTAACTGAGTCTTTTACTAATTTTGTTACTTCTTGAATACAATATTGCAAACTGTGTAATAGCTCTCAAATTATATGTTTAAAGTTTTCCTCCCTTTTCCATAAGAATTTGAAATGTTGGGTTTTTTTACATTTCATTTCAAGTTAAAGTGATGGAAAAGCAAAGCTATCTCTGATAGCAAGGATCCTGCTGTGAGTACAATACAAGACTCTTTAAAGACTTTCAAACAAGTCAAATTCAGTAGTGGATCTGAAAAAGGAATTGTGTCAGCTTGTTTTGGAAGATGAAAATGCTTTGGTTATGAATTTTGTTTTAAAAATAGATTCTCTGTTCTGCAGTTATGTGATATGGTCCATTTTGTTGCTTTGTATCTCTAAATATGCTTGACTTTTCTAATGAAGTGTAAGGGAAATTCATACTTGTCTAATGGATTCTGCATGCTCCTGTCTGCTTCTACTTGGCCAGCAAAATAAATATACCGGGTATTCGTAGTCTTGTCTAATCATTAGGTCCAAAACCACTTTCCAAATATTTCTAAACAAAATTTTTGCAACTTAGGTAAGCCATGTGTGTTTACTTGCAGTCATAAGTGCCAGACAGCCAATGCATACAGAGTTTGGTTATTTTAAAAATTCATCATACTCATAAACAGATTTTCAAAAGAGTTCTACATGGTATGCAGTCTCACCTAGCCCAGTCCTCTTAGTAGCTGCTGAGGACTTCTGAAACTATAGCTACTATTATATATATAAATGGAAATTGTGATCTTTTGAAGCCAGCTGTGGTTCTTGAACACACTAGAATATATGTCTCAGAAATCCCTTTAAAAGCTATTACAGTTCTAAGTAAAATCATAAAGACCTAATTCCAATCCACAAATGTATTTTCTTCAGAAATCACTTCAGAAATGAGGCCAATGGTACCTACCTCTGCTGTATAGGCAGGTCCAATCAGTAGAAATGAGCTGTTGAGAAGAAAACCGAAGCTCATCCTTACCCTCTGTGGGTCAAACACATATTATTGTGCATTTTTATTAAAGACCATTGTTCAACACAGCTCTTGTCACAAAAGAAACCATTTCTGTTGCCAAATTCAGTGTACCAATTTGACTAGCAATTGCAACATGGCAAGAAAAGAATCCAACAGAACAGCTACATACCTTCTGTCCTTATAAAAATACAATCATTTTTTTTGTTTGTTTAAACTGAGTGTACTGGATAATAGCAACTATTTTATTTTTAATGCGGCTACAGACTTTTTCTTTTTTTTTTTTTTTTGTGTGTGACATATTTCTGGACAGACTACAAAATCACAGAGACAGGTCAGAGTGTGTTAGTCTAGGGGATGACAAGAAGATGTTTGAGTCTCCAGAGCCACATGTGTATGTATGTGTGTATATGTTCTCTGCCAGCCTTCAAACACAGAAGTCTTGTTGGAATCCGCTTTGAAGCATTTGCCTTGGCTAATTTAACCCAATATAAGGAAAAATGTAAAATAATGGAAAATCATATAGAATAACAGATTGCCAAAAGAATCAGTTAAGTTTTAAAAAAGCTATTAAAACAATTCTTATCAAGAAAAAATACAAATGTAAATTAGATTTACGTTTGAACCTCTAATATCTTAGTCAAACCTACATACTCAGTAATTTGAATGTTTGTCATTTCCAAACATTTACCATTATTATAGTACGGTAAGGTCGTGTTTTATCAGAATTTGGGGGTTTTTAAATTTCATTTTATTTTATTTTATTTTATTCTTCATAGGTTTTTTTTGTATTGTTTTGCTTTGCTTCAAGATGTTCTGCATTGTTTTGCTGGATTTGTCCAAAGCAGACTCTTTATAAACAACACAACACAGAAAGAAAAAAAAAAGTGCCTGCTAACTTAAGAATACAGTGTACCAACCCTTTCTCAAAGCAATCATATCTCCTAGTTATTTTTCCTTTTCCTTCTCTCCTTTTCTTCTCTCTCAAGCCTGTCCTTCTACTTGTATATTTACTGTGTTTTCTAGTTCTGAATAGTTACCAAATATGTTGCAAAGTGCTTGATATATTTGAGTATTAGAAGTGTTGAAGAAAAAAAGACACTGAATTAAAAAGCCTAAAGAGTTTTTCAAAGGAAAGAAGCAAAAAAAACCAACAATGGACGCAGGATTTTTTTTTAATGTGTATAATAAAGTCTTTAGGAAAAATAAGGCAGATATTTTTTTTCCCTGAAAGCAGAAGTCACTCAAGCCAATATATTTCAGGTGAAAATGAGTGTTGATTTAAAGATGGCTACAGCGCTTTTGCACCAGACATATCTAATTGTATATTTTCTATAATGTTTCAATAAATATTTTCTTACTTTTAAGACATTGTTTTCGGACTTCCTTGGGTAAAATTCTAAACTCTTTGCTGACTCTCTCTCAGACAATAACACTATAATTTTAAATTGGGAGTTACAAGAAGGGTTTTACATGGTCTCTGAAAGGATTTCTACTTAAGACATGGGATGGGAATTCTCCTTAGTGTTGGCTCTAAAATTGAGCCTTTTTTCTCCTCTCTTGGGAAGAACACAGTCAAATAACTTCTGATTTCTGACAGATTTGTAACTGCTCTTCATATTCATTCCACTATTTTATGTTTTTCTGGTATAAATAGCAGGAGATTTTTATTTTCTGAGATATATTTTCCTGCCTTCATAGGGTGTAGTACTCCCAAATGCAGAAGTAGTACTAAAACTAATAATAACTGACAGCTTTCATAATCAACTGTGAAAATAAATCAGAATTTTCAAGTATAAAAATGCAGTGGTAATTTCCAAAGGGGTGCTGGCATCTGGCATAATCCATAGCCTCGTACAATGTTTTGTACTGTCATTCATTCCTTTTCAGAGGCCAAACAGTTCTGACTGTGTGTGTAACAGATTATTTCTTTTTCTTTTTCTTTTTTTTTTCAGTTAGAAAAAGAAGTACAAACACAAAAATTAGAGTTGTGTTCCACTGCTACTGTAAACAAAGCAGCAATCGAGGAAAAAAGAAGACCTTTAAGGAAACACAGAAGGAAATGATTTATTGTCTGCATCAGGCTACAGTTCAAGCGAGTGACAGAGTCTGGAAGAGACGTGGCAAAACATTCCTTTTCCGTGGTTCTCATTACAGCTGGCAGTGAGTGTCCTCATCTGCTTGCAATTCACTTTCACTGTAAGGATTGCTGTAAATTGGCTATAAGAATGTGGTAAGCTCTCTCCCCTTGACATTTGCTGTGCCACATACATATGTGTCTACTGCTTTTCTATCCACCAAGGCCATCAAAAATGTTATTATTTAGCCAATATTGTCCTCTCTGTCATATACTTACGTATATAACTATATCTCACAATGTGTTTTTTTCAGAGTAGGAGAGAAATGCCCTCCCTTGTCTTGTCTTTTGATATCTATGAGTCAGATAATCAAGGAATGTCCTTAAAAGAGAGAATTATGTTCCCGAGAATGATATGCAGGCACGTCTTAGAAAAGGAAAAGAAGTTTTTCTCTTTGTGGAAATAAACACAATTTTTAATTCCAAATCAAGAAAATAATAAAATATTTAGTTTATTTCTATAATCTGAATAATTTTAGCAGTACAGAAATATTCTAAAGAGTTGCTTAGTGCTAAGTCACCTTCCAAAATTCAACATCTCTGTGGTGTTGACCCCTGGTCAACATCTT
Organism: Gallinago jamesoni; assembly: GCA_025769975.1. Taxonomy (NCBI): domain Eukaryota; kingdom Metazoa; phylum Chordata; class Aves; order Charadriiformes; family Scolopacidae; genus Gallinago; species Gallinago jamesoni. The sequence continues at coordinate 43,853,298 of JAOQGH010000040.1, forward strand.
TGTCAGCATCATGGACAGTGAGATTGAGTACACCCTCAGCAAGTTTGCTTTGCTGATGACTCCAAGCTGTGTGGCACTGACTGGAGGGAAGGGATGACATCCAAAGGGACCAGGGCAGGTTTGAGGGGTGGGCCTACGCCAACCTCATGAAGTTCAGCCAGGCCAAGAGCAAGGTCCTGCACGTGAAATGGTGAAATGGGGAAATAAAAGCATGGCAGTACATTCAGGTTTGCATATTATTTTCTTTGAGTCCCAGATTCTTACTCTCACTTAAGGTATTCCTTAACTTCACCACACTGTAAAATATATTGTTGGGTTTTTTTTTATTTGAATGCCTGTTTGCCTTTCTCACTTCCTTCCACAAAAATGTAAATGTGCCCTAAACTTGCAAGCCTTTCTTGTCAGTATTAGAAAAAGATGAGGCCAATTTAGAAGTAATTCTAGTGAGTCAGTGGCACTGTATAAAAGTAAAACCAGAGTGAGTTCAGACTAAGGCTGTTTGAAACAAGTAAATACTGTATGTCAGTCTGTTGCCCAGAGCTAAAGCTCTTTTCTGCCTCCTGAGAATCTCTGGCAGCTATCTATGTTTGCTGCTCTCCAATCAGCATCAACAAATGTAACCACTTAAACTTGATCCTACTGTCCAGATCAGTTATATGGATAAAAGGCAGCAGAGATCTGTCTTAATCCATGTGGGACACACTTAATGCTTCCCCCGCAGTGGACATGGTTTCCTCTTACTAGCATTATCTGCTTTCTGTTTCTTACACTAGCTCTTTATCTGTTTCCATGTCTCGTAGAGAATACTTGCTAGCTTCTGTCTTAAGCAGGTACCAATTATGCAGAACTAAGCACAGGCTGTTGAAAATTCAAATATTCATAGCATATGTACTGTCATTTTCAACACTGCCGGTCTTGCCTTGAGTTGGAGAGGACGTGAAATAGGCAGGAGGTTTCATTTGCACTTACAACACTGTATATTTCTTAGTGCTCTGCAAAAATGCATAAGTCAGGTTAGCTGCAAAGTACAAAACCTGTTTGTCAGAGATGAGATGTGTGTGGAAACAGTGAAAGTGCTGTTTGCATACAGCTCTGCAGATGCGTGTGAGCAGAAGCTGGATTCTGTCACCGCAGCGCAAATCCCGAGCACAGGGCTCTTCATAAGCTGTCCTGTTAAATGGAGGCTAAGCGAGAAACTTGTAGATGGCATTCAGGGTGGGAAAATCCAGCCTTCTGGAAAGTAGCCCGGAGTCTGGGTACACCCCAGCCGTTCCATACAGTATCAGGAAGACAATTTGGAGTAGGTGCGGGTCTGATGTCTCATACAAAAGATAAACATAGCACTATCTGTCTAAGTTGTTTGTAAAGGTGCAGGTCCACTGCAGTTCTATTTTCTCACTGGTGACTGCTGTCTTTAGCTTATCAGTAAGACAAAAACACAAAAAAGAGTACCTGACATATGCTTACTTCCCCCTGTATGACGACTGTTTAACTCATCTTCTTGTTTATGTATTGGTAGTACCCATCAGAAGTTTGAAATAGCTAGTACTATTCTTTTCCTATACAACATCTAAAGGATTTCATGCTCCTGTAGATTTAGATCACATTTCCTAGGCATTCTATGAAGAGCAAGTGACGATGGATATTGTATAGAGCTAAGTTTTGGCACAAGGTGTTCTTTTCTGTCTTTTTTTTTTTTTCTTGCAGATATTTTAATAAGCACAAACCTCAAAGAAACATGACAAATAGTTACAAACTTTCTAACAAAAAGTAATTGCTATGTTTAGCTAATGAAGAATTTTTGCAGAATTACTAGAATCAGAAGGTCTGTTTTAGACTGAGAAACTGAGCCAAAATTATTAAAATCACTTGCCCCCAGCTGTCTTGCAACCAGGCAGAAGTTGTAGGGAAAAAGGTAAGTCTTTTTGAATCCCTTTGTCAGTCCATTAAGATGGATTATTTTTCCCCTTCTACCTTCAAAACGCTGTTTGTCCAAAATGGATAAAACTTTTCTGCTTTATATTTTGGCCACTAGTTCAACCTTGCAGTTTTATTTTTTTCCCCAGCAATTTGACCATCGTTTCATCAATAGTGCTGACCAGCGATAGCTGTTTGAACAGAGAGCACAGGACACTCAGAACAAAATCCCGTGGCTTATATCAGAGTATTCATCTTGCAGTGTATCTTGCAAATCCAGTTCTTACAAAAGCAAAATCATTATGGAGATACAAGTACCCTGAGGACAGAACTGGAGGCCCATGGGGGTTGTTTTCAATAGAAGCATAAAAGAGTTTTAAATCAATTTCAAAGTTCAATACCCTCCAAGGGAGGGTAATGAGGGAAGTCTGTGCAGTGACTCTGCTTTGCCTGAGAATATTTTGTTAGTTCGCTGTTTCATCTAGGAGATTTTACCCTTGCATTTTCTAGATGGGTAAGTAACTGGAGTACAGTATGCAAGCACCTGAGCGGGTCATACAAATGAGGATTAATTCTGTATTCTGACAACCCTGACACAGTTTCATCCACAGCTCTAACTTCTTAGATTTTCACCAGTTAAACCTGGTCCACATGGTTCATAAATGACTTCTTTAAATGAAGTAATTAGCCAACAGGGCAGGAAACATGCTGAACTATAGAGATAAAGGCATTCACTTCATTCAACTCTGACCAGGTAATTCTTAGGAGACCTTTCTTGAGCTTTTGTCCTAACTTTTTCAAAGCCATGGATGGTAGGGCTAGTAGAGAATGAGCCTGGGTTTAAAATAAATGAATTCACTTTTGTCCAAAATATTATAAGACGGGGACGAGAAGAAATGGAGATTCTTACCAAAATGTTTTGAAGGTATTCTGCTGTTTGAAATGTCAGAAGCAATCCCAAGAAAGAGAACATGAGGTAGAGAGAATTTAAAGTAGTCCAGACAACATAAGGAGTGCAATTTATCACATAAATGTCACCATCGTATGTAAGAGAGAGGCTATATATGTTCCCTTTTCAATATACTGAAATTAATGAGAAATATTCTTTGCTTAATATGCATTACTTTTTGTACCAATAAAAGTGTTATTAGGAATTCTAGGACTGGCTTGTCTTGTATTTGAAAATCCTGTCTTACTACATTTAAAATATTAAGTTCCTTTAGTTAAGCGGCAGTGCTAAGCTAACAGCCTAAAAAAAGATATTTAAAGACATTTTGCTTTGTGGGAAATCTATCAGATAGCCCATACATAACTATTATTCCCATTTTTTAAAATAATCTGCCAGTATTTATTTAGCATGGAATAACTGTCTTATTAAACAGAAATTAAATGCCAATCAAAGATACTTAGTCTGAAACGTTACTGCTTCATGTAGCTAACATCAAATTCCTTCATGGTTTTCAATGGCTATGTAAGAAATCTAATTACTATATCTTAAAAAATTTCTGCTCAATTTAATTTTATAGAAGTACTGAATTACCTTCTCTTTACATCACTTTCCAGCTTGGTTTTTTGCCTCTCAGCTGGCAGTCAAGATAACAGAACCACTGAGGGCTATGAACTCAGCCAAATTTAGTGAAGTTCTTCATAAAAAACTTTGAATCTCTGCTAAGCATTAATATGTACCATCAGGAATACCTGTGGGGTATAAATATGTCTTCTTGTGAGCATATCTACAAAAAGACGGTGAAGCTGAGCTGCTCTGGCATCTGTACCCCCCCCTGCCCCCCACAAAAAAAATAGCTCATTGATAGCTTGAGGAATAAACCGTATCTTGAAGGCAAGTATCCTTTCTCATGGTATGAATCAGTTATTGCATTAAACTATTGCATATTGCTATTAAGCATCATTTTGTCATGCATTTACATAACTTTGTTCCCTTTAAGGATACGCCTAGTACTGCAGGGGAAAAAATGGATTTAAGTTCACATAATGAATTTAAATTCTCTTCTCCCCAAGTTTAATGACACTTTGACTAATTCTGGAACAAGTCAGTACAAAGCAGGAAGAAAGTCTGATTCACAGTTTCAGTACACATTTTTCTGCAAAATTTAGAAGCATTTGGGATTCCATTTCGGATGTCTCTTTAACATTTTTTTTATGTTTAAAATCTCTTAAAAGAAAGAGTACATGTCTTTTTATGTAACTTCAATGGAAGTTGAATACCATCCTTACAGCCAATACAATTAGTCATCTGAGCAATGCTTAAGCACTGTATAGGTTAATTATTTATTCTTAAATACTATTTATATTAAAATTACGGTTTGATATTATGACAGGGATAATATAGATGATATATGACATGTATATATATATAAATTGTTACTTATTTATAAAATTCTTTATGGAAATATTGAAAATTTGCAAGATTTGATTCATTCGTAGTTGATCTAAATTCTGATGAGAATACCGCTGGCTTGCACAGAATAATAATAAAAAAAAAGTTTAGCTCCAACAGGAACTTTTTTGGATAAAAACTGGCTACAAAAGTAAGGAAGCTGTAATATACATGGCCTCAAATCGAAGTAATTTACTGACATCTATTTTAATCAGCCATCGGTCTTGGTGTTTTCTGCCTGGAAAACCGTGATTAATTTTAAATGTGAGTTAGTATGAGAATCCTAAATTAGCATTCAGCAGGAAACAGTAGTAAAATATGGGAAGACTCTTCTGGAAAGAATTAACTTGCCGCTCTTCAGCAGTCCAGGGAGAATATTATTTCTTATTTCTGGAGGATTCTGTGGACTACTTTTCATTGAAACAAAAACAGAGAAGGAAGGTCATGTGTTTATTACAGACTCGCTTAAAACTGTGGTCAAAAAATTAAATATGGTGGCCAACACTGAAATTTTAGATAACCAAAGGACACACAAGATCCACTACCACTTTTTCACATTTTTTACTGACATGTACACATGCACACAAACATACATGCACCCAAATATGTATTTCACACATGGCAGTGCACTGAGGAATAAGATAAAGAATACATGCTTAACAGAATTACATCTAACTTGATGAATTGAATGAAACATTTTCAGAAACCTGTCATTGTTGGGATGGTGAGTGAGGGTTGAACAAACAGTATTGAGAGAGAAGTGCTTGCTGACAGGTTGACAAAAGTACATGTAGCCTTTCCTTTTAGAGGGGAGAGGTTAGGCACTATACCACCACAGCAGACAAGACCTTGGGGTATTACACAGCTATCCATTCACAGCTTTCACCGTGATGAATGAGGTCTTAGCAGATGCCTTGCAGAGAACTGAAGAGAGAGAGAAGCAGAAAGGAGGAGATTTCTCATATGTCTGCCCTTTTCCCCCCTCAGATTGGGTGAGGCAGGTGATTAAAAGATAAAGGCTTGGGCCATCTAATGAAACCCATATGCTCCTACCCTCTGCTGTCAAGGGAGAGAAGTTCTCAGAAACTCAAGGAACATGAAGAGTTGATTTAATCAGTACTTATACTCAAGCAGAAATATCCTTGTAGAAGCACTCAAATGCATCGAGGACAATGCTTCTATTCATTGTGGAGTTCCAGATTTATGGATATAACTAACTTGACTGATACTCAGACTTCAAAATATCCTCAGTTATATTAAGCAAAATTAGGGATTCAATGAAACCTGATGGATTGGAGCATGTGTTAAAAAAAAAAAGCCTACAACTGTCACTAGATACTTACCTTAAAGGGAACTAACTCAGTAGTTCTTTATGCAGCTTCTTGCAGGTTCTTTTAAAGCATATAATACTGACTGAAACTGTATAGAATATGTCTGTTTCTGTCTGGTGATGACAAGCCAAGATTAATAACAATGAAATTAATAAATACAATCTTAACTTGAATGGTTTTACCCAATATTTCATAATAAACAGGAGAAAAAAAAAAACTAACAGGATATTTTGGCATCATTGGCCTTTGTGACAACTAGGATGAAGCCTTTACAAAATTAACTGCTCCATTTCAAGGTTAAAAAAAAGAAAAAGTAATTAGAAAGATTCACAGCTTGGGGAAACTGAGAAGCAGATCTGCTCCGTGATAATGTTAAATTCTAATTTCGCTGGGGTGTGAATGGGAAAAGATGAGCAACTTTTCAGGTGAAATGGCTGTTTTAGTCTGTTCAACTTCATGTGTGAATGCTAGTCAAGTGAGATGGCCATTTCCAACAACCACAGTGGCAGGCTGCCTGGTATTACAGCAGAGGTCTGGCTGTCTTGCATCTATTTTTATTGTATTGCTTTGTCAAAGTATTGCTGGTATGTCAGCCACAGTCAGTAAATGAAATTCAGTAGTATTTTGAGATGCACAAAATTTTCATCATTGAATCTATTTATGGAGGCAGCATATAGTCATTCTCCCTAATCTCCCTCTGATTTCCTATGCAAATACTGCCAGGCTCACTGAAGGCCACAGGATTTAGTTACTCACTTGACTGAAAAGCATGTCAGTGCAAATTCAGGCTGATAAACCAGCATGCAAATCCCCGGGGCTTCACAAGTTATAATTCAGCCACAGTATTAACAAAACAAGATAGCAATTATGCAAGGAATCAGCTGAAAGGTTACTTTTAATTTTAAATTCCTGCTTCTGTACATCTGGGCGTTGGCAGTAAAAAGCAACACGGGGCACAATTCCCTATTAGGCAGGCCTTTTGAAACCAGGCAACGCACGGCACTGTGCATTACGCTGTGTACGTTTCACAGTAAATTTATCAGCGCTAGCCCTGAAAGCAAAGAGTTTTCTGGTGTGGTGGAATGTTCATTTTAATATTAGTATATCAGATATTTTTGGCTCTGACAATGACAGGCAAATTAGTGCTGACTGTGTAAAGAGAGGGTTGTGCTCGGGCCTGGGGACGTTAAAAGGGCTCTGCTGATTGCCATCAGCCCTCACCTCCAGGACTGTCTTGTCCTGAGCTCAGGCCTCTGCCGTGAAGCCAGATTAGCTGAGTTCTCAGCTTTCTCATTCTCCACCATTTAGAACTCCACTGCTTAGATAACACCCTTCTAGGGGCCTCCTAACAGACCTATTTACATTAAAGACCTGACTTTACGTACTCCCATGTGCCCTAGGTAAAATCATTATTCCTCTTATTAGGAGCTGCTCAGCAATCTCCCACTGCTGAGAGCTGGTGCTGTTCCTGTGAAGTCAGTAGCCTCTGTGTGAGGCTCTGTTAGAGTCCATAAAGATGCTGGCGCTGAGGAGGCTCTTCCAGGGCCCTACCGGGCCTGGCTGCCCCTGACTGACCTCTTCTCCTGGGGCTTCCCCACCCTGCCTACAGCTCAGGACTCAATGTCAGCTCCCTAGGACCATGCCCCAGCAACATTTCATCAGGGATCATCTCCAGCTCCCCACAGCCCTGTCATTCCTGGCCATGGGACCTGCCAAGCCAGACCCACTTGTGGCCCGAGACCCTCCATGCCTGATGTGTAGGACTGGAGCTGCCTCCATGCTCCCAGCTGTCCTGACCCTGGCAAGGGCAGTGATATGGGCCTGGGCTGACAGGCCCTGTCCTGCCACCTCGGGGGGATGCCTATGGATGCCCACAGGGAGCTGTTGACATTTGCAGCACCCTGGCAGTGGTCTGAAGACATGGTCAGCACCTCAGTGAGGGAAGAGAGAAAGGGCAGGGACTAAACTCAAACACCGGAAGTCAACTGATTGTACCAATGAATCATTAGGCTGTTCCCTGTTAAAGTTTTGGCCCAAGGCATCAAGCCCTGTCCTAAACACAGTCTGGGTATTAGCCATTTCCAGCAGATGGTTTGCATGTTTCCACCCTTTTCTGAAGCAGGAGAGCGCATGATAAAATGGATGTTAGGTCAGCATGGTCATTTTGGATCTCATCCAAAGATAACTCTGAGTCACACTTAAGTTACCAATGTGAATGCAGCCAGGATAAACTGTTCATTCATATTTTGGGCTTGATTCGGTTTCCTATACATCCAATTGCCTATCCCTAGTGGAGGCATCTGGAGGAGTATCCAGCCTGAACTCTGGCTGTCACCGGGGAAATCCTTGAGCTACTTCGTCAGTCCGCATGAACTTCTTATGGATCCTGAGGCTTCTGAGATGCCACTTATATGAAAATAAATGGGCAATTGAATTAAGACCTATGTGCTTACAAAACAAAAGTTCGACACCCCCACAACACACAGGTGCTGCAACACAGCTGCTTTTGAAAAATTTGACAGTTAATTTTAGCTTGGGAAGGTGCATCACAGCTATAATTATTCATCTTCTGAATAACTATATTTGTTTAATATATGAAGTTCTAAAATCACGGGAAACAGTTGTGTAAGTCAGCATCTCTGTGTAACACAACCACAGTTATAATCACTGGAAATGGTTAAAATAAAAACCACCTAGTTTAAAATTAAGGGACATTGATGGTGCATATTGTAACTACTGTTTTCAGTTCTCCTCTTGGTCTGATTCATCACAGCATGCTTATATTATATTGCAGGATGCATAAAAAAGTCATTTTTACACACACACGTGAAATCCAATTCAAAGACTTGTGAAGTCAGTTGGATTCTTTTCTTAGTTTCCCAGAAGAATTGGGGAGGTAATGTTGCAGTGGGTGTCTGAAATGTTCAGATGGGAAGTATCACTATGCAGAAATAGTCAGTTCTGTTTTAACTGGACAGCTTTGACGGTCTCTATATTTTGTGTGAATTTCCATGGTCATGACTGTACATTTTAATTACTCTAAAAATGCCTGGAGCCAGACGCAGAAACTTCAAATTACATCCAAAAAAGTGAATGAATATCAGTAGCAATGTTCGTTGCTTCTGCTGGATACACAGGCTGGCAAAACACAGTCATTAGTATAATCTGCATCTTTGAACAGCATACCTTTAAACCCCTAAATAGGATGAAAATTAGCTTTCAAATCACAAAGCCTGGATTCAAAGTGATTTCATGAGTTTGCCACAGCAAACAAGTATAAAGAGGAAGAACAAAAATAATAGATCATAGAATCATAGAATCATTTAGGTTGGAAAAGACCCTTGGGGTCATCGAGTCCAACCATCAACCCTCCTCTACAAAGTTCTCCCCTACACCATATCCCCCAACACCACATCTAAACGACTCTTAAACACGTCCAGGGATGGTGA
>JAOQGH010000040.1:43862492-43909878 GCA_025769975.1 Gallinago jamesoni
CCCCAACACCACATCTAAACGACTCTTAAACACGTCCAGGGATGGTGACTCAACCACCTCCCTGGGCAGCCTATTCCGACGCCCAGCCACTGTTTCTGTGAAAAATTATTTCCTAATGTTCAGTCTAAATCTATCCTGTTGGAGCTTGAAGCTATTCTCTCGTTCTGTCACTAATTACCTGCTAGAAGAGACCAGCACCAACCTCTCTATAGTGTCCTTTAAAGCAGTTGTAGAGAGTGATGAGGCCTCCCGTGAGCCTCCTCTTCCTCAAACTAAACAGTCCCAGCTCCTTCATAAGATTTAAGATGAGTTATAAAGGACTACTAGGAGACTTGGAGGGTCTGGTTGGTGTCACCAGCTCTTCACCTCCATTAGGCTGGACACTATCATGCTATTCACAATTTTGAGCTGCTTAGATAGTCTAATAACAGGTTTTTATATTATTTCCTTCAGCTTCTTACAGGTGGATTGTCAGAATCTGAAACCAAACTGAAACTGCACCCTTCCTGTAAGCTTAGTACTAGTCTTTTCTCCAGCTACTTCAGCAGTTTGTGGCTGCCAGCTGGGTGTCATACAAGTTTCTGAGTATTCAGAAGCAGCAAAAAATTTAAAAAAAAAAAAAGAAAAAAAAAAGAAAAAAAAGCTCTAAATAAAATACTGCCTCTGTTCACAGATCAAAATATTTTGTAGTAAAGGCATTGCTTATTCCTACTATTCCGTCTCTTCCCGTTACTGAAAAAGGTTGATGACATTACGTTTGTGGCAACCATATCATCTTATTGAAACGTTCATATCCTCTTTTTTTCTGTTGAAGGGCAAAATACTGAAGCGATCTCCCTCCTATTTGTTTGTTTGTTTTGTTTCCAAAGGGCAAATCAATGTGTGGCTTTCTTATGCATCTGGCCAGCTTGCTACAGCTTTCATTTCTCTTCAGAAAATTCCAGCTGGCAATTTCAGACAGAAATTCTGCAACCTAAAGACAATTGCCATTAGACCATAAATAGCAGCATGGGGAGATTTCTTCCCCTTTGCTTTTGTTCATTCGATCTTTTTCTTTCTGAGCAATGTTTCTACAAATATATTTTGCATTTTTTTTTCTTCTTTCAAAAGCAAACAAACAAATCCAAGTCCTAAAACAAAATCCTGGACAGAGAATTAACAGGTTACTCCTTGTATGCCTCCTCAGACTGTTCGGATGTAAGAGCAGAGATGAAAAAGGGCAGGGGATGGAAAGGGAAAAGTGAGAATGTTTGTATTTAAGTTAGTCCAAGCAGCCAAAGGGTTGTCACATGTAACAATTGCAGAGCCAACGTTCATAAAATGTAAAAGCACTTCTGCAGTGTCAGACCTTGGCAGGGCGATGAGGAAATACTATAATCTTGTTTTCCATTTATGCTGGCTAGCTGACATTTCTGCCTCAGTCTGGCATGCAGTAATCATTAAAAGAGCCTGGCATTTCATAAAATTTGGTAAACAAATGAGGGCTTTGGGGATTTTTTCCCCTTTTAATTTTTTTATTGGGCATATAAACCTGACTGAGAAATTACATTTGCATGCACACACCTACACAAGATTTTTTTGGTTCTGTAACTACTATAGCTATTTTAAATTCACACTATGCACATGTTTATATGCATACATTCAGTCACAGATTTAATGTCACACATGTGTATTATAATTTGGACAAGATTATGAGATTTACTTATGGGCTTGAGCAGGATAATGGAAGTTGGACTTGCCCTTTACTTCTGTGTAGGAACTACCAATTTAGTAGGACACAGAAACAGGGGCAAAGCCCTTCTGTTCAGCTACCAATGAAAGCTGTGAGCATGTAGGTGAGGAACACCCAATGTCAAAGCAATGAAAGTAACCTGAGTTCCAGTAACGTTAAGATCAGATTCCTAAAAGAACTGAGAAAGTACCACCTAGACTGACTTTGAGCGCCTATGTTTTAGCAGCACAGGAGCAGGATTTAGCAGGATTCTGAGCTCTCTCTCACATCTATGGATATTTAGTTTTTGCCAGAAATTATCCAGATAGCTAAAGCAGTGTGTCAGTTTCTATAAGTACCTCCTTTGGAACTTTGGAACTTCAGTATGGTCAAATTAAGTGTTTTGCCATGTGAGGCAAGGCTAGAGTAAGGCTAACTACTTCATAGATCATCAATTTCTACAGAATAATTGCATCTATCACTAATGGAAAAAAAACAAACCCACAACGTTAATACTTTCCCTTTCCTTGTCTTCTTGCTTTGATATATTAATGCAGTGGTTAGAGCTACCACACAAAAATTCACAGTACCACAAAATGTCTGAGGTCTCTCTGGAGATCTTCTAGTCAACACTATGCTACTCAAAGCAGGGTCAGCTACAGAAGGCTGTTCAGGACCATGTCCAGGTAAATTTTTAATCTCTCCAAAGACGGAAATTTCATAACCTCTCTGGGTGACTTGTTCCACTGTTTGACCACCCTTGTAGCAAAACACACACAAAAAAAGGAGCGTTGTTTATTTCTGCGTGAGTTGCAGGTGTTCATGGTATTTCAGTATTTAGACCTGTCTGCAATTTTTTCAGCCAGAAAGCAAATAAAGTAGTTGTGTGGTTGAATCTTCCCACGTATAATTGACCAATGCAACCCAATAGTACACAGCTGTTTGATAAGTGCATCCTTTCCAGGTTTGTAATGGAGGAGCTCTTTCTCAACAGAAACCTAGTTTTAATTGTACTAAAAGGGATTTTTGCATCGAACATTATACACATGCACTTCCAAACCAGAAAAAAAATACTGCAGGATCTTCACTGCCAGCAAATGGGAAAGATTTTGCCTACTTTACCTGCTGCTTGGAAAATTGTCCCTTTGATTGCTATAACTTAAAACAAAAATTAATTATGCTCCAGCCACAGAACTTTGAGTTTGACTATGTCTGGAATAGTTTTAACTTAACTTAACTATCATTAACACATGTACAATTATACAATTAAGGGCTTTTCACTTTTGAGGGTTGATGGTGCAAAAACATTCAGCTTTTTGCTTCTGACTACTAATTAATTTTCACCCTGAAAAAAAATAGGTATTATCTGTGTGCCTGATTGCTCACCTGGACAAAAGTCTCTCTTTTGAAAGATCACTAACAATATCTCCCACTCCCAGCCTTCCCTCTTCCCAAACAATAAAATGAAATCACTTACCAAGAAAAAATCAATTTCTTGAAATGACTTCTAAATTAAATTAAAGTTGGTGAGAAATTTGATATCAAGAGTACTAGAGAGTAAAGTCTTCACTGAACAAAATCGATACAGGGTCCCCTAATTCAAGCTTCTCCACCTATTTACCTCCGCTCTAATCTGGAAGACACATTCTTAGGTCAAGATCTGTAACATTCATTTCTTGGCTTCTCAGGTAAGACTTGTCAAAATCATGCCAGATTATATCAAAGTGTATACTCATATACTTGGGAACTGGAAAATGCAGTGAGCTTAGCAACTCATTTTATATAGATCATTAAACAGCTGTCAGAACGTAACAGTCTGGGGTCACTGCTACCCTGGACTGAAAGTGGAACAGTGACCTGTGATAGTGAAATAATAAAAAGCTCCATATTACATTATTACCAGGGTAAGTTACTTCTATCTTTATTCCAACCCTCTTTTTTTTCAGCTGTCACCAGTTTTATAAGACTTACAGCATGGATCCTGAGAGTCTGGTTTACTGCTAGATTAACACCTAGTGTTAGAGGAAAGATAAAAGACAGCCTTTATTCTGAAAACAAGATTTAAAAATAGATTTAGGTAAACACACTGCATGGATTTGCGCTTTCTTTCTGTGTGGATATTTTGATTGACATGACAGGTTTTTTACCAGGCTACTTTTGATGGGGAAGTCTTATAATTCTACTCCAAAAACATTAGGAATTAGTCAAGGAAGGTAGAATAACACATATGAGAGAAGGGCTCTTTAAATATTAGGAAAAAGATTGATATTATGCTAAGGAATCATATTAAGCAAGCACGCTTTATACATATAAAGCAAATCTACTCTTTGTTTGGTTAGTCCAAATTTATTATATGTGTGATGTTGAATTGTACCCCCATATCTGGATTCAGACTTGTAATCACCAGCTATGGTGTTGTCTTTATACTGGGGCTATGCTGTCTGTGGAACAAGTTCTGGGAAAGAAGCCATATATTATTTTTGTTTTATGGCACCAGACAAATAAAAATGCCATAGATTAAGTGTAAAACCTTGTCCATTCAATTAAAAAAAACATATAAACTGATTGAAATGATTCTGTAGCAGGCTGATGACAAGTAGAAAATGTTGAATCTTCTCACTGCAATAGAAACATGGAAGAATGAATTAAAGCTGTTTATTTTTAATATCCATATCTTTTTAAAATTTCTTTTGCAGAAAAAACCCCAAACATTAAAATATCTAACAGTATAGTTGATGTTTACTTGACAATAAAGGATAAAATGTACAAGGTAGTTTAGTATGTGTAATACTTGTACCTAATTTGTAACATAAACCAACATCTGGGCACTCTGTGTGTTGTCTAATGGTTAAATTAGATATAAATATTAATCTAGGACAAAAGGTCTCTTCTAGGAGCAAAAATAATGGATAACAGCTCTGAAACTTCTCTTCATTTCAAGTTCCCTGAACTCCCACAGACTTACTCAATGTTACACCGTCTTGAGGATCTCAGCAGCAAATTTGAAACTTGCAATATTGATTTCATGGATACATTTTCTGCAAACACCCTCACTGGCCTGATTTTTGTTTATATAACTTCTTTAATACTTGTCTTTTAAGTGGTTCCTCAGCATGCAGATTGTGGGACAGAAGTTGGAATAAACTACTCAAGTAATCATATATATATAGTTAAATACTAAAAAATCATTAAATAATCCTTGTTTGAATTTTCTGTTTCTCAACTGGTAGGACAGACATTAAACTGTGTGAAGTATGTGGGCTCCTGTTTCCAAGGAAACAGCGTCTGAATAAACAAATTGAAGAATTTGGAAATGAGGACACTATGAAACCAAATCTTTGCCTTTATTGGCAGAAGGAGAATGAATTCAGTAACAGGCTTATTGGAGTGTCTGCAATGGCAAGTGTTTTTCTGACTGAAATTAGACACAAAATTATTATTCTTGCTATTATTACTGATAGTAATAATAATAATGGCACTTTGATTTGCTGTCTTTACACCTGATGTGGCATGCAGACACATTTGTCCCAGTCAGCTAGTAACTTGTCAGAAGTGGAAACTAAGTTATGTGAATATGAGGTGAGAAATATAGTACGAAAGCTAAAAGCTGTGGTTTGCTGGCTCTGAATTACCCTGTCACATAACAATAACTTTTATTACTCATGGTAATAAAATACTGATCACCTTGAATAAGGGTGGCAGAATCTGGGCTCATCATCAGGGGAGCACTTAAACCTTCTCAGCGTTCCTCCTGTTTGACAAGGAAGTGGATTGAAAACACTGAAAAGCTCAAATGCGAGTTACATCAGTGGGTCACTACGTATCTCATTCGTGTTCTTTCTCACCCGCCTGGATGACTGGGAGATGGCAGTACCTTCTTCAGTAGTTCAAAAGTGTGTAAGAGTGAGGGAGTATAGTTAACATGGTAGCTCTCATATGGACAGCCAGTCCAAAACTGCCTACAGAAGCAAAAGGTTGGTATCAGTGACTGCAGGTCATCTGGGCCCTCAGTCATAGTCACATGCACAGAATTATACCACACAGTCTGTTAAGCTTACTCTGTTCAGCATTCTCAAACCCAAGCAGCAAACCAGAGGGTTTAAATAGATCTTTTTTTAGACAGGACTGTATTGGGGTTTAATCTGCTATATATTCCATTTGCTTTTGTCTTGAAAGCAACTGAAACCTTTTCTGACAAGTTCAGTCTTCATATAAAATTTTAAATTTGGTTTGGTTCATAGTCTGAAACATTTTCTCAGATCAGAAGAAGCCTTTGTAATATGAAAAAATGCCATAATCTTCATGTAAATAAATTTAAAACCTCGGCCTCCATCACTCTAAATCTCAGATGCATGCAATTTGGATAAATGTAATGAACATACCTGATGGCTCCTGATGGTGTGTCCAAGTATGCAGAACTCACTGCTTCCACTGGAAATTGCAAATATTCACTCACAAAATTTTACTTTTGTGTTGTAGGGCTTTGTTCTAAATGAAACCTTTTACTTGAATGTTTCTGAGGGAGGCATTGATGGTTGCTTCATGACTCAAGTGATTTTGGTAAAAGTTCTATTGACTGTCATTAAAAAGAATGAATTATTAATCTTAAGAATTTATCAAGCATTAAAACTTATTCTATTTTACTTCTTAGGAACCTAATATATTTGCTGTGGTATGTTGGACAAAGATGGCTCCAAAGAATCAAGTACAAAGAGGATCAAGGGTTAACCTAGACATACAAAATAGGTAGCAAAATGTGTGTTCCTGTAAAGGATAAAATTCATAGTGCAGTAAAATAAATGGGTTCTGTCTTGAAAGAGAAGAAACAAACTGCCAATTTGCAATCAATGATAACTTAAAAAATGGAACTGCATTGACATCAGTGTTGGAGGGGCCTGTAGACACCTGTAATATTTATATTGACTGTTTCAAAAGCAACTGCTGTGTATACTTTGATATGGATACAGTGTGAGGATGAGTTACCTTTCTACTTACAAATAATAATAATAATAATAATAATAATAATAACAACAACAATAACAATAGAAGAGCTGGAACAATTTTTTCCAACTTCCTTAGACAAGAGCTTTCTTCAGCTTCCTGCTTATATAAGAAGGACCACATGATTTTTGCTAGAGATGTGACAGAACACAGAAATTAATTCAATTCCTACTTGTACATGTAGCCTATTAAGTTCTTTGGAACTTTGACTGTATTTTACGTGTCAATCAAGTAAAATCATTCCCAAGTTTAAAAATACATTTCTTCTCCCGTTCCTACCTTCACCCATGCAATATTGAGAAGCTGACTGCCTTTTTATCTTTCCACAGAAAAATGAGAAGTCTTTATGGCTTTCATCTGTTGTTTTTAACCTTCTACTTAATATTGCTTTTAAAAGTGAGATTTGAAACAGTGAATGATTTGAAGGAAACTTGTTCCATAAAAATATATACCTTAAGGGATGGAAAAAAATGTACTGATGCCTGTAAAAAGCAGGAATTTGGAATAATGCTTTTTGACATTTTCAGAGGAATGTTTTCCACATTACATAGTTTGGGAATTGAGGGCACTGCTAAACAAAGATTGTAAATATGGACTTCAAAGGAATGCTTTCGAAAAAGAAAAAGAAAAAGAGAAAAAGAAAAAGGAAAAAGAAAAAAGAAAAAGAAGAAAAAGAAAGAAAAGAGTTATGTGGGGTTGAAAACAATTCACAAAATTATGCAAAATAATGGTGAAAAAAATATTAAAGAATATTTGGGTATGATAAGGCTATAACAAATAGGCACAATGAATTCTTTGACTTGGTCTTAACTGCTCAAGACATTGAACAGATTTCCTCCCATCTGAAGCCCTTTTATACCATATAGGTCAAAGGAATTCAACCACTTCTGAAAAATATACAGGATATCTTAGACAAAATAGATAAGCTAGATGTTCATAAGGCAGCAGGACCAGATGATACTTCACCAAAGTGTGTAAACTATCATTATGAGGCTACTGAATGTACAGCACAGGAAGATTGTCAAGGTGACTTCTATCTGTGGAAAGAGTTCTATCTTGGATAGAATCATAGAATCATGGCTCGTGGGAACTAAAATAGCGATGAGTCTGACTTCCATCCCTGGTAAGATGTTTGAGTCTACAATACAAAAATAAGATCTTTGAATACATTGATAAATGCAGTCTGTTGGAAAAGAGCCAGCATATGTTCTGGAAAGGGAAATCCTGCCTCTCTGACCTGTGGCAGTTCTGTAAGAAAGACAATAAGCATGGATATAAATAAGCTAAAGTTGGCCGAATGTATTTGGATTTTCAAAAAGCCTTTGACCTCTCTAAAGGCTCTTAAAGAAACTAAATTATTATAGGGTTGGTGAAAAGTTTCCTTTATTCACTTGGAGTTGGTTAAAGGATAGAAAGCATAGGATAGGATTTAACAATGGGGAAGAGTATGCAATGGGGTCCCATAGGGTAGGTGCTGGGTAGGTTCTTATTCATCATCTTAGATCTGGAGGAGTGGATAATGAATTTGCAAATCTTTGGCTGATAGTAATCTCTTTTGGGGAGAAGAATGCTGAATGGGTATATTATCTAGGTTTACAAAATCCTGAAAGTGAGTAAGAAGCTGTATATTTACCAAACAGCAGCAAGAGAACTAAGGGTTTTTCAAACTAGGAGGAGGTAACTTTCAAGCAGATGAAAGACAGTCCTTCATAAAACAGCAGGTAGTAAAATTCCTGAGCTTGCTGCCCTAGGACGTTGTAGATGGAAGCAATATAAGTTCAAAAAGAATTAGATGTTAACTTTCTAAAAAGTCTAAGCAATGGTGTACCATTTAACAACTGTGGATGTTGAGAGAAGGTGGACTGCAGCCAGATTCATGTTCTCTTACTAAACAACTCCTACTGCCAGTTCTGTTGACACTGGCACTGAACTGGACAGGCTGCTGGTCTGACATAATATATTCTTACGTTTTTACATCATGTATGCAGTCACTTTCCTGATCACCTACAAGTTCCTCTCTGAAGTTCTGCAATACCTGCCTAGGTTTGTGCCATGAGGTCTCTGCAAAAACATTGACAAACAATTTTTATGCAGTTTTACCCCTCACTCTTTTCCTGCCCCATAATCTCAGTTTGTTTGAGTGACATTTTTGTAGTTTCTTAGTCAGGTCTTTCAATAAAATATAATATTTACTTTTGTCATTTCCACTTCTATGATTTGCATGTTGTCATCTGATTTTGAAGCTCTTCAGCATTCTTCTCAAGGTTATAACAAGCACAGAGGAAAGTTTGTTGAAGGTTATCAAAAACCTATGTGAGGAAACCTGGTCTTATGACTGCAGGCCTCATGACATGATTTTGCAGTAAGTAATAGACTAATACAGTTCTTTGAAGTGTCAAGATCCATCTACTGGGTAATAAATGGAACTTGCTTAGGACAATATCTGTCTGCAGCACATCACTTTTACTGAGTCTGATATGAAATGTAAGCTCAAGTTACACAATTGAATACAATGAAATAAGTATTCTTTTTTTTTTCTATTGTCCATAGAAATACTGGTAACCAAACAAAACTGAATACAAAATAGCGATGTGCTTTGTAAATAATTTCACTTCACCATAAATAATCAGGTTAAATTAATACCGAAGTGCCTCTGAGAAGAAACAAAGGGTTATGAATTTATATAAGTGAATCTGAACCTTGCTTAAAGACATAAAACCAAATCCAACATGATACATCTGTTTCACAGGAGACCTTTGAAATTATTTATAATAGGTTTATTGATTACTTATTTTGAGAATCAACTTATTTGAGAATATATAAAGTATGGAAGGTGTTGGCTCTTTAATAGACTCAGAAACTGATCATTTTCTGGATGACTCAAATGCTGTTCCAAATCAAACCTCTAAACATTTTGAGGTTCATTGACTACTGATAGAATTTCCATTTTTCTGTTTGGGATTTCCCAGAAAATACTATATGACTATGTTTTGCCCTGTGTTTGCAAATTAGATTGACATGTCCAGGAAACATGGATTTAATGTACATTTACTGGGGAAATGGTACACCCTTGTGCAGGTTTTCAGAAGTCTGGCAACCCAGAGCTTTAATTAAGATGACAGTATTCCAGGAATCACAGAAAATTCCAAAATTCTTCAATTTCTTCTGGACCAAATTTTAGAGGAAAGTGGATTTGATGAGGCCTAGTATAAAATTACTGCAATGATTAAACAATGACTTCTAACATGATTTTCTTACAAGCCTTCAATTGGAGTGCCAAATTCCTGAAATAAACAAGATTTTGTCTTGTATTCATAGCCACAGTAGGCCAGTTGGATTCCCTGTTATCCTTGTGTGTGAATCATCTTAATATATAACAAAGTATAACTTCCTTGTCATCTTCATTTTACCTTTCTTTTTTTGCCTGGGCTTATGAAATATGGCCTCATTCACACCTCCTGAGCAATGTCTAGGGTGAAGAAACAAAAAATCCAAACCCAATGCCTAATGTACCCAAAACCATGCAATTTAAGGCTACTAATTTTATCAAGGAAAGGAAATATACTCTACTTGTCTTTTTTTTTTATCAATTTATATTTTGAAAAACAGCCTTCAAGTATCATTGAAATAGATAAACTTAGGGGCTGTGTCAGTAGATTACAAAAGTTCAGGTTTGTCATTCTAGCGTAATTATGATAAGATCATATTCTGTTCAGCTTATACCCGAGATACAGCTTTAACTTACAGAGGCTAGACCGTCTCCTTTTACAGTAATAAAGGCAGCTGTCAAATTAACAAAGATTTCAGAGCAGATAGAATCCCTGCAGCCGTGCTGAGCTCTGACAAAGCTTTCTTTTACAGGTATGCTGTTGCCTCCTTCACTATCACAGTAGATAAGACTTTAAAAATATCAAAATTTTCCATTTGAATGTTGTAGTCTTTGATCTTTTCAATAATAAAATAATCCTCAATTATTTTTTTTAGAAATACATTTAAATTAGTGCAATAGAGCAAATTCTCTACATTTTGTTAAATTTGAAATATGACCAGCTCCAGCACTCCACTGGAGGTCTTGTATAGGGGCTATACAGGCTTCCTGCATTTGCTGGAATCAACTTTCCTTTCCTTTAGCTAATCTAAGTACAGTTGCTTGATGCTCTTTTGTCCAAAGGAGAATGATATAACAAAGCAACAATGAATTCCTCGCCCACAACAAAGAGGTTGTTACTAGAAAGAAAATTCTCAAGCATAAGCTGAAGAGAACAGGGTTTAAACATGACAGTTGGCAAAATATGCCTGAGCCATTTGCTCAAAACTGATCCAGGTAATTTCTAATGCTAGATGAAGCCCACTCTTGTGGCCAAACTTCATCACAGCCTTTTGCAGGCATTCAGTAAAGTTCCTGTATGAAAAAGAGTAGCAGATAAAAATAAAATTACATCAGTTTCTTAATATTCATATAGGTGCTGTAAAGAAACTACTGTTTTTTTAGAGATAATAGTGTTAAGGAGAGACTTTTTATGCCATAGCCTGTTCCTCTTTCTGAAATGGTAGACTATTACTCGGACTAATTCCACTGCTTTGTCTGGTCTAACCAAAAGAGGCTCCTATAATTTCTTTTTAGGGGAATACATTCTTTACAAAGAAAGCAAATTCTTTTTCAGAAGGGTGTGTTTAAGGTCCTTTTTTGGTATTTTTAAAGCTAGTGTTCAATTGAATAACAATTTCTCAAAATTTTAATTCAATAGTCCTGGCTATCTGTCATTGAGAGAAAGAGATATTGGCAAGAAACACATAATATATGCAAACAAAATCCTTTATCAAAAAATTCTTTGAACTTCTGGAAATGTGGATAATTTTATGTGATGCCAACTTCAAAACACAGCATCTTTTAAATTACAGACTAAAATCCAAAACTCACTTCATCCATTGACCTGTAACTCAACCTCAAGTAAACAGACATATTAACTAGGGAAGACTGTCAAACAGATAAATATCTTTATTTCCATGGATGTTAACAGAAATTGGAGGAAAAGCAATGTTTTCTTCTTCACCTCACCCTGGTTCCTTCACCTTTAAATAAAATTGGATAACAATTTATACTTCTTTTAGGTACATTTTACTATGAAGACAAGAATAACAAAGTTAGAGCATTTATATATAATTTGCAGGTAACTACTAATGCCTTATAAATCACAGGTATTTACTGACTTGTATTTCAGAGTGTGATATTCCTATGGCAACATGAAAGGTTGTTGTTAAAAGATGTGAATCTGCTCTCACTTTTCTTTATAAAGAAGACATAGTTAGAATGTTGATGTAAACTGCCCCTAATTTGCTTGGATCTGCTATCCAAGCTGACAAGCAGATACATGTTTATAGAATGACAAAATAAAAATGCACTGAGAATACAGTTAGTGATGACAACTGTGGAACAGAGCCTTTGAAAATGAAAAGTTCCTGTCTGAGGAGTGAGCATACACGTACACACATCTACACCATGGATCTTTACAAGCACAATATAGAAAGATCAACAGAGGAAATGTCTATGTTTTTACAATTTCCTCTTTATAGCAACAATTACCAAAAATATTTGTAACCTTTATTACTCTCAACTATCAGGTTTTTTTTTTCCTCTCCTGGCCACAAAGAAGCAGATAATATTCACAAGTTCTCAGTAGTTTCTACTCATGAGGGGAATAAAGGAAGGTTTATTTTACCTCGTTTTGTTTGGTAGATTTTCTTCTATTATTCAAAATTAGGTTATTTCGGTATAGGTATATTATATATATTATATAGGTATACATATTATTTGGTAAATTAGGTATATTCATGGGAATCACACATTCTATTTGGTCATAAATATCATGTTCTAGTTGCTGTGCTATAAAATGAAGATCAATTCTTTCCTACTAATATATGAATTTCCAACTGTCCAAAGCTAGGAAATAGGTAAGTCAGCAGAGTTAATAAGATTCTGACCAGACATCAGCGTAATGAGACAATTTTCTACATGTAATGAAAAAGTCTGCCCGTAGTTAGTGTATGTTTCAGATTTTCTAGCCCAAGTTCCTGGTTTTGAAATCAAAATAAATGATTTTGCAAGGCTACTGGACAATTTTGTTTAAAAAAAAATATTCATTTCTAAATTCATGAAGCTTTTTCAGCATAAATTCTGTTCTGTTGCCATTGTCATTCTCTGGCATGACAATGGAAAACCAAATATGTAACACTTTGTTGGCATTTGCTTATAATGCCAGATATGGCAGTGTTTCTATAGAGGCTGAAAAATATCTACCCAAAAACAATTTCTTGAGGTCCTAGCTTAATATTTAATGACTTGTTGTGTAGACCTTTGAATTTTTACAACTGTGTAATTTGTAAATTAGTTTATAAAGTTGTAGAATACTTTATAAACTTTAAAAATCCCAGTCAGTATGCATTGTTATTTCTACTTTGTTCAAAATCTTCTGAAGTCAGACTTTTCCTATAAAATGATCGATGACTCTAAACTTTTAGCTTTTGAAATCATTCTGCAATTGCACCATATATAATATATATGTAATAACATCATGACTACTGAAGGTAACTGAGACAGTGTTGAGGTTTAGAGTAACTTCTGTAATATACGTCAAGTCCTTGATTTTATATAAACAATTTCATGTAATACACGGTGATGACAGCTTAAAAATAAAGTTTCATTATTTTTGATTCAATAGCTAATAGTACTGAAATGCATTCATTTTGTGTCACAGAAGAATTGGTGTCCAAATATGTTGCAATGCAATTCTATTCTCCTGTAGAGTTTGAGTATGGAGTGGTCTCTTTGCGAAGCTGTCTGGAAAAAGCCAAAAGAAATCAGATTTCTGAGTACCCCCCCCTCCTTTGAAATGTTTCCCTCATCTGTTACGATAACACATATACTTAAACCTGAAGTTTACACTGGAAAGCAATAATCTTATCTCAGGGCTCTCCTGACTCCATCTGCTTCAAAAGTGAAACCTGCAAGTTTTGGCATTGTCACCAGGTCTCCATGATAATGTTGCAGTCACACTTTGAAGTGCAGCACCATCTATCTATCATTTGACATACAAATCAAAACAGTAAATTGCAAAGATCCTGAGGTTTAGGACACACGATGACAAAAGCTGGAATGTTTGAATTTAAAGGTGAGATTTCATCCATAATTTACACTTGTCTTCCACTCTCCTGGTAGCGCAGGAAACACTGGGTGACAAGGTGTACATGTGCATTACTGTCCAAGAACTATATGCAGCCTAACATCACAGATCCATATATATTAGATGTGGGAAAAGATCATGCAACTTCTCTTCTGTACCAGAAGGAACAGTGTGGCTTTATATAGTTTACCATTGAACAAAACAATAGTGATTTCAGAAATTACCTTCAGATATTCTTCAGCATTTGATTTGCCATTTAGCTTATGCTAATCACTGCTAATAAAATGCTATACCTCTTCCACTACTTCAATTACTTTCTTTGCCATCATATCAAAGTTTGGATGGAAAAAGACTATTTTAATTCTTTCAGTCTAAGTTTTAGGGGAAAATAGGAGATAATTAAAGGAGAGAAGAAGAACTTAAACTTTTTTCTCCATAATGTGTTGAGAGATGAAATTTATTTCATCTTTAGGTGAAGATATGGGGGTTGAAGTTGTGTTTTCAAGAAAGACTTAGTTAAAAATAAATGTATTTTGTTAGACAGAGGCTCTGATTGAGCAGTATGTTGACTGTCAAAAGCATAAATTGCCCAAGGGTTCAGATGGTTATCATAAGGAGCAAGTACCTGGAAACATGCAGAGTATGATAGCATAAACAATATTTATTCCTTGGGATTATTTAACAGAATATGTTAGATCTTCAATAGGTCATTCTGTTACCACAAAGGCATTGTAGATTTCTCTTTATTTTTTTCAGAAGAAATGGAAAAATGTTGTTAATTATACCTTTCTGGAGTTACGCTGCATTTCCTATGCCATGATTTGTCATAGGAATAAGTTTGTCTTCCCGTTTGACTTTATAATTAGTGCTTGAGGGCAAGAAGGACTGTAATCATTAAATAGCTTTGAAGATTACCTACCACTGGATTGTAAACTGAGTGCATGGTCAGCGTTATGGGGCTGCACAAGAAAAGGTCCACACTGAAAGCTGACAGGCTAATTGTACAGAGCAGCACAGATTATACTGCTGTTATAAGGCATTTTTGAATCATCTGACAACACCTCCACTTTGTTTCCTATCATCAGAAGAAACACAAAGTGGGAACGCAGATGCATACACCACAGCAGAAGGGAGGAAAATACAGACCATATTGAGGAGTTTCTCCTGTGTGTGTACTGGAGAGAGCGAGCTAAGGCACTCACAGACACACAGAACACTCTAAATAAAATGACTCCTGCGGAAAAGCTCTCCCTGAGATAACATCACTGTTTTGGGGGCTTTTGACAGATTTAAAGGCCATTACTAGCACCTCCTCTGCAATCTACTCCTCTGCATCACATGAGTGTCAGGGAATCAGATCAAGCAAAACTCCCATTAAAGTAGATGAAAGTTGTTTCTGCATAAGGGGCAAATGATCTTTTGGTTTGGTCTCAGGAACTCAGGCGCAGCCTCAGAGAGAAAGGATATGCCCAATAAATAGCGCTCTAGGTCAGGTACTTTTCTGGTCCATTAGGTTAAAGTTCTTGAGAAGAGGGAAGTTAATAGTGCTTTGTTCTCTTGACTGTTCATAAAGACAGGTAATAAACATGATAATTATACTTTGGGGACTTATAAAGATACACATAAGTGTGCATCAGTCTGTAGTTATGAAGAAATGCTATTTCAATTCTGAAATTTGGACAATTACATAATTTCTCCTTATTTAATGGAGATAAAGATCATTCACTCTTTTCAGTGTTATGCAATGCCAAGTAGATTTATTTGAGTATGACGTACTGATAGGGAATGAGAAACCTAAAAATTAAATAGCATATCAATATATATGTTTCTTTAGATATACATGCCATAGAAGAACCTAGAACCCAGCACATCAACTCAGGCAAAGCTATGGCTGCTTAACTGAGGATAAAGTTTTCCTGAACAACAGAAAGGTCTCCTTTAAAGTGAATGAATTAATGATTTTCCTATTAATAATATTGCTATTTAATGAATAGGAATTTGTGACTCATAGCTATTCGTTTGGCATACTTTGATTATCCTCCTTCCAATATCCTTCAAATAACAGAAATTCCTTCTTCCCCAGTGCAAAATAAACTAACACAAATAAATGGATTGCTGCATTGGTTTCTGAATTACATGGAATTTTTTTACAGAGTTCATTTTCAGAAATACTAGTAGCACCTCCCTGATTCATACATGTATTGCAAACATATTCATGTTTGTTGATACATTTATAGAGTATTTCCGTATACTGCAATAAGGCAGGTCATATAAGAAACTGAGTAGAATGAAAATTTTTCCCTTTTGAATTGCTACTGCAGCTACTGGTACTTTATCCTCTTGCATTTGTTGTAAAATTCATTATCCTTGGATGATATATTTCTGGACTAAGAATATTTTCACAGGTGTAGAGTACAAAAGATTGAACAGTTCTTTTGCAGAACAGAAGCTAAAGTACTGATTATTTTTTTTTCGTTGTGTTGCATTTTACACACCTCTCAGTCTATTCATGGATGAATAAATATGAGATTATGTCAAAATAAACTTATAAAAGAATTTTTAAAAAAATAAGCAGTGAAACTTTCAATACTGTAAAGTTTTCAGGACTAGAAAACACTAACAGTATGTTAATAGCTCTTGAGCATGGCTTAGACAACAGAGGATTAATTCATACTTAGCTATACCTTTCTTGTCCACATTAGGAGCTAAAATATAGACATTTCAAATAGGTCGGCAGCCACAGGTTAGTGAGAGTTGCCCAAATTCTACATGTAGTACATTGAGCTAAGATGCGTCTCTTTCTCAGGTGCTTTCTTAAGTTTCTCAGGTTTCCCTTGCATGGACTTCTCTCTTGTTAAAGTTCTGATTAATATGGAAGTTAAAATATAAACAGAATTTAATCCATGTAGCTCATATGCCTCTAGAATTTCCCAAAGACAAAAAACAATAGAAAAATAAGCAAAACAAAACAGAAAGGATTTTTTTGGGTGCAAACTGCCCACACCAACATCTGGTGTAATTTGCTTTCTAGTTCTTGGGGTGTTGTTTTGGTTTTTGTTTGTTTTTTTTAAGAGAAAGAAAGGAGAAGGAAAAATGTCAGCAGAAACTAAGGCTTTTCAAAACTTGAGAAAAAAGAAAACTGCATCTTAAATCCTGTGGCAAAGTTTAGCCTAGAGCAAATTACCGTGCTGCAGTCTTAGATGGAATGGAAACATGTATACGATCTTTCACCACATCACTACTGTAGTTAGTCAGGTCTATAGTAGATTGAGTTAATGGAGGGTGACATTTTCTAAGTTTTTTTGCTGAGAAAATGTCATAACATCAAATACGAACACCTCAAAAAAATTCCACAAAAACCTGCATTAGGAATGAAAAGAGGCCTTTAGTCAGTTTTGCAGATTCAGCATCAGATGAATCTCTACTGTCACAGTGCGAATTTCCAGCTGACCCACTCCTGAAACAGACATTTCATGGATATAGTCAACTACCATCACACATGGAAGTGGTTGCTGATCTTTTTTTTTTTTTTTCAGAATTGCAAATGTCCTCTCACACTATGTGTTTTCTTCTTTCCTTTTTCTATTCAGGCTAATTTGAAATATGGCCAGAACAAATCCTCATAAGCAACATACTATTTATTTGAATTATTAATCAGATATTACCCAATGAGCACCTGTAAATTATCTGGGACTAGTTTTATACTATCCTAAAATGGTGTTTGCACTAGAGCAAAAGTTTTTCTTATGTCATGTTCATAATCTAATATTCTTTTCACTGTGAAGTTTCATTATGCATATTAGTCATTGGTCTGCACTGCGGTATTAAAGAAATAAATTACTCCATCTTTTGACTTTTTCAAGCATATTGCACATGCAACATATGACAACAGCTTGGACCTACTATCCAGTGACTGAGGAATACGTGTTAAGTACAGACAGCTATTTTTTTTCTCTCCATTTTGCTGTATACATTTCCGGAAACAAGTTGAAGAACAGGAAAGGGTTTGGTCTACTGGAAAGTGTAGAATTTAAAGAATACAAAAAGCAATACATAAAGAATTTAAAGAATACATAAAGCAATAAACACACTAAATAAAATAACATATAGGACCTTTCCTTATGAAAATTCTGCCAAGATCTTCCTTTAGATGCAATGAATACCTTATTTAACCCAGAACCATACCTAAATGTTATAAACAAATTCTAGAGGTCCAAACACACATGACTCAAAGTACTGCTGTGTACTTTTAATACTGAGACTAAAATCACTGAAATCAGTGACTGATTCTTTTTATATTTTCTATCTTATCATCTCTGAGGAATGGAATAGTGAAGCTGACTGCATCACTCTCTGCAGTCTCTGTTTATATGTGTGCAGCTTTGAGAATTATTTTTCTCTCAGTGATGATGACAAAACATCTATCCACTAGCTCATACTTATGCATGCTCACAAAAGCTAGTCCTATTTTCTGTCTCATTAAGACAGTTAGATAAGCTTAAAATGTAAAGTACATTCAGGGAAGGGGAAGTGATAGGGGAGGCTGAAAGGAACTTTGATCATCTGCATTCTTTCCCCATCATCCAGACATTTTTCAGAAATGAACGACAATGACCTTATTGTCATGGGAAAATTCCCTACATTCTTCTGTGATACTAGAGGTTACATTGCATGGCAAAGAAAGGACATTTCCTGTGTGTGTAATTTTTTAATTGCTAACATCATTCCAATTGCCAACCTTAATTTCCAGAGAATTTTTCACTGATCAGGAACCTTCATTTTCTTTCCTTTTCACATATTCAGTCAGTAACTGGAATGCCCTATTGCAGGCCCCTAATTATAGCTGCTTCCACCTTTACCCTAATTATTTGTTTAGGTGTGATCATTTGGGAGATTCATTTAGAACAACTTTCTCAATTGAAACTTGAATATTCTTTTAGCCCTTGCTACAGGCTTTGGACTAATGGCTAAGCAGTTATTATTTCCAGATGTTGTTCCTTTCTACCTACACTAAGGTACTGCTCAGCTGTGTTTGAAGTTAAGCAATCTATTCACACACACAAAAGAAAAAAAGAAAAAAAAAATCCAAGTTGAGAAATGTTCCATGCAGCTGAACTGTAGACTCATAAATTCCTCACTCTAATGTTTACATACCTCTGAATGGCTCCAATTGCTACCAGCCAGGGGCCTGGGTGTTCTGCTTGCCACATAGAAATCTGAAACCTGTAACAATTTCATAAACAATGGTCTCTAACCAAGAACATATGCTCACCAGGCCACTATGTGAGGCATTAAATATCCAGGGAATATAAAAGGGAGGAAAAGGGGGAGAAGGAGAAAGAGAAGAACACTGAATGTTTTGTTAAATGAAGTAGGATTGTCAGTTATAGATCATTATTATTGTCCTACTTTGGGAGATTTTGCATCCTCAGTGTTTTACATAAAATAAACTTTCACTTTCGTGTTTGTCTGTAGTTAAACAAACGTGCACTGTGAAATGTTCACGTCTACCTTTACTGCTGTTTACCCAGTTTACTCACTTTTTGCCCAATTAATTTTGAGGCTTACAAGGCAATTTGTCACAGTAGCAGGACATAGACTCTCCCCCTCCTTGTTACATATAAATTAGAGTCCAAAAACAATGTTTAAACTAATTTTCCAGCCTTATTAACCAGTGAAAGTTTCCTTCCCCACAGCTTAAACTATCTCCAGCTATTAGGATTGCACAATTTCCCTGGAGAAACTATTCCACAATCTGAAAGACTCCACCATAAGAAAATTCTTCTGATATAATTGAGTCCACATTTGCTTAATATGCATTCCTTAGCTTCGAAAACTCATATATTTGATTGTTGGTTGAGGAAGGGGGGAGTTAATCCTGTGGTTATATCATGCTTCCAGATTGTAAACAAAGGTCAGCTCAAAAAGTGTAGAACTGATCACAGAGCATGGCACCTTTTATTGGTGAAATATGATGCATTGTCTTGACCTTTTATGGTTTCCTTTGTTATTATTTGAAAACTCTGTTGGCTTCTCTCCTTGGAAAAGGAACCCTCATAGAATCTCCATAGCTTTGGAGGTATGATTAGATCCGAGAAATTCTGAGGTGATTTGACTCATTTTATCCTTCTATCACTGCTGCACAATCAACAATAAGTGCATTTCACTGTTTTCAAGACTTAATCTATTAAATGAATATGATTGTAGTTCAAGGTATTTAAAGGGGGAACATAAATCTAGAGCTCTGAATAGTGCCTGTTTAAGGGCATAGATAGTTTAGCAGTAAATATGAGAATAGCTAATACTGCATTTTAAAGAGAGAGGCAAGATCAGCACCCAAAATACTCCCAATTTTATCCTATCCTGTGCTTCAGATGTGCTTTTCAAACTGATGATGCACAAATGCCTAAAGAACTTCTATTCAGTGTCTGAAGTATAACAGTAGAAATCGTTCTTACCTAAAAGCTACAAATACCTACCCAGAAACACATTTGCAAAAGTAAGTTCTAAAAGCAAACATATTTATATCTATTTCAGTTGTTCAGCTGGACAAAAGTAAAATTCAGAAGGCAAAAAAAGCAGCAGAAAAATGGATAGCTGCATTTTTTTCCTGTTGTTTTAAATGGATATGATCAGTCTTACTTATACCACAAGTTCTTCTATCAGTTATATCACTTGGACTGTCCCACTGTCTTCATCAGCAAAAACAAACTTTGACCCATGAGGGCTGCTCTATCAATGATTTTACTACAAGTTCCAGGTATACCTTGCTGGACTCAATGAATGGGTCTTGAGCAAATACTTTCTGGAAGCTATTTAAAGAAGAGTTAAGCAAGAAAGAAAGGAACACGAATTCAAGAAAGAGTAGGAAGACAAAGAGCTTACAGAAATATGACAAACTGTAGTCTTATCTTCTCCACACTAGCTTCTTCAAAGAAACATCTGAAAAGAAAATTTGCTAAAAATACCACTGACAGTCAGCATGCAATGAAACCTGCTGGCTCATGCCAAGCTGCAGCAGAACGCCGCACACAGTGTTTTGAACTCCAAAAGCAATAAAAACTTGTATCTTTTGATTCCTCCGCAGTTTCTTAGTTGGAACACTCACATATACTGACACCATCATATTTCTCTTCCAAAAATGTCACAGAGACTCTTGGAAGCGCCACATTTATGCTCAGATTTGTACTAAACAATGACAGTATTTACATTAGAAACCCTTGATGATACATTGGTCTCTCCATACCTGTTGTGATGTATGTGCCATTAATGTTACACTGTTTTTATAAAAGAATATGGTATGAAACGGAAATGAAGAAGCATAGCTTTGAAGATTTGAAATAAATAGATGTGGGTGGGGAACAGCTGAATTAGTTAAAATACAGGTCAAATCAGGAATACAGTTCTCTATGTCTCAATGAGACAAACAAAGTCAACTTGTCCTCTTTCCCGTGGTTGTGATAATGAGTTGACATGGAACAGTCTGTATGACATGTATTTCACATGACATTATGCATCACATGCAAAAATACATTATCCAGAACCCTTTTATGAACTTCAGATAGATAATAAAATATAAAACCCCACGACTATATTGTCATGAAATTATGGAGAAGGAGTGATACTATACCACTTGTAAACTAACATTACCAATGTCATTCCTAATTCCAACAAAGGTAATTTTATTTGGGCAAATTCCTAGATGATCTTTGATCTTATATAAGAAAGCTAAAGAAGAAACAGTAATGTAAGCCACTCACCTTAGAGAAAAAGCCTTTCTAAAACCAAGTTTGATGACTGAAATAGTTATACATATATAAGCAAGATCCACTCTGCTGAGCTACAGTTTATTCCATAGGCCCAGCCTAACCTACACCTTCCTTTTTTTTTGTCTCTGTATTGCATAAATATGCTTACTCTGTCCACTTTGAGAAAAAGCAGATAATCTTAAATTAAGGGACTGAATCCTCCTGTGTGTATCTCACACACTTTGTTTGATCTTAGACAGGTTTTTAAATATCTCTAATATTCAGTATTTTTACACATAGATGAAGAATAGTTCTATTTATTCTCATTGAGGAAAATATTCACTAGACAAAGACCTTATAAGATCCTGTAATATTTAATTTATCTGAAGTTTCCATGTGCTAATGTGTTATTGAGTAATTGAACAGAAATTGTTTACGTGTAAACATTAGATTTTTAGGTCTATATACAGCTTGTTAAATGCAATCATTCAAGTATATGTGGAAAGGAATGAGAAACTAAGCCTATAGTGTAATTTCATATTACTTTATCATGTCTTAATATGGCTAGCATCAACATGTGTGCTGCTGGACATCTTAAGGAGTTGGAAATTTAACAACGCTCATCAATAACATCATTTTGCTCTTTGATCAAGCATTGAAGGAGCAAGCATAAATTATGCTACTGTAAAAGCCTACTGAACAGCCATCAGTTAATGTTCTGTAGTATTCCTTGGTAACATGGAAAGAGGAGAGGAAGGGTAGATTGGATACATATAGACTACTGATTATTTTTTGTTCTTTTTTCTTAACTCACTTTTTTCTTAACTCCTATCACTTTGTGAAGTGATAGGAAAGGAATATAGTGGTTTTAGGAACAGTGTAGGGTAGGGGAAGAGAGAGAGACATGTTCTTACTCTTCCTGCTATTGTGAGCAATTTGCTTTGTTTTTCCAAAGCAGCCTGTTGTAATTTGCTTGAAATGCTGCTAACGGTTGAAATAACTCAAATGTTCCCAGTTTCAAACTGCAAAATGTGATCATTGTTGTCTCACAGTTGTCAGAGATGAACTTGTCAAGCCCTTGTCTTTCTTGCTATAGGGCCAGGGATTGGTCTCCCAAGGGAAGAAGGGCTCAATTCTATGCCCTTAATGTGCAACTTTGCTGAGATTTGCTGTTTTTTAGTCTGGGTAACCCTAAGAGTTTGTGTCAAAGACAGTCTGCCTGCCTGCTGATAACAATCATGCATTTGGCCATAGAGCCTGTGTGACTTCAAGAAAGGAATGTCCTAATTAATTAAAATGTGAAGTTACATTCTTGACTACACTGATTTGATTTTTCCTTCTCTAACTTGCTTTCCTTTTTTTCTTACTAGTTTCAAATTAGGCTATTATTTGTCTAAACAAGTAGAGGTATTATCAGTCTATTCTAGTCCCCTAGTAACTAATAGAACATTAAATTTGGAAGAACTGATTCTTCTACAGCTTACCCATCACATGTATATGTTTATCATAAAGATTTTTATTAGAATTTGCAATGTCAGAGGAGACCATTGTTTTATTTTATTATTTCATAGATGAGTGTCAAATCTGTTTCAACTCATGCTTTAGAGTATAACTGTAATTGAAAATGTTGTATATTTTGCTACGTAATATAATGCCATGATCTATCTGCAGAACTCTTACCATGGCTTTATGGACTGTTGGCGTGCCAAAGACCACACTCTGAAAATTACCTTCTTGTTGGAACCATTTACAACACTTACTTCCTTGTACTTCATACAATCAAAAGCCTTGCCTTTATAAAAATGTATATTCTTTAGTTATCTTGAAATACAATTCCAGTGCAGACAATGCAGTTTATTATCTTCACCACAAAGATTCAAATAAGTTAAATTGCAAACAAGTTAAGGAAAATTGAAAACTTCCCTGTAGTCTTTAATTGAGTATATGAATCATGCAAGAATTACATTTTTGCATCATCTTCAGTAAAATCTGACATTGTGAATAACTCGTATTGAGAATACACTTTTTCTCCTCCCACAGAGACAACACAGCTGTATAGATTTAGATAAGATAAACTTCCCAAATTAAGCCAAAATCCATGCATGTCCCTTTTCACAGTTCAGGTCATGGTGCAAATTATAAACTGTAGTAATTTGATGTTCCCCGGTCGTATCTTTTGAATAGTTGTTAGTACTGTAAAGCTAGCAGGCAATTTGCTGTGATTACTGTTTTCTGATCAAAAGAGTGCAATGAGTGGAATAATGGGATTTTTGAGGTCAGGATTAAGGAATGTCAACAAAAATCATAGAAGCTAAAAAAGCTGGAGTAGCCGCTCTGGCCACAGCAGCTAATGACTGAATCACAATGTCAAGTTTGTGCATTAGCCTTAATAGTGAAAGAACAAAGGTGCCCGGGCTTCATGACAGTTTTGGCTATATTTCAGGAGTTCTTCCCAGGATTAGGGAGGATGAGGCTTGGTTAGTGTTTGAGCAAAAGTATGTTCCTAACTGTAACAGTTGTAGCAATCTTCAATCTATTTTATAAAGGTAAGATTCATATCCAAGTTAAAATTATAAAAATAAATGTAATAGAACTTGTAACTGAAGTTGGCAAACCTGCTATGCTAAAATTTTTTGTTATGAAAGTTCAGTAAGGATGGGATAGAGAGGTGAGGAGCTTTGATTGAGCAGAATGAATCTTCATCTGAGAACGAATGTCACTCCCTACAAAAATATATTTATGCACACATATATAATAATAATAATTATATATATTATAATTATTATTATTTTATTTTCCCCACAGACTTTGTCTTCTCAATTTATTTTCTCTGGGGCAAAGTCAGTCTGACATACAACAGTGTATTTATACAGTCTGAGTCATTGAATTAATAGAATTTAATGGTAGCTTATTTGGAGGGAAAACAGAAAAACAAAAACCCCAATGATGAGAAAAAACCCCACAATGGTACAAAATAGAAAATCTGTTAACAAACTCTTGATGTTTCAAACCTAAGGAGAGACTATTAGCACAGAGAGTATTGCCTCTGCAGCTTACTGAATTGTTTTAGGGTATCAGGATGTAAGTTTTTGAATGCAGACTAAAGGGTTCTCTATTAAAAGCTGCAAGAAACAGTTCAATACCATGTTCCAGAGGTGATTCAGGTGACTAAGAGAGTTACAACCTGGTAATCTATGGATCAGAGAGTTGCACACATGTATTTTACCTTGTTTTACGACATTTATAAATTGGAATCAGACCTCTAGTTAGCAAGGAGATAGGTAAGAGGATCTTTTCAGTTCTCTTTAGATCTTGGCTTTAGGTTCTGTTTTCCAAGACTTCCGTGGCTTCTCTTGCCAGTAAAAGCACTAGCTAACATCTTTATGAAGATAAAACCATTCTAAAAGGGAAAGTTTTAAAATATATCCCTCTTACTTTTCTGATGAAATCCAAGGATGCATCTGACTGCAACAAAGGTTATTTAATGAAGAACTGAGAATTAGGGTGATACTTTGGGTGTTTAGTCTTACTATGTCAATAGACACATTACTAAAAGAGCTTGAAATTAATAGATGCTCCATCTGGAAGCTGCACTTCTGCGTTTTTCTGCCTTAAGTATAAAATCTATAAAAGCTCATAAGTAGTTATATAGAATCATATCTTGCTATTTAAAAACAACTATTGTCTGTTCTATATGATGGAGAAACAAGTGTGTTGGCTAGACATTAGCAAGAAGATGGAGGGAAAAAAGTTTCTTTGTATTGTATACAAAAGATACTAACACTCATGGTTCACAGCTGAATAGTCTGGTCCTTTTTCCAACGTCCCAGTGCTATAGTGAAACAGATGCTGTAATAAGATGTGGAGACTAGTAGGCTTTAGGAAGAAGTTTAGATAAGATTTACAGCTGAATTAGAGGTAAAACAAACACTAAAAGGTGTTTCACAGAAAAAGCTTGTCCTATCAAGTAGCATTAAATATATTCAGAAAAGTTGTATATATGTAAAGATTTCAAAGCATTATCTTTAATAAACTGCCTGTCAGTGTGTTGCTACAGTGAAAGTATAGAGCTGTAAGGTGGGTTGTATCACACTGAGTTTATATATGGCTAAACAGAGCCATATAAGCATTCAGTGACTTTTCCCTCCCATGATTCAGTGTCACTGAGAAACTTAAACCAGGAGCCCTGATGTCCAGACCACTTGTCTCTTCTTTACACAGTAATTCCTTCTGACCTGTCCAGAATTAATTACCATCTGTCTCATGCTATCTTCCTTGCTGAAGGTGAACTAACAGTAATAGCACAGAGGTTACAATAATGCCTACCAGCAGATTTAATTGGGCTATCGCCAAACGGACGGGGTCCCATCTGCTTTTTGAGGACGTGTTGCAACAAACTCAGGTGCTCTTTTAATGACCTGACATAACTATTTAAAGAGATGTTTATGATTATAATGTATTGCTCTCTTAATGACAGCAGCAGGGATTAGTTCTTTCTATGCTCTTAAACTGGTTCTTTTTCTTGCTGCAGTCTTCAGCATGTAAATTATACCACATTAGATTTTCTTATATCATCCAAATTCAGGTATGATGTTTAAGAGAGTCTAACTTTTCATTTTTTGCATGAATGCACACCAGAATGGATGTGGTTCTCTTCCTTCCCTAATAAACAGTAAATTTGAGGATCTTTACTGTTCTGAACACAGATCAGATACTATTAAACACATGGAATACCGGGGAAATATGCATTTAAAACTGTGAATGAAGCTGTTTTCTTTGACTTCCCGATCCACCTGAGTTGGTGAATGATCTTTAAATTGAAACTGTAAAAGAACAACTAAGGATATTCCCAGGTCACTGGTGAAGGAAGAAAAAGTAAAATTCAGAATTGGAGAGAGAGACAATTTTAACAGTTGACTGAAATATCAGGACAACTCCTATAATACATAAGAGAATTTTGTACTTTTGGAATTTAATTCACATGAATAGTATCCTCTAATCTGTCAAGTTTTCTCCATATTTTCTGTTGTTATAAAGGGAGGTTAGAGTGACTGGATATCTACAACACAGATGTCTACATGTGAGCTACATGTATGATATCAATATATTATATCAATAACACCTTTCATGAAAACTAGGTTGTTCAACTTTAATGAAGATTCATAATTCCACTGACCAGTCAGTTGCAATGATCTGAAGAGAAGTATTTACTTGTCATCTAACATATGCAAAGTGGAGGAAGGCATTTTTGAGGAATTTCTCTCCCTTTGGAAGCTAGGTAAAGCTTCCTGTTTCTAATGTTTTTTTTAGCTTCAGAATCAACATACTCTATACTCTCACGCGTAGTGAGAGATACAAGAGAGCTAATCAGCAACTTAGAAAAGATATGTCATAAGAATTTTCTGACCACTCTCCTTGTCGTCCTAATTTGCCATTTCTGCCAAATGGCAGTGCTGGTACAAAATGACAATCCATTTTTATATTTTTTTTTCTGTCCTCTGAAAACTCTTCCATAACAACCTCATTACATATGATTACAAAACATGTGTGCCACTGGAGAAGAAAATTTCCCCAGAATTACTAGCCATTAGATTATTTTTTCAATGATAGACCCATTGGTGACTTTAAACTCACAGTTCCTTTCACATTGCAAATCTGTGAGCGTGGCTTCTGATACAGCTGGAACACAGGAAAAGACTATTCCTTAGAGCCTGTGGAATCCCACACTTGAAATTTCCAACATCTTCATGAATTGCCAGACACAGTTCCATAGGCCATCCACAGAATGCCTGTGATATAAAAATTTTGATGCAATATGGGAAAGAAAAAGAGTGTCATCTACAGTTGTTCTGGAATTGTTCTTTCAATGCAGTATGAACTTTGTCTCTAAGTCTAAGCAAATGAGATTAAGCCAAATTTGAAGCAGTTGCAGTGCTGTGAAGATTTTTGTCTATGTTCTAATAGCTTAGTTGGCTAACTCAAGCACCACCGATTGAAAAACAGGATTTTTAGCTAGTCAAGAAAAACCTAGTGCAAGCAACTTAAAAATGTCATAGTATCAAGAAATGGTTTGGACAGTTTATAATCTTTATTAGGATTACACATTGTTCTTGATATCTTTTTTAGCTCCCAAAAGGCTGAGAAATCTTACATGGTACATCGATTCACTATATAAGAATGGCTTCAAACAAAAATTCTTCACATGTAATCAAACATAAGTTTAGACTCAACTGTATTTACATTGGCTTCCATCTGGTTTATCAGTATCAATTCTATGATACACTCAGACCTTTAGTCCTCGTGTAAAGAATGTGCATAACTTGTGACTAGATCATTCACAAAGGAGTCTATTTCAGATTTAGAGTGTCGAAGAGGCCTGTCTCAATTATACTGATGCTGTTCAGTTTACGTCTCCTAACCAAACTCCTTTGAAGTGAGTATCAACATTCACATTTCTACATACATATGTCCACACATTTGAGAAAATGTATCACCAAAATCAGCTGCCCTGTTAGCTGCAGCTGCAAGACTGCCAGTGTTGGCAGTAACAATGGAAAGTTTCTGTAATAGGTCACCTTCTCCCTCTCCATATTTTAAAATGGTGCTAAATGGATTTTTCTTTCAGGAGGCTTTATTATCCTCCTGTATCTACTTGGTGAACATGGATTAGCCTAATGGGACAAATTGTCTCATTAGACAGCCATCATCTGCTTTCAAGGAAGGGCCTCTAACAGTCTCTTTAGGAGATAGAGGGAGGAAGGAAGGAATCAAAATTGTAAAACTATTTATTAGGCCTCAAAGCGAAATAGTCTTTCATTATGTGTGCTGGCGATTAACTTGTCTGTCTGACGTTTTAATTGAGACAAAGTCTAAAACCCTCTAACCCCCTTTTATATTGTCTCTGTGATATCTTTTCTTAGGTGTCAATTAAAAAAAGTGTTCTCATCATAGACACAGAGAGAGAGAGAAATGAAAGTGATGAAACAAGTAAGAGTGTAATGTTCCTATAATCATATAATCAGAGAGACAAATTAGCCACGAGAGGAGTCAGAGTGAAAAAGGACATCTGTACAACACAGAAATATAAAGGCACTGGTATTTCATTAGAGTTTATTAGCTGCAAGGAAATGGAGCGTGAGAGAAAAGCATGGCTTTGTTGAGAAGAGGAAGTCAGTCATTTATTATCCCAAGGTTTATAGTCTCAAAATGTTTGCAATCTCAGATTCACCTTTCCCACCCAATTCAACCTTGTTAAAAAAATGTTAATTCATTGTTGTTTTGCATATGGATGTTTTCCCACCCTCTCTCTTTGCCACTGTCCCTCAGAGAAAGAAGAAACCTTTTCAGTTATTTGCCGATACAAAACCTATATCCCTGATAAAAAGAGTCCTCCCTCTCTATCCTCTTCCCTTTAATCTAAATGAGTTTCTGAGACTTTCCCCACATCTCCCATAGCAACAGGATATAAATTTTTTGTGATCCCTGATATGATGTGTCACTACGTTACTGGTCTTTAGCAGGGATCAAATGATGTGAGTCAGGTGAACTTGGGGGAGCACCGAGTACAGGATTCCTTATTACAAAGGTGCCAGCCAAATGATCAGCTCAAATTCCCTCAAGTCATTCTTACTGTAAATTGTAACTTAGGTATTACAAATAGTCTGCTCAATTTCATCTGAAACACCCCTTAGCACTCGACCTGATGACTCCCCAGATGGCACCGAGCTAATCTCACACAAAATCAGGATGGTTCCTGGAAGGTGTAATCCAGGCTAAATTTTAATGTTGTGGTCAAAATTCCTGAAAGAGCCACCATCAAATTACATCTGATTATTTTGTCTAAGAGAAAGAGAAGCCAGCCATGGAGAGCTCACAGGAGACCATTAGCCATATTTGCCTACAATGTGAAAATAAAAAAAAAAAGTGCTTGGTAAAGGAATATCTGAATTTCTGCCATTCTTAGGCAAAACATCTGCATAGAAGCTCAACATGTATGGCCAATTCATGTTACATTTCTGTGACAAAATAACCAGTACATTTTGCTTACTGGATGGTTTATAAACTGTTGTATAAATGTTGACAACCTTCCTTTAATTTATCTCTTGGTAGTGATTTGTTGTGTGTCAGAAAGTGATTTTTTTTCAGGTCTCATTTTCTTTATCCATTACAGTTTGCAGTTTTATGCATTATGCATTCGAAGCTGCTCCTAGACTCACAGGACAGCTTGTATCTCTACCAAATCAAAATAACAAAATCCAAATATCACATTATATAGAGCTCTCTCATTGCCTTCAAAAATTAACATATGGGACTTTTTTTTTTTTTGATACTAGTATAGCAGTATATTTCAGAGACAGGTCTTCTTAACTAGCCTTTCAAAATCTATTGTCACCCCAAATCATCAATTACTGTTATACTTGGTTTCAATAAGTAGTCTTTAACAACTACATGCACTTACTTGACTTAGATGTTTTCATGAAGTATGTGTATTAATTAATATATTAAATGTTTATGGAAAGGAAAGTTCGATGTAGGAAATATTTCATGTTGAAACACACTAATGAATTACCAAGGGGGAAAGGACAAGATTAAGTATGAGTTATTTACTAGTGAGCCAAAGATAATATTTGTGCAAATATATAGTATAGCTATATAGCTATGGTATAGCTACAAGATGGAAACATTGTGGCAGTATGAGATGTGCCCTTCCTTTTTTATAAATCATCAGGTAAAAAAATCTTTATTCCCATTATGTATACATCAAATAGAAAGCTGAGACAATGTGGGAAGAAAGAGTTGATTTTAGGTAATTAAAGGTAATGTAAAAAACCCTCAGTATTCAATAAGTGATTGGGGTATAAGCTTAAACCCCAAGAGTCTTAATGCATGTATCCCACTGATTTGTTTATCAGTGGTAAGGAAGACTGACCACACATGAAGAAATCTGATATACTGAACAAGATTAAGTGCTATGAAAGAATGACTTTTACAGCAGCGCTTGATTAATCCCTTCCACAGTTGAAAAGTCTTCCCTTTTTTCAGACAAACCCTCCCCTTGATGATGGATCAGCAATAGCTGATTTGTCTCAACTGTAAGATCTGTTTTGCCTGTAATGAATAATAAAACACGCTTATTCAGTAAGATATTGCATACTGTAAAGAACCATATCATGTCACAAAAAACTATTCACCCTTTTGGTATCACAAAGGAAATAAATACGTGGGAGATACATGAGAGTTTCTTATGAGAAAAGAAATGGTTTCTTGTAACAACCTGGAGCATGAGCAGATCAATAAATATCTTAAACATCCCAGTGACCTGAAGTTATTCTTGGATGTATCAGTATCTCCAGTTCCAAAGACTTTCTGTTGACTCCACAGATACCAGGATCTTTAGGGGCTAGACAAGGGTCCTTTTCAAATTTCATATTGTCTTTAGCCTTTCATGCACCAGCTGTGAAAATCAATTAGCCTTGGTGAAATTAAGCTGCTGCATGTTCTCGAGAATGAAAAATACCAACTGTGCTCTCGTAATTTTCTATGTCTGTAAAAAGAAGGATGGTACTTCTGAATTTCTTTCTCACACTTTTTGCTACATAGAGTAGCCTTTTTGCTTCTGCTTTTGAAAGTTACCAGATGTGCCAGACAGATTAACACAGGACACTGTTTAAACACAGGAAAGCTATACTGTAGCACAGCCCTGACATTTGTGATTCCCTAAGGCTAATATGAAGACAGCTCTCAAAGTAAAAAACATCTAATTCCTTGATAATATTATGATTCCCAGAAATTCCTTGGGAATTTACAAGTTGTCCTCTTACAAATGTCCTCTGGTTATTTCTTTGCTTAGCAGAATGATAGAGTATCACTGGACTTGGGAAACTTGAAGACAATGTTTGAAGGAAAGGACAAGAAGAATCTCAGTCTATGCACCGATTACAACTTTATAGCCAAATAGAGCAGTGCATCTGTCTAGCATCTGGTATCACTGAATTCAGCATAAATAAGAACAAGAATGAAAAAAAATGCACTTTAAAGTTTCAATGCTTATTATCTCTCAGTCATTCTAGGTGTGACTTTGTGAGTTTATCATCTCTTCCCTTTACCTTTCCTTTTCCCTCTCAAGAGTCTTAAGCTTCTTTTATTCCTTCTATTATTTCTACTTTAGTAGGCCTCCAAAAATCTAGGGACAAATAAGGAAAAGATCTGATTTAGATATAGATCATTGGAATAACCCACATTTCAAGAGTCACTTTTTAGAGGGTTTTCTCTCCCCCTTAAGAAGATATGGACTTGTTGAGAAGTATCTAAGTTCCCTTCATTGTGTCAGAAGAAGAGTGCTTTTGTTTGGCAGACAAATTAAATTTAGAGTAAAATCCCCAAATAATCTGCCCCCCCAGCCTCTTAATTTCTGAAGAAAACTTGTTACCTTTGGAATAGATTTTAAGAGAAAATAAAAGTAAGAATTCCAAAAATCGTGCAGCAATCCAACTAGAGGTATTCAAACACAATGGTCCAGCCTTTCCTTAAGATCAGAGTCAGAGAACCACAGCCCGTATTTGGCCAAGGAAGGAGAGTGGGGAAAATTGAAAGTAAATGTACAGAAACAGCAACCTCAACAGAAGCAGTGTACAGAAGCAAGTAAATATACGAGTCATCATTTTATGGCAGTATTCTGCTATGAAGCAGTTATATGTTCAGCAGATAGAAGCATCCAAGTTACACCTGGATTCTTTGTCTGGAAATGGAAGGAACAGCAACACAAAATAAAGAGGTCTGGCACCAGTTCTGGCTTTGGATAAATAATAAATATTGCAATGGGATTTTTGTTCTCATGGTTACAGGATTATGTATGAGTAGAAAATCCAGTGAACTGAACTGAAAAGAGTAATACAAGTTAGAACAAACAATTCTGTAGTAATTTCACTTCTTTATTAAAACAAGAAATCAGAATGGTGTGAAGAAGTGATGATTTGGTTATTCTTGTACAAATTCCTATTTTTCCCTGTACTTTCCAGGTCTCTTCTGCTTATGTAAAACCTGTTTAAAATAAATCAAACCTGAATATATCTTCTGTGAAATTTATTCAAAAAATTGAGTTGTTTACAGTACTTACTGAGAAAAAAATTGTAAAGACTGATAAAATGCATCATAGATCACCTACAAATGAGTGAATCAGTCTTCTAATGGCTGTTTTTTCGGTATTTGGTAGTACAGGGAAATATATTGGACATAGAAGTCAGGGTTAGTTAGACATTTAAAATAAATTGTTTTAATATTGTTCTAGTGTGTCCAAATGAGACTACAGAGAAAATACAAAAGAGGTGTTTCAAATATGTAAATTTTCTCTGTCATGTCACATTTGTTGAAGGTTACTTTCAGTGATGATTTTCTTAGTTCCTAGTTATAAGAGGCAGACAGTACACTGAACAGTGATTTTACATTTCACAGTCTTCAATTAATTTTCTCAATTGCAGTGGCAAATTGTAGCATATATCAGAATAGGATTTCACCTCCACAGTTCTGCATCACTAAAATAAACAAACATCCAAATACGTATGAGGTATCGCTTGGAATACATTTGCTGCTCTTAGTGTGCTGATAAGGTTTCAGATTTATCTTTCCTAATTTATGTAGAAATACATTCTATACACTGCAATTATCTGATATTTCAACAGACAAGGCTTTTCTGTCTAACACAGGAAAAACTCAGAAAATTCCATCAATAGGGATTAAAAAAATAAATAAATCCTAAACTAGTGAAATTTACTTCTTTTGGATTTTTTTTGAGAACTAAAATTTTTCCAAGAACAAGGTGTTGTTTTTTTTTATCCCAACTAAAGTGTAATGTCAGTTGCTTCCTCATTGCACTTTTAATTTCAGGAATCAGCTTCAAAACTGTTCTATTATAACCTGTAGTATTACTCCAAAACATACATGAGATATTCCAAATACCAATAAACAGAGAAGACTTACTATCTTAATGCAAAGGTACCCAAAATCAACAGCTCTGTGAGCTTGCCCCAGTGACATCTGATCAAGTGTCATGTGAGCTGACTACAATAATGAAAGTAGTTCCATTAACTGCCTTCATCCCAGTCTGGTTGATATATTAGTCTAACATAAATCTATCATTCCTAGATCAGGTGACCCAAGCAATCTTGACAAAGCATTTTGTTGCACAAGGGGAAGCTAATAGGAGCCAAAGAAAGGCATGTGTCCAAGTGTCCAAATACACTGGCTTTAAATAAGCAGCCAGCTCCTCTCAGTCTTTAAAAATACCAGTCATCACCACAGAGTATCAAATTTTCAGCAGGCTGAAAAAAAGAGTATCAAAAGACAACCACTATGGGAGTCACAAAAAATATTTCAGCAACAGAATAATTCCATGCATCAACAAGAACAAAACCAAATTTGTGGGCTAAATTGTCTACAAGCATAACTTTCTCAATAGACCATCTGGCCCAACATTATTATGAATAATTACTTCTTATTTATCTAGCCCTGAAGTCACCAAGCACCATTACTGAGGTAGGTTGTAGACAGTAAGGACTACATGCTGCTTTATATGCTGATTTTTTGCAAACTTAGTTCTCTATATACTAATAATTTAAAGATTCCCAATTCCTTCTTATCAATTTTTGTTTTATGCATTTAGTATGAAAGAGGAGTTGGAGAAAATTGAAAATGTTATTTTACCTTTTTGGTTTATATTCCTCCAGCTGATCATTACATTCCAACTCTCACCCAAAACCCAGAAACAAAAGCTTTACT
The DNA here is from genome assembly GCA_025769975.1 of Gallinago jamesoni. Classification (NCBI taxonomy): domain Eukaryota; kingdom Metazoa; phylum Chordata; class Aves; order Charadriiformes; family Scolopacidae; genus Gallinago; species Gallinago jamesoni. The sequence continues at coordinate 43,896,908 of JAOQGH010000040.1, forward strand.
CACTCCACTGAGGTCAAGTGATGTTCCAATAACTCAGGCTTTTACATCACACTCTTTAAACTGCCTAAAGAGAGAAAAATAGACAAGGTGGACAGTTGTCGATGTAGAACTAAATAGAAAGCAAAAGGCTTCTTAGAATAAACACATTTTTTACTGAATAACAAACAGTGGCAATAAAATTACAGCAGCCTGTTTTATTTGTGTTTTCTTCTCATGATCACTTAATTCCAAGATGAATTTGTTAGCCTTTATGAAGAGAAAGGAAAATAATTTTCAAAGGTAAAGACATCCTCAAATCAATTTGGAATGTGTGGTCCACTTACTACAAATTTTGCTGCTTACCTACCAATGAAATCTATAGAAAGGTCTCATGTCTTAATTAAAATCATACATTTCCAATAAACCACTCATAAGCCAGTAGCTGAGGGGAACTAATTAACAGAAACCAGTAATTCTGAAGCTTAATGTCAGTGTTCTAAAGATTTTTTCTAAAAGTTTAATATGTTTAATGTAAATATCTTTTCCTCTGTCTTGTTAATCACCCTGAAACTAATTTCAGACTTATCCTTAAGCATCTACATTTGTGAAACATCTTCAGAAGTTATAGATGTGTTATCTGTTTCTTTTATTTTTGCTTTGAAAACAAAAAGATTTTTTAGGATTTTCTTTTTTTTTTCAGCTTGGTTGTCCATTGCCCAGTAAACATGAGTTCATCAATTTCCAAGTTCCTCATTAGAACAATTATTTTTAGAAAATTCTGAAATTTTGGAAAAGTGATGAGGAAAATATATTCAAAGGTACATCTGCAAATCCACAGATAAAATAGAGAGCTATTTGGAGAATGGGAAAAAAAGTCCTTTGATGTATGTAGTGACCTGTTTAGCTAGTTACCAGATGGTTTTAAAAGGTTATAGTTTTATACCATGTCTATACATTTTTCTGAGAATCACTATATGTCAGGCAATAGAATCCCAGTATCTACTATGTCCCGTACTTACAGAGAAGTCTTCTATGCTTTGAGTATGTTAAGTTGATTCTTTCCCCTGAGAACAAGAATTTTAGTCATTTATAGTCAGGCGTAACCAGAGGGCACTGGCTGAGATCCTCTTTGTATAGGCCACATATGTTTTTAATACTGCATGTTTCATGAACTCTGGATTTTGGGGCTTCATTTCCTTTTCTCATCACCTTTCTTGGCTCAAGGGGGAAATTCAAGGCATCATAGAACATCAAATTCATCACTTCTTGAAAATGCAGTGAGATCTTAAGACAGACTGATTGCTTTAGAAATGAATTTAAATAAAAGTAATTAGTTAGTGTTCTTTAAAAAATAATAATTTACCTCTGCAGAGAAATCCTTGTGGAGATTCAAAACTTACTGAAATTATCCCTGAGGGTGCTCCAATAGGACAAGACTAAATACACCATTAGCCAATTACACATAATGACTCTAAGACACGTCAGGTGTGATGCCATTCAGCTGATTTATTAGATTTACTACAAAGGGTCTACTTCTAATCTATATTTATTAGAAAAAACATTGTTTGTATGCAGTTTTAAATCTTGTACCACTTCTGACACTTTCTTTATAAAACAAGGAAAATCTGAACCTTGAAAGCAGTCTGTATTGCATAAAAACTTACATCAAAGACTTCCTGAATTATCCCAGACTTCATGAACTTAAAGCTTGATTTGAAGATTTTACTTCTGGGATTACTTTAATTGAATACTCAATTTAATATCACTGCTAGTGTTATCTAAGAGAAGAAACACAGATGAAGATACTTTTGTGCTGGTAATTAGGAAGGAAGGAAAAGGAGAAAGGACTTGAAGAAAGATACTCTGATCATGTCCTGGAGCTGAGTAGAAGTGTATGTTTTTTTTGTTCTTCTTGCATCCAAAACATTAGGAGATGTTTTTTTTTTTATGCTAAATCTCAGAAGTACAAGACACAAGACTTTTTTCTGAAAAAGGGAAAAAATCTATAGTGCCATAAGCAAGCACTTTCTCTTGCTGTCATTCATTGCTATAAAAATATATAACATAAACCACTTTAGATGGTATAGTTCTAAGGCAAAATGGCAGTGATGCATAAAAAGAAAACCACACTGGAAGTGCCTACCCTACATAGTAAAATAGAGGAGGACTAAATAACGTATTTTATTCACTTATACAACATGGTTCTTTTGAAAGTTGCAAATATGCCTGTGATATAACATCATATAGTTGACAGTTTTCAGTACTATCTTTTGCCATTGTGGATGTTGGTACAGACTAGCCTTAGGCCTGTGTGAGGAGGTGCTGCATAAGGAGTGACTCTAATGTCAGCTGGGAAATCAGAAAACTCCCTGATCCTGCAGTTCTGAAAGGCAGCCTCTAATTAGGGCTTGGAGCTGCTTGCTACAAACTCTCTCTTCCTCTCCATCTACATTCTCTTAATTTCTTTTTTACTCCACTGGACTTCCTTTTTATCTATTTCATACCCACAACCCTGTTCTTCATCTTCCCTCCTCTTTCCATGAATTTTAGCTTTTGTTAACAAGTACATTTAAAAAAAAAATAATGGGAGATTACTTCATTCTTTCTACCATTGTTTTATTGTGGTGTTATTAAGAACATCCCACATCCTGTGTACTTCTTGTTAATTTGTGTTGAATACTGTATAAAAGAATTTATCTTCTATTGCCAAGCATAATGTAGTTCCATTCTTCATTGACCTTTAAGTACTTTCCTAATAAGTACTATTAATAATAAGACCTGTAATAATCCATGTTGTTTTCTTAGTTGCACTTAGTTCTTAGTATGACTTACTGTGAATTACTGTTCTTTCTGTAATAAATAATTCCTTTTTTTTTAAGTATAAAACTGGTCAGAAAAATATTAGTTTATTTTCTTTGTTTTCTTTTGATTACTGGATGTCTCTGATATTTGGTGGGCTAAAAAAAATGTCCAATAAGTGGACAAATAATGTGGACCTCGGGGTTTTTTTTGGCATAAATCCAATAATTCATTTGGACCTGAACGACATGATGATGGAGAAGGCATCAATTTGAGCAAAGCTGAAGGACATTGTTGTGGGCATCTGAGCAATTTGTGTGCAAACACTTTGATCATCTGCACTGACCACAAAATATCAGGTAATAGAATTGGTGAGGAATGACTAAGTAAAGACCAATCTTTGGCTTTGATAACTCCTGTGCATCTGGAAGAAATCAAGGATGTGTGACATGGAAGACGAGTTCCCTGCTTAAAATGAATCCTTGTTATTACTTCTTGCTTTTCTCCAAAGTCCAAAAGGAAAGGGAAAACAAGCAGGAGCTATACATTGCTGGGTACCCATCACCAAGATAATAGTGCAATGAAAAATTATGGTATTACCTATAGCCTCATATGTGGCATCTACAAGACAGGGGTACTACAGCCAAAGAAAATATAGAAAATAACTGCCTGGTCCTCTTGGTCCAGACTGAGATTTGGAAAAATCCACAAAAAAATAAATCCAACCAGAAACATACCATTACATTGTCATATATATATATGTCTCTATAAATTATATATCTACAGTTCTTCAACAAGCCTTCATGTTATTTTTAAGAAAGACAGGCATGAGAGTGATATCTCAGAGGACTGGTCTTTTTATGATTTTTCTTCACAATATATTTATTGAAGTTGAATTTTAAATGAAAGAAAATTCTATTTTCATTTGTGCACTGTAGCAATATAGTATAATCTGGAAGCAAGAATAATGTTCCCTTTTTATCTTTCATGTTCATCTGCACAACAAATATGTTGTCAAATTTATCCTCAGATCAAGAGCTAAAAGTTAATGTCAGATCTTCAGTTTATATAAACAATATTGCTTGGATGATTCAATGTTAATTGCGCCAGCAGAGAAAGATGTGGACTGAAATATCTACAATGACATATCTCATTTGAAGGGAGAATACAGACATCAGTAAGGATTTGCCAATTATGAGCCACAGGGAGTGTAGGAGGTTAATGCAATATAATTTTACTTTTGTGCATCTGGCCCTAAGTCTTATCAATACAAAGACCTGATATCTTATCAATTAATTATAAATTTGAAATCTGATTTTGTTTTCTTTCATTTTCAACTTCACCCTATTTCTGTGGATCACAAAACTACAGATCTATTTGTAACATGTTTTAATCTTGGCTTACACTGTACTATTTTAGGATTGTATTATATCCAAATTAATATACACAGATAACATGATGAAAGAACGGGATTGTCCAGCTGTTATTATTAGACTGCCTGTTTTTGAAAACAAAACTTCCTTTTTCATAGTAAATAACAGGCATCTTGTCAACTCATCCTGCAAATGTTAATTTATGTTAACATTTAATCATAACTAGAGTACTTTGGGGGCAGTGAAATTACGGATTTTTTAATTAAAGAGAAATTAAAGAAGTGTTTAAATGTTTGTGACATCAAGATCTGAAATAAATTTTGTGCATGTCAGAGAGAAACAGGACCACATTTAGGTAAGACAGAAGGTTTATAAGTCAACAGATCAGGAATCTCCTGCTCTGACTCTATGCTATCTTGAGTGTTTTCTCCTTCAAGTTAATGAAGCTCTCTCCAAATTATTTAAACTCTCAGATAAAATTTCCAAGTCTAGATCTTTCCAGAAATGGGGTATTTGTATTACTCCATGCAAGTAATTTAAACTAAAATATCAAACACCTCTCAATAGGAGAAAGATGATCCTGCATTCAAAAGTACTGGACTGGAATTTGAGGTATTTGCATTCAGCAAAAGAAGCTTTTCTTCTGACTGTTTCTATGTTGGAGCAATCTGCATGGGCTAGAAAAGCTCTCACCAGACACAATTAAACAACGTTATAGTTTAGTCTTTAGGATCTGCAGCATCATTCTGTTACACTGAGATTATGATCCTTCCCACTTGTGAAGAAAAAACATACTGAGGTGAAATCTAGAATCCTTTGGAGCCATGAAATTTTGGTGGTAAAAGTAGCTCTACATAACTGCATAGACATACGTAACTACCTAATTTGTGTGGTGAAGCAGTTGTGAAAAGAAATGCATCTTCAGTATTTTACAGTGTCAGAATGAATATCAATATGCATTATAAAAATTAATCTATTAAATAGACAGATAAAATTAATCTATTAAATAAACTCTTAATATTGAAGATACATGATGATACTGAAGTTTTAGAAGTTTTTATTTTACTTAAATAATTAACATAATGTATTTTTTCTACCCCATTATTCTCTTCTAGCAATTTTCTATTAGCATTTAAGCCCTGACTTTTGTGATTATTTTCTTTTTTTTGTACTAATGCAGTACTATATTAACATCTCTATATTAATTTAGTTCTCTCGTGGGTTTAACATACTAAAAAGGTATTGTTTCCTGACTTCTTACGTGTGAGGATTAAGAGCTCTTGTGCTCTATGGAAAGTGTCCTTAAAGATCTGCGAGTTCTGTTCTGCTCCCTTTCTCCCCATTAACTCCTATTCATTAACTCTTTGAAGAGCAGGAAGTTCGCTTTCCTAAAATTCAGGGTCCTCACTTTCCTCTAAGCCTGACCCGTATCCCTCAGGACTGCAAACTCCACCAGTGCAGGATCACTGCAGCCCAGGCTGCCTCCAGTCTTCGTGTCTCTGATTAGTTCACTTGCATTGGTAACCAACAGGTTCAATATTGCGTCCCCTCTGGTGGGGCTGTCTGTTACCTGACTTAAGAAGTTATCCTCAATGCACTCCAGGAGTCTCCTGGATTGCCTACAGCTCTCCGTGCTACTTTTCCAGCAGGTGTCGGGGTGATTGAAGTTCCCCAAGAAGTGAGAGCCTGCAAACGCAACGCCTCCTGTAGCTGGAGTAAGAGGGCTTTGTCACTAGGCTTCCTTCGACTGGTGCTATAGTGGCACCAGATTTTTTTTCAGTGTTTTTTCAAAAGTTTCAGACTTCAGACAGGTTTGCTAGAATGGCTTGAGTAACTAAGAATGGCTTAAAATGTCCTTTGACATTTCTGCTCCAAAAATCTTGACTCACAATTTGGAGTTTGGTAAAGTAAAGTAAAAATAAATAACATGATCATATATCTCAATATAATATGAATTTTTGACAAAGTGTAATACTGATCTGTGTCAATTCACTACAATAGTGAAACATTTAAGTGGATTGAATGTTTCTTTAAAAATATGGTGATGTTTCATTTGCTAGTGAAAACTGAAATATCACGCATCGTTTTGTTGCAACAACTTTTTGATATGACCGTATGGCACAAATAATTATTTTTATTTCCTTGCAGGACAGCCTTGAAAAAGAATAAGTGCAACACTTCAGCTGGATACTGTATCAAGTACATGTCCATTCCAGCCAGCTGCAAAGCCAGTCATTAATTTCGAAAACATTTGTCCGTATTTGAATGTTTTGGACTACAAAATCAGAAACTTCGTTTTGCTTTAAAAGTGTTAAATTTCCTCAATCTCCACTAGGATCGTCCTGTAGCTTTTTTTCTGCTAAAATTTAATAAAGGTCAGATATGCTCTGAGTTCATTTCATCAGACAACCACTAGTATTATCACCATGAGTAACTTCCAATCTAAGCAGTGGTGAGACAAATCATGACAGACAGACCATGTGTTGAATTTATTCTAAAGTTTCCAAGTCAAGCACAATAATGCTATGCAATTTCACTAGATAGCATTTTGTGGTTTATGAATTAGTTTATTACACCTATAACATTATACCAAACATCTTGACTAAACTTTCCCATAAACCTCTGTTTTTCTTGGTATAGTCACAGCAGACTTCCAATGAACTTTTGACTGCAACCTTGATTAACTGACATGTTTGTCTATAGTCAGAAACCGGGCAAGAAAGCCAAGTCTTATTAGTATGGAAAATATAGATATTCCCCAGCCAGCTTGGTCAGAGATCCCAAGGCCCAGGGTCAGTCTTACAAAATGGCTTTATTTCAAGAGTTCTTTTTGAGGGAAATAGAAACGAGTTGAAGAAAAAAAATATGCATATACAAATTAGATGCTAAAATTGTTAGGACAAGGGGATTTGCCACACCCTGCTCTGTTGTTTTAAGAGAAAATATAATGCAGGTTTGACTAAGAAACTAGAACTTACATACTTTATTCCCTCATAAGCCTTTAGTTCTGCAAAAATGTTAAATAATTAGTCTAATGCTAAAAAAAAAAAGTCAAATGGAATTGTCTGAATTATCTTAATGCTTAAAAATAAACTATATTTTATAAGACATTGACTATTATGCCCAATTTTTGGGCACATAATAAAAGATTTTACCTGCAAAAATTTACTGATATTTAGGAAAATTGTTATAAAATAGAACACTTTGCCAAATAAAATGTATCATTTCAGATTATTTTTTTTTGCAGTGTTTTCAGGTGAGTCTGTTGTCTATCAGAAAGATTACATCATTGTCAGTACCTTCACATGTGAAACATTTCAGTGCAAAATATTACAAAATAACTTATGATATGAAGTTTTCTGTTCTTTACCTTTTTCATCTAAAAAAGTGATTGGCAATCCAAAAATTAAATTATCATAAAATATTGAACAGCAGATCTTTGGGAAAATTAATGAAAAAAGCTAGTCTTTAATTACTTATATGAAGGAACAAACTTCTCAAGGGCTAGTGATTTCATTGCTGCTTGTTTTGAGGTTTCTTGTACCATAGATTATGGCCGCTGAAATCACTCTTTATTGTAAATAGATTCCTGAATTTGAGAGATAAGTATTTTATCTAGCTTTCTGAGTAATCTTTGCCCAAGAGTGGACATGGGAAATAAAATCTATTTTCATGCTAGTAATGAAGAAGTCTAGAGGGAGAAAGGATTCTGATCTGTTTTGGATGCACATCAACTTCTTCATTGTCTTCAAACTTGGAACACACATCCCTGATAATTATAATTCTTCATGGGATTTCTACTTCTCTTTGCAAATTGAGCTACTATCCTAAAAAAAAAAATGAAACAGATTCTTTCAAAATAACCAACAGCTTCCAAGATAAGTTTAGCTCACATTTGGTTTCAGTTTAAAATGAGAGCTGAGCTTGAGCAAAAGGACCGCATGTTTCTAATTGTACTGCTGTTAGATCACCTTCTGTACTTTGGTCATGGAGACTCAGAACTCAAAGCAGATCAAAAATATCAAATTGTTATCAACTGCTAATGAAATTCTGCTCATGTGATCTGATATACTGCTGAGAGGAGACAATGCAGCAGTATATCAAATTGCTTCATCAGCAATTTTAAGACCCTACAGGCTGATATTTATGTTTCCACACAGCAAGGACTATGTCTTTATGTACAAGACAGATAATAAATAGCAGGTATTCTAACATCAGAGCTTTGTTTGATTACTAGACTGTCTTTTTACTGCTCTTTTTCTCAATAAATTTACAGCAATCAGAACTGAAACCTTACAAAGAGCTACACATAACAACCGCCTTACTAGTATTGTTATTTCTGAAAGCTCAAAGTTCAAAGAGCCACGAACACCCACCTTGATAAAAGACAGAAGAATGTTGCTTTATGTCTGGTTTAAATTTCTAATCCTTCATTAAGCAAATGCATAGCTTCATCAATAGTGTAATAGTGTTCTTGAACAAACAGACCTCATCTACAAGAAACTACTGAAGTTTCACATTTTATTTCCTTGTAAATGAATTAAGGCTGGCAAATAAAGTCTCAGTATATGATTGTGTCAATAAAGATATCTCTCCATGACCTACAGGGCTCAACAGATCTTTTGTTTTCCTCTCCATATTTTCTGCGGTGTGATTTTACTGGGTTCTGCTAGCAGTTTGGGGAAAAAAAAATCAAAGACAGGAAATCTTTGCACATTTCAAAATAGGTGGCAGACTAAATTAAATGATGAAAATATATTAATTGTGGCAATTTTACTTTATGGCTATTAATTAAACTGTGCAAGATTCCTAATCAGTATTCTGTTAGAAAGTTATTTAGCACAATAAAAAATGCAAAAGAACATTAAAAGAAAGTTAAAGATAAAAAGAGTTACTGGATTATCCAGACTACTTCCAGGTCAAAGCAGGACACTTACCAGCAGAACATATCTTGTTCTATCTCTCATGCTGCAAATACTCTGAAAAGTCTACTTCTCCTTCAAATCTCTTCTTTAGAACTTTTGCTGCTGTGATGTTTTAAACAAAATTGATGAGCTGCTGCATGGAGGGCACTGCATTTCATGCTAACCAAAGCCATTCTGTTTTCTAATATTTCCCTGCTTGTTCCCTTCTCATGTCCCTTGTTTAGAAGGAGACTAATTGTTATGCCTTTCTGCTGAATTTGACATAACAGAAAGCTGTGCTACACTGGAACAGTACCTGCTATACAGTAACACAATAAATAAAGAAATAAATAACACTGTAGAGGTAAGAATTATTTGTGTACAACTGTATACCAGTACTTTTCCACTAGTTTCATAACTCACTGGTGCTGGAACACAAATTCTAATAATGTAAGTCTCACTGGAGTTACCAGTGTGGAGAAGAATCCCATTGCAGTGTGGGACTGGCAAAGCCTGTGTTCCTACAACTGTCACCATCTCCTTTTAGTGATTAGGGAAGAAAGTTGTGTAAACAATGCAAGCTAATGAATTCATATTTACTGGGAATGGGAGACAAATTAGAAGAGATTAAATGCTTTGTATAAAATGAAGAGTAAGTGTTTTGTATAAAATGAAGAGAGACTTGTACAGTCCTTCAACAGTTGAATTCACCTAAGGAATTTTAAGATCTCTGATATGTTTTGTCTTTATTATAAAGGAAATAGACATATTTGATTCCACAGGGGTAAATAGATATAATTATTTAATTTATACAAGTCTAGTACACACCCATAGAAAAAATCAAACCTTTCAAATATTTCTTCTTTAAATAAACATGGAATTTGCACAGTGTCTTTCTGGTTTGGGGGAGGCTTTTTTTGACTGGTTTCAAAGACACTGTACTATAAATTGATAAGTAACTTAGTATTCAAATGAAATAGAAAGATGAATCAGTATTTCTCATATACTATATATTTTTCATTTACAAGCAACCAATATATGCTATAAACTGCTGGGATTTTATGGTACCTCTTCACTGTAAGATGAAGCAAACAGAATCATACTTTTACAAGATATTCACTTCAAGGACCATGTACCCTGTAAAGAGCATCAAAGACTGCTGCAGATCAAGAGGTAGACAAGGACTCATAGGTCAATGCCCTATAGAGAAAACAAGAATATTTTTCAGGCCCACCGGTAGGTATGAAAATGCACATATATATTTCAATTCTAAAATCACGATTTAGTGCTCTGGAGGATTTTTATTGCACCCAAATTACAAATTTTATTATATTAAAAATTAAGAATGTATGCCTAAATCACTTAGAATGCTCTTAATATCAAACTTTGACAGCTTTATTGGAAAGAATCTCAATAAAAAATTCATCCAGCTCAAAGTGCTTCAGTATTGTGTATGTTCCACTTAAAAATTTAGACTATTTATGTTAAAGTAAATTAATCATAAATGAAGAGTATCAGTTCCTTAGAAGGTGGGGTATTAGTTTTTCTCTTTAAGTTCCTGAAATTAAGGCTTTGTCTTCAATACTACCTGTCTTGTCAGCTGTCATGAAATCAATGTTATTTCTTGTTCGTAACAACCTTCACCATCCTCTGTTTCTTGGCATATGGAATAATTTGCACAGTAGAATTATAAAAATTGTTTTTTTAATATAAAATTGAGAGTCACACTTTGGAGGCTGAGGCCTTCTCAAATTCCAGTGTTCTGTTTTCACCCTTTTCTGATCGATTTTGTTCACATTGATAAAAATAGAGAAAAAGAGCACAGAGCTGCAGAGAAGGAAGCAACAGAGAAGAGGTTCAAGAGTCAAAGTGCATGTACATATGATTTGCAGTCTTCACATGTATAAAAGGTTGATTATAACGGGAGTAAAAAGGATACATATATAGAAAAGTGACATATTTAGATTTATTCCATGTTACTTTGGAAAAGTAGTAGAGGCAGCTCTAGGGTGATAATAAAGATCTTTGATGAACTAAAGGACAATCAAGTGCTCTGGTGCCTGTCCTCTGACTACAGAAGTAGCACAAGGCAGACATTGTCATAATTTTATGTTTTAGGAAAGTGGTAAAGTTATGTGCAATGAACCTGAGCTACAATATCTATGAATAGTAAAAAATTAGTCATTCTATAAATTATATGGGATGAAAGCATTTAAGACTTTTTTTTTTTTTTTTAATAATAATTCAGCTCCATTAGTTACAGTATATGGAGTTATTCCAAATCCATACAGAATTGATATTAATAAGTAATAAATTAACACTTGGAGCAATACAGGAACAAACGGAGGTTTCTTTCATTAACTCACTTGCTTTCCTCACCTCTGCCACCAAGTTTATTCCAGTTCAGCAGAAAAGAAAGATACTAAAGCATCTTCCTTTGTCTTTGAAGGAGACTCCTTGGGAAAACATTACAGGTTCTCACTCCATGTTGGTTTGTAGAAGTTACAGAACCCATCAAAAGCTCCAGAGAAAAAAATCACTAGGTTTAATAAGTCATAGTTTAAGTCCTAGATATCACAGAATCACAGAATGATATGGGGTTGGAAGGGACCTCTGGAGATCATCTAGTTCAACCTCCCTGCCAAAGCAGGTCCACCTAGAGCAGGTTGCGCAGGAACATGTCCAGGCAGGTTTTGAATGTCTCCAGAGACGGAGTCTCCACATTTCTCTGGCCAAACCGTTCCAGTGCTTTGCCATCCTCAAAGTAAAGAAGTTCCTTCTCATGTTTTGATGGAACTTCTTATGTTCCAGTTTGTGTTGTATCACTGGACACCACTGAAAAAAGACTATCCCCATCTTCTTGACACCTGCCTTTTAAGTATTTATAAGCATCGATCAGTGCCCCCCACTCAGTTTTCTCCAGACCAAAAAGACCCAGGTTCTTCAGTCTTTCCTCATAAATCTAGTCTAGATGTTCTAGTTCCTTAATCATCTTTGTAGCCCTTTGTTGTGCTCTCTCCAGCAGCTCCCTGTCTTTCTTGAACTGGGGAGCCCAGAACTGGACACAGTATCTCCAGAAGAAAGATAAACAGGGAAGTGTCTAAGAGAAAAAAAGCTTAAAAACTACATCTATTCAGTAAAGTCATTATGTTGAAAGGAAAAAAAAAAAGAGAAATCATTGTAGGAAAACATAGGTCAATATCTTCTGTAATTTTAAGATGCACAGAATGCAAGCTGGATCTGTTAACCGAGTCTAGGTTTAAGTAAATTCAACCAGGCACAAGCCAGGTGGCTGCCCCTCATTACCAATCTCCACTGAAATGGCAGCAGCAGCTCCCAGAGTTGCGTGTGCCCTTGGGAGGAAGCCACCCCACCATAAGGTGGCAGATACAACCATTTCAAGAGTGCTCTTCAAATAGAAATTTCTTGTCTTCCCCAGGGAGAATGCAGTGGGTTACTACAGCATTTGTAACTGCCACTGCCTTGTCAACAACATAACCATATGTAAAAGAAAAAAATATCTACAGGAATCTCCCTGTAGACAAAGAAAACATATTGTGTCAGGTGTCTTGCTGCTACAGAATGGTTATTTCCTTCTTTAAAGTCTTGAATTCTATAATGCATTGGAAAGAGGCCAGGTTCTGTGAGCATGGTATTACAGAGTTTGTGACATTTTGAGTGATGTGATCCTGGAAAGTCATGCCTCTTAAAACTATTCTTGTAGTCTGTCTGGAAATTCAGAATGATGACACTCCATCACACTGCGTTCATGTTTTTGAGATTAAGTGGGGAAGGGAAGGGAAGGGAAGGGAAGGGAAGGGAAGGGAAGGGAAATGGGGAGAGGAGAGGAGAGGAGAGGAGAGGAGAGGAGAGGAGAGGATCCAAAGATTTGATTTAAATTTTTATAGAGTAGCAA
>JAOQGH010000040.1:43910331-43923272 GCA_025769975.1 Gallinago jamesoni
AGAGGAGAGGAGAGGAGAGGAGAGGAGAGGAGAGGAGAGGATCCAAAGATTTGATTTAAATTTTTATAGAGTAGCAAGCTTACTACAGCTAGAAATCATAAAATTCACCGTACCTTTATGCAGCAGCTTTCCTACAGATACTGTCTCAACATAAAAACATTCCAAATCTTTGAACCTTTGTAGCCCGTAAATAAGATATTTTAAATAGTAAATTGATATTTAAGCTGACTTTCTGTCCAGCTGATTATGACATTTACAATATTTTTCATTTTTCAGAAACTCCTTAAGAGATATTTGATAATTAAAAAAAAAAAGAAAAAGAAAAATCCAGATATTTTCCTTGTCATTTGGTTATTAAGACAAGCCATCTGCTGTCACTGAACCACAGCTCAAGTCCTGCCAAAATGTCTGTCACCAGGTGTGCCTAAAAAACTGCATGATAGACTCCAGCTTTTTAAGAGCTAACCCATTCAGGCTCATTAGATTCATAACATCCCGCGCTGCAGCAGCTGCAGGGTTTTATTTTTCACTGTCTTTTTTAAAAGGTTTTGTTGTTTGCACATTCAGACTTTTTTCTGAACTCCATAAACCTTTGAAAATAGTTCCATTTAGGAAAACAGGGAAAGGGCATGGCTGTAGCAAAAAAAAAAAAATAGAGTGTTTTTCTAACTCAGCTTCACTAATCCAAGTAAATAAACTCAAGCTGATGTAGCAGTCAGATGAGTTATCTCAATTTTTGACTTGGATGAACCCTTGAAACTCTCTAACACCTGCAATGACTCCGTACAAGAAAATGAACAATACTCAATATGAGGGATGTCTGTGAGGCAGCTTCCTTGCTCCAGCAGTTTAGGTTCAAAGACAGACCATAGTTCAGCTGTAGCAATTATAATTGCTGTGTTTACTGCCATGTTTTAACTTAAAATGATCTCACCCAAACACATCTAAGTTAAGGATGGTTTTTTTTCCAGAGTGAAGAAATTTTGTTGACTTCATCTCTACACTGAATGCATTTTGGAGTATGACCAAAGATCCAGGTGGCCCAAAGGAAATCAACAATATATACCAGTCCTTACTGTAGAACATATGGCTGCTGAGACATCCTCTTAGGATGACTGAAAGTTCATGTCAGATCCAAGCATTTCATTGGCTTACAGATATCAAGGGCAAAGGGAATCTTACAAGCTTTAAAGGTGCTACACATTGTCACCAGAAACCAGATTCTAGTTACATCACCTGTTCAGGAAATAGAGCTCCTGAATTCTAGGAGGTCTAAACAAGATCAGAAATGAATTTAAAGAAAGGACATCAAGAAAGGGCTCTGGACCAAAGATAATTTCAAAGTTATTTTTGGTTAATCAGGTTGCATCATATCAACCATGACAATAAGACATCATAGAATTATATCATATGTATATCATCAGTGTGTTCTGAATACAGTAAAGCCCTGTCATTCACCAGCTGTCATTCAAACATTTTTTCATGAGACTGTAAAATCTTTCAGTTTGTATACTTAGAGGAACCAAAAGAAAAGGTAACTAAAAAGTCTTATATGATTTGAATTTCCTTTAAAGTGTTTTAATTAGTAAATAATGAGTACTAATTTTCTTAAAATAGCAAGTTAAAACGTAACATGGGAAGAAGCAAAAATCTTACTCTATTTAAAAGCACCTGTTACTATTTTCAAATTGATTTTATTTTTAAATTCTCTTATCTTAGTTTCCTAAGGTAATGCCAGAAAAAGAAGGGAAAGAAATCAAAAGACAAATTTTGAGGAGTATCTGTATAAACAATCTGTAAAATGTATCCTGCATAGCAGATTTTGAGATATCTTCAAAGGACTATGGTCTTTTTAATATAAAATTACGAGTGTAGAGAGTTGAAGACTCATCAACTACTGAGCAGTGAAAACAAGTTTTAGCCATACCACAATGGAGGGTACAGACAGGTGAAATGGTGTCTGTATCACACTCTTATCCAAGAAATTATTTTTTTAATCTTTTGTTGGCAAATAGTAAGAGGGTAGCATGATAAATTTGTTTTTGAAATCATAAAATCTAGAGAAAACTTTAACACCTGTAAGACTTGGTGATTTATGATGTGCCACACTAGTAAAAGGCATGTTTGTCTAGCTGCCTTTTAATTAAATCCAATATTTTTTATCCACTGTATATTGAGTGTCCTCTGAAGGTAAATAAATAATGTTTATACCTGGGAAAGTAATTATAGTATAAAAAAATACAAGATCTGTCAACCTTAGGTGATGTTAAATTAAAAAAAATAAAGATATGGGTGTGATATTCTCTCTTCTCAATATACTTCTTTGACTTATCTAAATAAAGATTACAAGATATAAACTTGAAGTTGTCATCACTTGAGAACTAGTGTTAACTTAACCAAGAATGCCTATCATTCTGATCATATAAAATCAGATTCTTTATGTTACAATACTTGAGGCATAATATTTTTGTTACTACTACTGCTTGGTAATGACAACTCGAGCATTTCAAGTCCTTCAGGCAAAAAACACAAATATCTAAACTCTCCACAGTGTTATCAAAATATAGTTGAAAAACATTAAACATCAATTTCACTTCATTTGGAAGTTAGCTAGTTGTTACATCTGAATCTCAAGAATTTAGACATATCTATAGCACTTCTCAAAGGCAGAGTTATGCAGATATTTTCAACTTCAGTGACGGTGGATTTTGGTGAAATTAGGATTGAGACAATGTGTGGACTGATCTTTTTATACCATAAACCATGCTGTTACCTATGCAGTTTTCACATATTGTGGCTGTTTACTTTCTAGTAATTCAAAACACGTACAGATTTTTTTTTTTATTTTAAGAGGCGCTCATTTGGGGACTGCAATTCTCACACAACTCATGGTGAACTGGTGGTTTTGCTAGTAAGAGTCCATGATGGTGAAGCTGTTGCCCACAATGATCACAGAGAAGGGGCAACTAGTCTATTTCCCCTGGGTGTTTTTTCTTTGCAGAAAACCTGCAGCAGTAGTAGACAGGACAAGGGGCTAAAAACTTCATGTGTTTTCTGCATTTCTCCTTGAATTGGCATGTCAGACACATAAATCTACTTTCAGCCTAGAAGAATGCTGAAAAATGGATCAAAATTAGATTAATCTCAGCTATGTCTAATGGGGTTTGTCAAGGAAATAGATGTAGAAATAGATATATAATAAAATACTAGTGACTGAAAAATTTTGAAGTACTAGGGTTTATACCTGTTTCTCAGTAAAAAAAAAAAAAAAAAAAAAGAACAATTTGTTATCAAAGTACTTCCAACATCTTTTTGTAGTTTTACACTTTTCTGACTCAGGTAATTTCCCCTTTGTGAGCTCAATCCATGAAACTTCATCTTCTCTGTCACCTGCATCAATCCAGTGCTCAGTAAAACAAGCTGTATATAGCTGTGGTCCTGGAGTTGTTTAATTAATGACATCTCACAGATTTCTTTGTTAGATGTAGCTATTTTGCATATTTTTGTTTTGTAGTTTGCCTTCTAGATACTCAGTAGCCAAATACACTGGGCTCTGCGTTCACAGAGGAAACTTTACATTTGCATCTTGTAGAATCATATATAACCCAATAAATAAAAAGAGACAGCAGCTTCTCTGAGAGTGCATTCTGTTTACTTAGCTGATACCAAGCTGATACCAGTCAAAGGCAAAATAAGAAATATCCCAGTCTTCAACTTTGATTTGTATAAAAGACTGTAAAGATAAAAAGTTTTGAAAAAATAGTTTTAGAAATGTGTCTCTGTAATCAGTCTTGCAATAGTTTAGCTTGGAAACATTTCTTCCAGTGACTAAAGAACTAGATGCAGGAAGAAAAATAACTTCTCTTACCCATTCATTTGAAAAATAATAAAAATGTGACATTTTAATTACTTCAGAACTCTTTTTCAGCTATTTTCAGAATAAGAAGTATTTCAAAGTCATCAACTACAAAAATATTCATAAAGATGCAGAAGGCTATCATATGGGATAATGAAACCTTTCTATAATAAAGAAATTCAGTAGATTGTTTTCTTCCCCTGGCTTAACCAAAAACACGAAGCTGAGTTTGAAAAAAAAAAAAATTAAAAAAAATACTAGCAAAATGTAGCACTGTTGCATTTAATAGCTCACTGAGGAGAAGAAATTTGCTATTATAACTAAACTGAAGTTACACTTTTTGAAGGAAATCAGATTTTATTCAAAAAAGAAACCTTTTTAGTTTTCAGAAACAAAAGAAAAATGTCTGCGTACGTATGCATGTATAAATGCATATAAGTAAAAGCTACTGACATATCCATGCATCTGGTGAAAGTGATAAAAAAGGATTTATTTGTTTCTTTTTCTTAATGCAGATTTCTTTTTACCCCATTAAAGGTCTCTGGTTGCTAGTCTATGAACCAGACATTGCAAAATTTGTCCCTGTTGTACATGTATTAGTACTTTGTCCAGTCTAAACACCTCGAGCAATGGAATGTCCATTGGGAGACTTATTTTCCACAGTCTAATACATCTCACTGTCAGAAAATTGTTTCTGATATTCAATCTAATTTTTTCCTCCCTTAATTTCCTCCCATTGCTCCTAATTATGTCTCCTTATGCCATCCTAAATCATTTCTACCCCTGCTTAGTGTTTATGGCCTTCAAATACTTGCAGAATGTTATCATATCCTTATGAGTTGTCATTTAGCCAAATTCTGTGTAGAAATTTATGTAAATTGGCACCACTATATTGACTTATGCTATTTATACCACCTGAGGATACAAGGCACAGCATTTGATTCTCATGGGAGGAGAGTCTATGCCAGTTTCCGTCATGAATCACACCTGCCTAGAGAAGGAAACAGAAAAATATTCTTCAAACTTTACCTGTTTCACCAAACCCCCACACCCTGCTATTGCTGCCTTAGTATGCAAAACTGTAATAATAGGCCTCAAACATTACTCAAAAATACTGTAAAAAATCTCTGATGTTAACACGACTAACATATTTGAACAAAGGATGACCTGAATAGGCAAGGCTTCAGGTCAGCAAGACTCTTCTACACATTGAACCTGTGATGTGAAACCACTCTAGTTCTGGATTGGTAAACTTCTGAGGAACATCATGAACTCAGACAGGTACCCAGACAACACTTTTATCCAAGCTATAAAACTCTCCTGTAGAAAGCGATAAGTCCTTGACATGAGTTGTGCATGTCCTTGAAGGACAGCAGGTAACTCTTTCTGAATAGTGCTTGTGCTCCTACTGTCACTCATTCTGATCAGACAAAAAAAAATAATATTATAATTCTGAAAACATCACTAATTGCTAAAGTAAACCATAACTCTTGGTGATTCAGTGATTGCTTTTTTTGGCAAGCGTGAGTTCTGCACAGCTAACAAAAACTTCCAGTGGTCTGTGTATCATAGAACTATCTAGATACATGTGTACTTCAGGCAGTGGTACAAGATAGACTGGGTTATCACAAGAGAGAAGGATTTGTGTGATTTTCAAATCATTCAGATTATGACCAGAGCTGATAGCCTGAGAAACAGCTTTCCAGATCTAAGAAATTTATCACCCTCATTCATTCTGTAAACTCTTCCCGGATGCCAGAACTGAATTCAGCACAGATGTAATCTTCTTAGCACATCTGCAGTTCAGCTAAGGAAGCACAACCTTGAAGCGCAATAGTAGACAGATAACCAAGATTCCTTCCTTGCCTCTTCAAAACAACATGGGTCTATACCAACCACACATGACAAGACAGGCTTTCAAGTAAAGAGCATCTCAAAGTGTATCTCTCTGACAAGCACACCTCCCACACATGACTTCTCAGTGTCAAAACTCCCACAGCAGGAGCATTAAGAAACTGTGCAATTTGACCTAAGCACACTTTACAGGAGATAAAGTGTGGATGGTAGGAGGCTAAGGCAGTCTTTTATTGGCACAGTAATCACCGAATTCTTCAACAACGAGATTTGTATCTTCAACAATGCTATTCCTTATAGTGTTTTAACATCGTTTGTAATGCTCGTGTTAACCTATTAATTATAAAAGTGTAGTTAATCCTGAACAGTTAATATTATTTCCGAGCACTACCCTCAACACTTATGAGAAAGTTTTAATGGGATAGCATTAAAAAAACACTTATGTAGCTTAAGAAAATCTCCATAAGGTAATCAACAAGGATCTGAAACCGCTCTGTGAGTGTGCAACTGTTGCTGACTAGGGAGTTGCTGCAATACGTAGGATACCCCTCGCCACAGTCCGCACAGCAAGCATCCCAATCCGTGGAAGAGCACATGGGGAAGGTGATCGTGACTGAAAGACCACAGGAACATATAACAGGACCTATTTTTCAGATAGGTCTATTTCCATGTCAGCCTACGCTCAGGAAAAGAAAACAGGGAAGAAATGCTGTAGAGCGAAGATGTCATCCCTGTCAACCCTAATGGATGAGAAACGATGATACTGTCACTGTAGAAAGATCCCCCGACAGACATAACTTTCCCTCCTTCAGTAGGCCAAAATATTAACAACAAAAAAATGTAATTTAGACCAGACTAAATAAGTAAATGCATAAATCTCCGGTGCTACAACAATACCAATGAAGACACTTCTCCAGCTTGAAGAAACCACTCCACATGAGATTCACCAAAGATTAGTTTTTTCTCAAGCACTAATTACTCTGAAAAATAAAATAAAATAACTGTAGTCAGTTTTTCCAGATTTTCAATTTAAAAAAAACCAAAAACCAGAATGTAACAGTGTGGATATGGTAATATAGGGGCCAGGATTAATTATGTTTCAGACAAAGGTAAATCACAGATATCTGCCAAAAGCAGTCGCCTCCGTTACCTGTCATCTTCTGCCTTAGCATATCCTTCTTACAGTGCATTACTAAAATTGCATTACCCTTTCATAATGATGTCTGGCATTGTGAACTTCCAACTGAATTTTATTTCTGTGTCTCACCAGGATCATCTCAAGTTGACACCCGTCTGTACTTTTCTGTATTACTAAACCAGTTCAGATTAGTTACTGTTAAGTTTGTTCGTGCCTCATCTCTTTGAAGGAATCCTACTCTGTGTTTGTGTGTGTGCATAGTACACATGCGTGTACGTGTCTGTGTGGAGAATGGAATTTGTCCCTTTTGGATGCTTTCTGTCTTTCCTAGGCTGAAGAACGTAATAAAGAAAAATAAATAACTGTAAGAGCTGGAAATGGTCTAAGACATGTTTCGGAATTCGTCATCTCTTCTCAGTACTATCAAGCTGGGCTTTGGTAAAAAACTGACCCTTGCTTGATGTGAATAAATAACACAGCAGCCTGGACTATATTATTATTGAGTTCTACTAATTACACTTATAAGCATATCTAAGTAAAAAAAAAATTTAATACATTACTTAGTGTGTATATTTACATACAGGCATACATATATATAAAAAGCACATTCTAAACTATTTTAATAAATATTTTACATATAAATAATTTATATGCACATATTGTGTTAGATGTAAATATACCATTATGTTCTATTGATCTATTATAATATGCAATCTAATACTTTAATTTTCCCAAATTCCAGCAATATTATTCAGATTAAAAAAAATACATTGCTGAGATATTCTGATATATATGAAATCTAAGATAAGGACATCTACTTCTTCAGCCTTGCAAGTACAAAGATGAAGAGCACATAACACATTTAAGTGTCTAATTTAAGGAATTTACTGAAAAGTTCATGGGCAATCATGACTGTCCTGCTGAAAACTCCTTGCATGAGTAAATCACATGCTTGTGTCCCATGTGCAGCATTAGGCAGGTTGAAAATTGAACCCTAGATAACATAAATTGTGACTATACATAACAATATCAGTGTATAGTTTACCCAACTATAGAGAGATACAGAAATATTACACTTATATTGCTTTAACTACATCCCTAACAAGTCAACATAATTAAACCTGAACAGAATATTTTCAGCCTCAGAGATGCCTTCAGATCAAAGCCTGTTGGTTCGTCCAAATCAGCAGAAATGATAAAAACCCATGGTTTTCACTTTAATTTTCAATTGGAAACTGTATGAAATTTATAATGTTGAGTTGAATGTAATAATTTCTGAACAGATGTAATGAAAAAGAAAAAAGGAGAAACTTAAATTGCAAACCAATTGGGTTTTTTTATAAAGAAAAGATATTTTCCTGACAGTAGCAATTTTTATAGTTGTCATTGATAATGATAAGGGCATGATTTTATTTTTTTTTCTGAAATCAAACAAATGCAGTGCTTAAAAGTTGCTGTGAAATAGAACAGGCAGGTGAAAATATATTAGAGTTTACATAATTGTTTTTTATATATAAATAACAGTTTTAAATTCTTTGTTGAATATATTGATGTAACTGTACTGAGTTTAATAATATTTTAGCCTGCAAATATTTTGCTACTGAAGTAAATGAGGATCTTTCTCTTGGCCACAGTAGATTTAGAATTAGGAACTATTTTTTTGACAGACAGATCTGTGAGTATCTCTTTCTGATGTCAGCGAATGATCTGATAATACCCCTGATGCATTTCACAGCAAAGAACCAAGTAAGGAAAATTACAGCTTTTGGCAGACTGTTTCATTCTTGCTTGACTTGCAGGTGTTCCCTTGCTTTCAAATACTTGTGGTCTGGGCATATTTTCAGGGTAAATGAAATTCAGGCTTTCCTGCTATTGAAAGAAAAAAAGAATAATTAACATTCCTTCTCTACAATGCATTGGGTAACAAACAGAATATGTTATTGTTAGGATTTTCACCCTTTTTTAAAGATGTCAATTTTTATGTTTGAATTGTTTTAAAAGTAAATACAGAATTATTTTGTTGTCTTTTGACAGTGCTAGGCAATATTCTTTTTTATTTTTCTTTTGCAAAGATTACAAACAAGATTGCTTTCCCTTTGAGGCAATTTTTCTTACATTCTTGTCTTTTAAGATGTTAACAGCATTCTGTTTAAAAAGCAAAAGGCAGACTGGCTGTATTTCTTTAGGATAAATAGGAGAAAATTCCATTTCCTTCTATACATTCCTCACATGTTTGATTGTGCATAGTACTGGAAAGCACGTATACAAAACATTGCATCTGGAGTACTGGTATCTTTTCTTCATTATGCTGTCAAAAATTTATGCCAATACCTCTGACATAAAACTGAAAAGGTCAGGCTGTTAAATATATAGAAATAATATAGCTCTTCTTTAGCTCTATCTGAGAACAGATGGCAAATCATACTTCAAAAAACAGAGGGGTTTGGGGGTTTTCTTGGTAGAGAGACATTCCTGAAAGTTTCTTCAAGGCTGATTGGAAGAAAGTGAAATATAAAGTATTAATCTGGTATTCTTATGCCATGAGAAGATGCTTCCTGACTTGTTAGATGTCATTATGGTAGTTACAAAAATCTAAGACTAGATTTGGAAAAACTAATAGAAGCAAATGATCTATTTATATATTTCCCTTCTTCTTTTCTGCCCACACAATGTCTCAGAACAAGTTTCTTCCCAAAAACTTACTTGAAATCATTCCATAAATGTTTCATTTGAACTTGAGATTCAAAGGAAAAAGTCTATAAATGCATATACATGTCACAAAGCATGTTTACACAATCTGTTTGCATAAGTTATAAATGAAGATTTGAAATTAGTTTTCCATAGATATTCTATTCCACACTATTTATTTCTATACATTTTTTCAATTTACTGTTTCTGTATGCATATATATTTTCTTGTATTTTTAATATCCTTTTATTTTAGGAGCTAAACTCCATAGTCCTCCTTTCTTTTTAAGATTTGATAAAACTTTAAAGGCCAGTTTGATCTATCATAGAAGAAAAAAAACTTATGGAAGTTACTATTCACTCAAGTTAATGCATATATATTAAAAATATTAATACAACAGGAGTGTATTAACTTTTTAACTTCTTAAAAATGTTTCTTATTTATCATTAACTGTCTTTCATTCACTCAGCCTGAGTGCCTAGAATCTTAGGGAATGTATGCTCTTGAACTTTGAGGTCCTTAAAGTGGTAGTAGGTAGGAAGTTGCTGCAACTATTTATGGATAGAGATTTGTGACTCAAAGTATGTAAATGCTTTACACACATCTGTTGATCCCATGTCCCAGACAATACATAACACTTCTTTCCACTTACTTAGGTAGCAGTTTTATATCCATTAGTCATGGACCAGATAAGCTAATCAAGGTAAAGGAGAGCAAATGGCAATGCCATACTCAAGTGCTGTGGCAGAAACGTTTTCGACTCCGGTCTTCTAGCACATAAAAATGCCCCAGTGTTAACTCCCATGCACAACACCACTTTTAAGATAAAGTGAACACAGTTACATGATATCAGAGTGTCATGGTTTCAGCTGGGATAGAGCTGACTTACAACTAGCAGCTAGTACAGAGCCATGTTTTGGATTTGGGATGAGAAACACCTTTGATAGCGCACCGATGCTTTTAGTTGTTGCTAGGCAGTCAAAGCCTTTCTGCCTCTCACACTGCCCCACCAGTGAGCAGCCTGGGAGTGCACAAGAAGTTGGGAGGAGATACAACTGGGACAGCTAATCCCAACTGAGCAAAGAAATATTCCATATCATGTGACTTTGTGCTCAGTATATAAAGCTGGGGGAAGAAGGAAAGGGGGGGGGGGTGTGTGTGCAGATTTTAGGAGTGATGGCATTTGCCTTCCCAAGTAACCATTACCCGTGATGGAGCCCTGATTTCCTGGAGATGGCTGAACACCTGCTGCAGATGGGAAGCAGTGAATGAATTCTTTGTTTTGCTTTTCTTGCATCTGTGGCTGTTGCTTTACCTATTAAACTGTCTGTATCTCAACCTGTGAGATTTTGACTCTTTTGATTCTCTCTTCTATCTCAACTATAGGAATAGAGTGAGCAGCTGTGTGGTCTTAGTTGCTGGCTGGGGCTAAACCATGACACAGAGAGATAAAAGATTAGGAGTGAGATGGTGGCTTAAAACTGTACCCATACAGGGTGTGTGATAGGCATTAACTATTGTCAGATAAAACAGTGACACAGATGGACTGCAATGACAGAAAGGGAGGGCATCAGCAGTTTGTTATTATAACCTGTGTACTGAAGTTGATTTTATTCTATTTTTCTATGATTCTACTCAGCTGGTCATATTTTCTGTCTCTTCACTTAGTTCAGCTTCCAGAAATGATAAGGAGTACAGGATTGATTGTGCTCTTCAGTGCAGTTGTGACAGGCACAAATCCTCAAGGTCAAGATTCAGTATAAGAATGAGGATAGAAAATGCAGCAACCAGGAAAGAGGAAGAAGTATTTTTAGGGAAACATATAGTATCTTTGCAATAAACCAAGTTTCAAGGAATTTTATTCTTTAGTAAATTCTCTTTTTTTTTTTTTTTTTTTTTGACAGTGTAAAGGATGGTTCTGTTGGTAGATCAACTAGAATTTAGAAAACAAAGTTACAAATGCAGGTCCATTTCTGATTGCAGCAGGTGTATCAACTTAGGACAGTAAAATTTGGGAATGACAATTAGTATTTTAAGCACCTAGAAGCAGAAGGGACACTGGCTCCCTGCAGTTGAGTCACAAAACTTTCAAGCAGTTGATGTCGGGAGAGGAACTGAAAGGCATAGATTTGTGAATGTGAACTTCTTGTCTACAAGAATAATTACATCCAAATTAAGGAAAGAGAATATCCTAGACTTAACTGCTGTAGAAACACTACAGGAACAGGTACTTCTGTTATTTCTCCTGTCTCTAAATCCTCAGACACCTTACAGATGTTTTGAAAGGAAAACATTTAGGGTAAATGGGAAAGGAGGATATATCTGTCCAAAGCCTTCTTCCATATTTCCTATCTGTTGGTTTGCATTTGCCGCTGTTTAGCACCCTGGCTTCTACATTTTCCACCATTTGCCTACCCGTTTGAATGTACAGGGAGACCAGCCAGTAGATTATATTCATAGATAGTTATAATGAAACTGGACACTGATATGTCACAACTAGGATGCCTAAATCTTTTGTAGTCATACCCTTCCTGCTGCTTTTCTTCTTGCTTCTACAACTCTCCTACTTGGTGAACGTAAGACATTAAATACAAGAAGCATAGCTAAACCATGGTAAAAAAGAACTCTCAAATACCTAAGTCAGACATAGTAAACAATATGTCAGACTTCAGGCTGCCAAAAAATCATCTTTCCAGTGCTCCTCTGTAATTTTTAATGTTTTGCCAAAGAAAAGTCATCATGCAAAATGAAAGCAAGCTTTGGTTCTTTAATATCACTAGCATAAATATAGAGTTTCCTCGCTGTGTTTCATCTTTCTTTTCCTGCCAGGTCAGCACTACAGAGTGTTGTCAATATCAGCACTACAGAGTGTTGGTGAAAAAATTTAGCATGCTAGGGTAGTGAAAGAGATGTTTTGGAAAAGACTCAGATATTTCCTTGTAAATAAGGATGTAAAGTTCAAAGGATATGACTGAAGTGGCAAGGTTACATGGCTGAACTATCACTTAGATGGTAGCATTAAATATCCCTTCTCAAATGTGCTGTTT
Source organism: Gallinago jamesoni (assembly GCA_025769975.1). Classification (NCBI taxonomy): domain Eukaryota; kingdom Metazoa; phylum Chordata; class Aves; order Charadriiformes; family Scolopacidae; genus Gallinago; species Gallinago jamesoni. Next base: position 43,922,915 of record JAOQGH010000040.1, read on the forward strand.
CAGCATTTCAACTTGCAGACAGTAAGAATTCCTATGCAAGGTACTGTTTATACTTTGTTCCATAGATTGATCTATCTAATGTATTGCATTAGAAAAAGGTATGAGACTTCGTTATAGAATTGCAACTTTTAAAAGTTTTAATTTTTTTTTAATTCACTAATTCACCTTTCATTAAATTTTAGAAGATATTATGTTACTGTAATTGATTTTCTTACCACTGAAAGAGGAGGAATTGTTTTCCTAGGTTTGTTTTGTGTGTTGTCTTCTAAAAGTTAATAATAATTTAGTTTGGAGAAGAGGAGGCTGAGGGGAGACCTCATTGCCCTCTACAACTACCTGAAAGGAAACTGTAGAGAGG
>JAOQGH010000040.1:43927252-43944406 GCA_025769975.1 Gallinago jamesoni
GAATCATCTTTGTTGCCCTACGCTGGACTCTCTCCAGTAGTTCCCTGTCCCTCTTGAACTGGGGAGCCCAGAACTGGCTGCAGTATTCCAGTTGTGGCCTCACCAGTGCAGAATAGTGGGGGAAAATGACTTTTTGTTCCTGAGCTCCAGCCAAAGCTCTCTATTTAGCCAGGCTGCTCTTCTTCCCTTCCTGCTTGTTTTTTGGGACTTGGGTAGGGCTCAAGTGATTTGCATTTTGTGATTCTTCCCAGAGAAGTTTTAAGTCCCCTTAATATAGTGTCAAAAGCACTGAAGGACAGCCACAACTCCTATAGCACGGATCCAAATAATCTATATGTGACCTTGGTGTGTGATTTTCCCATAAACCTGTGCAAGCTCAACAATTATTTTGAAAATGCTACAACTATGATCCGGCCAAATCAAATTAATTTTACATTGGTTAAAGACGAAGTTTATAAAGAATTTCTGTGGACAAGGGAAGAATAAAGTAAAAGAGATGTTTATCCATATTGCACTTTACAGTCCAAGTTGCTATGGGCCTTTAATGAAGTATGCTATGCTTCATCTAAAAACCTCCTGATCCCAGCATGCCATCCGTTTGACTTAACCTCATTTCAGCAAGTTCATTACACTTCTTTTGGACTCAACATATTGCTGCACTGGTGATGGCTGAATGGAGGAAGGTACTCCCTTGAATCATTCTGAAGTCATAAAATGACCTTCAAATAATCCAAGACCTAACTTCTACTGTAACACTTATTCCTTTAATAGTTCTAATTTTAGCTATGTAAAATTATATTTGCCATTATTACACAGAAAGTTGAAAAGATAATTGCAATTAATGGAGTTTATGAAAAGATTGTATTCTTAGCTCTACCAGCTTTAACAACTTTCTTTCTTCAATAGTTTTGCTTGTTTATAGCCCTCATTAGATATACCATGCTGCATGTAAGTTTTACAAAATTCTGAACAAGAACTTGGCTTTTTGAGTTGCACTTCTTACATTTTGGTATTCCTTAATAGAAATAAATATAATATTGGTCCAACTTCTCCGAATGTGTAAATCATCATGGCAACACTGATTTATACCAGCTGAGACTATCCCACAGTAATTCCACTCTCTCTCTGCTATAAATTGTCTGTATATCTTCTGCACTGGTGAGTTAGTTTAACCAACATCTATGGGGACTTTCCATTTTTTCAATTAGGAGAGAGGTCATTAAGGGTAGAGTTTTGAGAAAATACAGAAAGCGGTGTAGGAAAAGGTCCTAAGCTCATAAATGTTCTTAATTATATATTGTGTCCTTAGTGTAAAGAATTACCTTCAGGTCATTCTGTCTCTTTTATCAGAATAAATCACCATCATCATCTATTCACTTGTGCATTCAATTCATGACATAATAGTGTCAGAGGTGGCACAGAATATATACATACATGCTCAAATTCCAACACAGTGACCCAAATTGTGTCTACAGCTGCCAAGCAGACTGCCATAGACATTTAACAGAAAGGGCTTATTTTAGAGAAATATTTGTTCCTACTGAATGGAGGTAAATGGAACAACAGCTTAGGGAAACAGTCAAAGGAACTAAATACAAAGCCCATTTATATCATAACTGAAAATAAGTTTGAATACCTGATTTAATCCCTTCTTCATATTAGAAATATAACACAGCATATGTCCTAAATGGCAATTTTTGCTTCAATTGGAAGGAATACTGGAAGAGAACGTATGCTACATTTCAGAAATAAAGTGCATCAGCAGAATTATCCTGGTGCACTTCCATGCTGGAAAAGAACGAGTACAAAAATTTCATAGGTTAAGCTTAAATGTTATTTTTGCAAATCGGAAGAAAAAAAGTCAGTATCCAGACACAAACATTTAAATTCAAAGTTTCTATATATACAGACCATTCCTAAAAAATATCATTCAGTTCTGAGCTTGGCAGTCCTGTGATTATGCACTGTAATAGAAGTCAAAAGTTACAAGCTCAACTACCGGGTTTTCTGAAGAATTTTCTGAGGAATTCCTATGTAACCACATGTCTGTGTCATATTTGCACAACAGTGGGATTCTGCTTTTGCACAGTGCAGTTTTACAATGCTCCTGGGGACTGCAAGGACCTGGACACAACAGCTCTGGTATATCTGATTTCACAGAGCATATAACATAAAGTCACTCTACAAGTGCGGAATAGTTTTCAGGTGTTGGACTTGCTCTGTACCTGCAGATGAGTTACATGATATACAGCACATATACATTACGATCCTTAGCTCACCAATCATCTCCAGACATAACCTGAAAAAAAGCAACGTGTTCTTGAGAAAATTTATCTCCTATCTCATGGATTACAATGTGAACTTAAGGTTTGTTCTCCATGTGTACTTTATATGGATATCCAAGGATGCAATGGCTCCATACCCAGAACTTAGTATAGATCATGAGAAACATCCCACAAAAAGACACCTTTTAGAAAAAACTGGTAATACAACATCTGTATTTCCTGCAATTAACTTTTTTATTAAAAACTAAATAATTATTTATGCTTTCTTTTCATAACTAATCCCTTTAGCAGAAACTCAGGAAGCAGACAAAAAGACTCTAACATCACTAATTAATATAACTGCATTTGATTTTGTTTATGCAGCTCAGTCTTGTTTTGTTCTTCAAAAGTTATAGGGAAAGTAGTTTTCTCCTTCACTCATTACAAGTGGTAAAGTAGCAGATATCTCACAATTAAACCAATTTTCAGAAATGCAGATGGACAGAGATGTAGATAAATATCCAGTGTTTAGTTCGTGAATGTAGTCCAAGCTTTTTTGAAATTGATCCATTCCTAATTAAATGATGAGAAAAAGATAAAATGTTACAAGCAATTTGAGATGGGGCCTGACCTCTGTTTCTGAATAAGTGCCCAGGTTGATAATTAGTTCTGCTTAAGTTCATAAACATGTAAACAACAAGCTACTAATTTGGGAAAGTGTAATTCCTCAATTAGAATTAATTGACACAGAATTGCCTAATCAAAATGAAGTTAATAATTTCATTATTTTTTTTTACTTCATGTTAAACAGGGCTTACTGCAAGACAGAAAATTTAGTTGGACTTCTTTGTTCACTGATTTAAGTTGTATCTACATGCTGAAAGAAATATTCAAAACCTGTTAAGACTTTCCAGTGTCCCTCCGTTGCAATAGCCAAGCCTTTTTTTCACTAATCACACCAGGTGTACACTCAGAATCACTGCAGTGAGGCAGGAGGTTCTCCTGATTGTGAAACATGACTCTAAATCAAAACAAAGTATCCATCAGTTCTTTTTGGAAGGAGGGTAAACTACAAGACAACTTTTTCAATTAAGTAGATTTAAATCATAAATCAGCCCTGACCTTACTTTACCCATCTTTGTCGCCATTGTGCAGGGAGGAAGAACTATTTTGTTTCTCTTTTGCTTAAGAATATTATATTGATTTTACCCCATTTCGTTCACTGGGAATAATTGCCATCATCCTGAGCCAGGGAGAGAGACAGGAGACCTAATTTTCAGTAAAAAGCAGAAAACCATTCCACTTTGCTGGCCATCCAAGTAAAGACAGTAGAAAGCATTGGTGTCTCATAGTACTGTGTATCAAAAGTGTGTCGGTGTAATCCCCACCAGCAACAGCAAAACTGATCACTGAGGAGACTTTCAGAATCACATAAGCTCCCATTACTTTCAGCACACACTGTGTATTGCACCTTCTTTCAACCTAGGGATTTGTTTAACTTTTTTAAAACATTAACTACTTTTTATGTATGCCAAAACACTAAGGTATCTGAACATTTAATGGCTAGGACATTTAGTTGAGAATTTGAAATAAATGATGGCAGAGGAGTAAAGCCTAAATTCTGAGGTGAAATCCTAATCCCTGTAAAATGAAGAAAATTTTGCTTTCTACTGTTTTATTTTGCAATAACTACAATGGGACTATGCTACCTGACTATGCTACCAATGCATTCTGAAGTCTTAGGTGAGTAGCTTAATTCTACAGAGCTGTAATTTTTCTATTATTAAGTAAAATAATATCACAATGGAAAGCATTTTCTTGCCTAAATAAAAGTATTTTTTTTTAATATTCTGTGAGATTTCTGGAGAAAAAAAATCTATAACTGCAATTGTACACTTTTATTATTTTTATAACACGTTATATGCGTTCCAATAAGCAGTAAAAGATGTGTATTCTTCATGTTTCAAACTAACAATCCATATGTAGCCTAATGACAGACACTGTCAGAGAAATCTAAGGTAGGTAAACAGACGCATGAAACAGTTAAAAAGCACAGCTACAACAATGCAGTACCAATGCTATTGCTGAGAAGGATTCCAATTCTGAGCATAAATATGGGGGTAGTAAAAAAGGTGTGCTCAAAAGTGACATGTTGATTTACCCTATCTTTGGCATTACATTTTTAAGTACCCAAAAGGGGCTAAACCAAAGACAAAACACAAACTAACTTGAATCAAGATTTATCATGTTAAAGCACATAGTGATAAAATCTGTCTTCATGTGGCAAGTTAAAATCGTTTCTAGGATAAAGCCTATTGTCTTCACCAGAGCTTATACCAAATGTGAGTTTGGCCCTGGATGTTAAAAACCACCACAAGATGAAAAATCTTTCTAAAAGATAGCAATTTTATTTGCATGCAGAAAGGTGGGTAACAAACATCTGGCTTAGGAGGAATGAGCAGCAACAGTAGCAGCACAAGCAGCAAATTTTGTTATTATTAGCAATTCAAATGCACGTATCAGATTGGTTTTGAATTTGAATCATTCATCAGGGTTTGCTCCAAGGCAAAAACTTTCTTTCTGAAAGTTCCGTAAAATTTCAGTCAAAACACTTTTCAGTTTCTCCATAGAATGAAATAGAGGAGAAAAGAACAGAGAAAAACACATCAAAGGAGATTTTCTAAGAGTATTAAGATTTTTTTGATGTTTAAAACATAATTAAAGCATTTTTTACAATCTAGAAACTCAGTGCAGTTTCAAGTCTATAGAAAATTCTGAAATAGTTCCTCTCAGGCAGTTGTCTGACTTCCATGCACACGTGAAACTTCCAGTGATTTGCATGCTTGGAAGAATCACCAGCTTTTCATTTTTGTTATTAACACTCCAGCAACTGTCTTGTTAGAAACTCTTATTCTGTGATTACAATGCATAGACTTACTCCAAATGGCTCTTTCTGCTTATGTAATGATCTTTCAATACTGAATCCTACTAAGACAGTCAATTACTAGCCATTCTCCCCTGTCAGAGCAATGAAGCATTTATGTACTTGAGATATTCATGTCTAGAGCTTTAGTTTTAAATCTAAGAGCTCCCCTCACCTTCTGAAATTCCTTGCTTTATCAAGTGAGTTTGTTATATAAAGCCATTACTGAAGGAAAGAATCTTTCATTATTCATCACTTGCTAACACCGAAAGTCTTGAAAGTATAATAGAAAACAGTCTCTATTTCAGCATTCAGCAAGGTAGATAAACCATTATCTCAGTACATTAGGAGAGACGCAGCCAGAATATATCCCGTTTTAAGCATCCATGAATGCTTGCCCAGTGTCGTGGAAGTTTGGGGTCGGATGTGACTAAGTAGCCAGATGAATTGTCTATCTGAAGACATGGTACAGGAGGCAGTCATAATGGCTCGGAAGCCAGGGACATTTTGGTACCACATTACCAAAACGTCAGTCCCTATAAGTCAGCCAGCACAAAATGAGGAGTCACACGCAGCCTGAATCATTGCAGTGGCTGGATGCCAGGTGCCCACCAAAGCCTCTCTATAACTCCTCCTCCTCAACTTGACAGAGGAGAGAAAATATCATGAAAGGCTTGTGAGTTGAGATAAGGACGAGGAGATCATTCACCAATTACCATCACAGGCAAAATACACTTGACTTGGGGAAAACCGAATTAATTAATGAATTATCAATCAAATCAGAGTGGCATAATGAGAAATAAAACCAAATCTTAAAAAACACCTTCCCCCACCCATTCCTTCTTCCCAGGCTTAATTTTACTCCTGACTTTCTCTATCTCCTCCCCTCCAGCAACTCAGGGGGATGGGGAATGGGGGTTGTGGTCAGTTCATCATATGTTGTCTCTGCTGCTCCTTCCTCCTCAAGGGGAGGACTCCCCATACTCTTTCCCTGCTTCAGCATGGGGTCCCTCCCAAGGGAGACAGTCCTCCACAAATTTCTCCCATGTGAGTCCTTCTCATGGGCTGCAGTTCTTCACAAACTGCTCCAGCCTGTTTCTCTTCCATGGGCTGCAGTCCTTCTCCTGACTGCTGCTGGTGTTCCACAGGTTTTTTTCCCCCTTCTTAAATATTTTATCAGAGAGGTGCTACCATCATCACTCACGGTGCTCAGCCTCAGCCAGCGGCAGGTCTGTCTTGGAGCCAGCTGGCTCTATCAGACACAGGGGAAGCTTCTAGCAGCTTCTCACAGAAGCCAGTTCTGTAGCCCCCTGGCTAGCAAAACCTTGCCATGCAAAACCAGTACAATCAGTAACAGTTTACTTCCCTTCAGCTGAACAAACTGGAAAACACTAAGACCCAATCTGCTCCACAACATTTTGATAACACAAACACAGAAAACAACTTTTTAAAGTGTTTTTTTCCTTTTAATTATTCTAAAAGGTTCTTTCAAACGTATCAACAAGGACCAAAGCCTATGGCACTGATTTTAATAGTTAAAGGTCAGAACCGGAGTTAATTACCACAAATTGTGAATAAAAATGGAAGAAAAGTGATCCTCATTTTAAGTTTCTGGTAACTCTTGAATTTTTTGGATTAAAAATAAATGCCATGATGTCATTGATAATCATCAGTTTATATTTGATTCACATTTGCAGTTTGAAGATTTTCATAGTACTAAAGACCGAAGAACTGAATTGGGGAAAAGAGGAGAGGAAGGAAGAAAGAAGAAAGAAAAAACTATGATCCTGAAAAAAAAAAGTGAAATTTTAAAATAATCTACTTATTTTTCATTTTGCATGCAAGCATAAGCATATCTTATGTAGGTTTTGACCTTAATAAGGAAATAAAACAGTACCTGAGCTATTTATGTATTGACAGTTACATCTGTTCCGCATCTAAACGGAAATATTGTTGAATTAATTCAGCTTCCTGCGTCTCACCTACTTTTGCTTTCTATTCCACCTCCAGGTACCAATACTTATTATGAGGCTTTTCATAAGACAGCTCCATTCATGCATAACATAGTATTACTACAAACAAGAAATATTTGCTTTCCAGTTACAGTATATTTATCATGCATGGGCTATGCAATACATTTCCACTGTCACATACTTTACCAAATTGCTGAATTTCACTCATCTTTGGAAAATACTTGAATAACTAACATCTCTGCATTCCTCTCACTGCTATAATGGATGAACATGTGGTATCCTTGGGAAAATATCCAGGCATAATTTACATAGCTGTGTTCTGGTGGGGGGGCTTTTAAAGAAAACAAAGATGTGCTGAAGGAGTCACCGTAGTGATCTTGTCTTTGGAATGATATATTTGACCAAGAAAAAATTAATATGGGTCTAGTGGCTTGGATCCTTGCTTTGCCTACCTCAAACGTATACCTCAAGAAATAGCTGCATAAAAGGGAATAAAAGATCAACAATCTCTGCCCCAAAGAGGCTGGGAAAACTGAAATAATACAGGGATATTGCAGCTCAAGAGTGAGGTAAATTGGCAGCTAGAAAATGAATTCATACTGCTATGTAGCTTGGCACATATTCAAAACATGAATTTGGTCACCTTTGTAGGGCATCATGTATTACAATAAATTGAGAATGAAGATAAGCAGAGAATCCACCTGGGATTCGTAGCTCTTCACTTGCTTATTCAGCATATCAACTGCTATTGCCATATTTTTTTGATTGTCATTTTTATTTTATTTTTAAAAAGAAGAAATCAAAGTACTCTCTTGATTTATTTTCCTCCCAACATGAGTTTTAGTTTAATTTCTAATCTCCTGACACTCATTTTTCTTAAGTTGCAGTTTCCTATTTGCGCTCTATAGGCTGTACACAATAAGTACCTGTACGGAATGGGCTCTGGGAATTTTGCCATAACCAAATAAGCGAGGACAGAACTGCTGTCTCATCCTTCCAGTCACCATATTCAATTTCTTCTTTAAAATGAGTTACTAATACCTCATATTGCATTAAAAAAATCAATTCCAGCAAGTGGAGTAGCTTGCTTTAAAATATCTGAGGAGAAAAAATAAAAATAAGGGAATAGAAGCATTACATTTTCTTTAAGCATGAGCTTCCAGGGAACTTCTTGTATGATGTTCCACAGTATGGTTATTGGACATGCACTAATTGGACTAACTATCATGGCATTTATCCATCCCTTATCAGAACTGAGAATTTCACCTCCTAGCCCAAATTTTTATAAATAAACTCAAGTTAAAAACAGGAGAGTCAAAATTATTGATTAACTAAACCACTGACTGTGGAATTCTCATCCTACAATTCAGGCTAACAGGGAACAATTGATGAGAATAAGGACTTCTAGCAGGAAAAAAAGACATGTCAGCTTGACTGCACTGCAGTTAAAAGAAACACATGAGCAAGAGTTAAACTGCCAGCATCAACATAGCTCTTGTGGCAGGAAGTTCAACACAGCCTGAAAAATTCATCTTTATCAAACACTGTGCTTCAACAGACTTCCCCTCTGCATTCAATAGCAGGTGGAGTTAGGTTAAAGCTCACTTTGATACACCTGTGGCCTTGCAGACACCCCTTTGTCTGCCGCTGAGGCAGGCCCTGTGAGATGGAAAGTCCCAGAGCACACAAATGCCATGAGGCAACAAATCACTCGAAGAACTTCCCTGTTATACCTGTGCTTACATTAGCAGTCCCATCCCAGCAAAAGGGAATGTTAGCGCAATCGTTTTGTCAGAAAAAAATTTTTTTTTTTCCCTGTGGCTTTTATTTCAGAGGGGGTGCCAATAAAGGACAGAATATTGAATTCACCATGTGTGCACTTTAACTTCAGCAATAAAGCACCCTATATTGAAAAAGAAAAAAAGGAGAAACACCATTATCAATTTCTCTCACAAGGTGGTACCAGTCTTTTTTTCAGTGACAATGATAAAGTTTTGCCATTGTTTCTGTAGAAAGAACCACAACTTTTTCATTTGATGACCCTCCAAGAACAAAATATTTTCAGGGTAAATACTTCTATTTTGAAGGTCATCTCCCCAGTGCAGCTCTGTGAAGTTACATCAAGTTACAACACAATTTTAACAGTACCGTCTCTGAGTTATCAGTGACAGACAAGAAACACAAACTGAGAAGAAAATTTTGTTCAACCCCTTTATAGTTCAGAAGTAACAAATACCAACTTCAGTATTGCAAGAGATTCCAAACACAATTTTTTGTTAACCACGGCTACAGCAAGTATGGCCATAGTTAGAGACCTGAATGAAGGAGTTCTAGATTAAAATAAAAAATAAAAAGGGAGTTAAAAAACTGAGTTGGAGAGTCTGCTAAGATTTTAACAGTTGGGTGAATTCTTCACCCCTTACGATATCACCCATGGGATGGGAAAATTGCTCCTTTCTCTGCCCTTCATTCTGACAAGCATGAAAAATATTGCTTTTAAATGAATGCCTGGACAATTTGCATGATGGAGATTGTAACTGCCTCTCTGAAACACAGTGAAGTACTTCAAAAATTGCTTTAGTGGAAGGCACAAGAGAAAACTGCAGGTTGATAAAAAAAAAAAGAAGAGAGAGAGATAACATGTTTCAAGCTCTTTCTACATTTTTTTCTCTGCTCAAGAATTTGTTCTTTCATTGTCAGAGACATAATATTTCTGACTTGTTACATTGCACAAATATAGCCAAGCAAATATGCATTTTACATAGTCTTGCAAAAACTACTTTCACCAAACAATAGTAACACAAAGGGTAGGAAGAAATCTTTGACATTTTCCTAAAGGTATTTTCATGTTGAAAACTATAAAGATTATCACTCTCATCTCCTTCTATGCCTTGATTACAGTTAGCAAAAGTTTAATTCAGATTCACCTAACATGAATTAACCAAATGGAATGAAAACCAATTTTCCGGAATTACTAAGGCGTAATACCTGTTGCAGGTCATGTTTTTAGGCAAGAAGGAAACCCAGACACTAACATGTTTCCTGCTACCAATTTCTGAAAAATTTCAAAGTTACGCTGATGCTGGGATGTAACAGAGGTGTTAGAAATGGGAACAGTGGCAATTTTAAATCTGGCTTGTGTGCTGTTAGGCACGAGGGATGTCCTTAGGCAAAGCAAGAAGTTGCCTAGGGCAACAGCATGATGGGATTTTGAAGGCAAAATCAGCTTCTGCAGACAGCAGCCTCCCAAGAATTGCAGTACTTAGCCCCAACAGTCGTTGCCCATGGTTCCTGGTTTTGTACATCAAACTTTTTTCCTTTTTTCACCCTAAACCACTCTTATAGGGGAGAAAACCCCTTCAAATAGCAGTTTATCAGGCAAAGGAATTATGGTATGGCCTTGTACTCCCTATCTGCCTCCCTAAAACCAGAGAAGCTATCATATCTCAGCAAAGGGTAAAAGCTGGAGACACGGGCATAAAGTCTATGACTGTTCATATTCTATGATTTTAGGGGCTATGGAGCTCATTCTGTCTCAGGACACTGAGGTTTTTTGGGGGAAAATTGTCCTGAAGTAACTTCTTTGCTTTCACGATGTAATTTTCCACATCCATTGGGAATGGAGTTTTCTTGTCCTCAACTTTGTGGAAGAAGGCTTCAATTTAATCACCAGTCTGAGTGGGATCTATGTTGGATGCAGAAGTTGAAGCAAGGTCAGAAGACGAATATGATGTTTGTGAGGTATGGCTATAGTCTGGAAAACTAATACGTCCACTGGAGGTGTTAAAAGAGTACTCAGAGAAGGTATGACATTAGCATCTGATCCCTCTTTGAGAACTGGAAAGAAGCAACCGTGGGAGGAGAGAAATTTAGTTTAGCACAGAGCAGAGACCCTGATTTTGAGAAACTAGGCAGTAAAGTCAATATTCAGTGCTACCATTGCACCAGTAAACTAATATTGTAATCCCTCCTTGTAGGCTAAGAAACAGTTTTTTGGTGTTTTGTTTTTTTTTTCCTGTATCTGCTAAGTAAAGAAAAAGTCTTCTGTATTTTAAGGAAGAAGATATATAAAAATTCTGCATAACTTTTCTCTGAATGGGTCTGTTTCACTGATATAAAGCTTTACTGATTTTTTTGTTTGTTTTGAAACTGAACATTAATTCCTTGTTTTAATCAACCAACCACTGCTTATGGTGGCTGGTTCCACAGCACACATTTCTGCTTTAAAAACATTTATATTTTATAATGGGATGTCTAACAGAAAATCAGGCATAAAACCTAAAATGGAATAACCAGCATACAATGTCAGTGATTATTGAAAATGATTCTTTTTTTTTCACCATTCATTTGCTGTGAATTACATATTACTTACTGAAGAGAAGAATTAATAACTCTGGATTGGATATACATATGTTTGAAAATTGCAACACAGAGACCACCTTCAGAATGTTTAGTCATGGGTTTGGCGTTGGATACACTGCTGGTCAGAGCACTTGCTCATGATAGAGAAGACCTGTTGATTCATTGGGATGTAAGCCACCTTGATGGTGAGTCTGACTCTTGCAAAAGGCAGAAGAAATCTTGGAAAGAAAGCTGCAAAGAAGGGATCTTATCTGGTAGCTAAACGTCCAAGTCTCCTAGTCACGGCTTGCCTTGAGTTCCCCAATGTTGATTTATTGACCTTCATCTTCAGTGAGAGCAGTAGTTGAACAATCCACTTTTGCTCTCAGAATAAATCATACTCAGTGGGAAAAACAGTCTCCTTGGAGGATAGCTGGGAGTGCAAGCCCAGTCAAGCCAGGAGATGAACTTGACCTTCCAGCCCTCTGCACAAATTATTTGTCCTGGCACACAGAAGTGGTCTTAATCACTCTATTGACAGTGTTTGGACAGTAGAGTCCTTCAAGCTATAGATCCCAGTTGCGATGGAAGCTCTTCCTCTGTAACACTTACTTGGGTGTATAAGATCCAGACAGACTTCAAATACAATCCAGTGTCTAGCCTAGACAGACAACTACCAAATTCAAACAGCTTTATGCTCAGAGGTGTCGCTCTTCTGGGTTCCAGTCAGAAGTCATTCACCTCTGTTGATTCATCCGAGTTTACTGAAACACAGGACTGGGTTGTGCTCTAAAAGGACTGAAAGTTTATGTTACTCTGAAGAGCTTTTAGGCAGTTCTTTATTGGATAGTGCAAAAAAGTACTACTTGGCATGATTAGGGATTGTTAGCTCCAGGGCCTTTATTAAGGTAATTCATTGAAAAACACAGACTGTACTCTCAACTCTCAAAAATAGACTAGAATACCTCCAAACATACCCACATCTCCCACTGAAGATATTCTTCAAGAACTGCTGTCTTTCAAGTGTTTTAAGTAATATCATATTTCCTTTTTAAGTTTCTCTACTGGTAGGATGCCATGACTCAAATGTTTAATTATTTAACCAGTTATACAAATTGTAACAACTTGTAGTTCCAAGCTATTACCAATAGATGGCAGTAGTAATTTGTGGATACCTTTTTTTTTTTTTTTATGCTCAGACCTACCTATTTTATTTTTTTTGGTGTTTTGGCAACATTTTTATAATAGGTGCACATATGTGTGCATTTCCAAGTAAATTAGTGGCTAATTAAAGATTTTCAGTTTTCAAAACCAAAATAGGGATGAAGGGGAAAAATATCAAAAAATCAAAATTTTGCAGGTATTTTAGAGACAATAACTGGTTTCTTGCCAACAAAAAATGCATAAATATGTCTGAGATGCAGCTGGTCTCAAGTACATTTTAGACATGTTTCATTTCTAGAGCAAGAATCTGCAAGAACAGTATAGTACACTGGGTTTTACAGAGGCCAATATAAAAGAACAGCATTTGCTTATAAATAATGATATAGAATACTAAAACCCATGTTTGCATGGAGTTCATATCCCTTTTTAAAGTGGAAAATTGTATACAAGAGTGAATCTATAAAGTATATAGAGCGTGTGGCAATTTTTTTTTTAAAAAAAAAGACAGTCTGTGAATCTAGGTGTGTACGTTTACAGCATTGCACCATTTTCCTACCCAGTGTTACTTAGAATGAGTTGTAGTCCTATATTCTGTCGATTGGTGCAATTTGGGCTTATATTATAATAATGCTGTTCGCCATTATCTTTCTATTTACAAAGGAGCAAGCAATCTTTTCCTGTGAGGGGGTGGATTTCTGGTAACTAGAGGACACCTTTTCCATCTAATTAGGTGCAGGTCTTTGTGTTCTCTCTTCTCAGAACTGCATATTTTGACTAGTAATTATTGCTGTCTGAAACTTCAGGCTCCATAACATCAGCACTTTGTGAGATCCCTGTGAATCTGTGAGTTCTATTTCTCTTAGACAATTATTATTTACTGCAAATCCTTTTTTTTTTCCTCTCTAGAAAAAAAAATAATAAAAAAGTGTCTCCTCATGCTTTATAGCATCCCTCACATTTTGATATTATTTTCCAAGGCTGATCTTTACATATGATGTAAAACTGAATAAAGGAATATGTGGCTAAGTGTAATTTAATTTAATTTTATTGTAGTTTTAATCTGCAAGCTGGGCAACAAATGAGCTCTTAGGTTAGCTATTTGGAGTACAATGGGAAGTTTGGATGGAGCTCCTTTCTAACATTAAGAACCTCAAATTCTCTTGGGTTCATAAACCTTTCACTTGCAACATTTGCTTTGCTGTTAAATTCCAGGAGTTTTCATTTTCATCAATAATTTTATATGTGACAGCTGGTGTTTGGGTTTACAATCAGGAAGTGCTGTGCTGGAAAGTTGGCAAATTGTGGACAAGTCAAGAGGAATGGAATTTTAAAATTTAGTTGCCAGGTTTTTATATCGATAGTAGATTTGATATCCAGAGTATGGCAGCAGACAGTTAAGTCCAAGCCATTCAAAAGATGTTGAAAATTAAACCGCCTCAGCTGGAAGCATGTTTTCCAGATTTTGTTGAGTTTGATAATGAACAAGCTCATTTCCCTTACAATATAAGTAAAAATTTAAGTTACTAATGACCTCAGGGTGTAATACTGTGAGATTCAAACCTCTCCGTAATGATGAGGTTTCTATACCCAAAACAGAGAAAGCACCCCCCTTCTTGCCCTGTTAGTATTCTCCTGTGCCACCATGAAGAATGTGGTTTAGATCAAAGTAAAAAAGTTTATCAGATTGACATTTATTTGTGGGTTTTTTTTCTGTTCAGATTATCATAGGGTGATTTTGTATTAGTGTTAATTAGTGTATCAATAGTATGGATATTTTAAATCACAAATATTATAAAACCCTGAAATAGGCATCTGAAAGTCAGACCATTTAAAGATCATGACCTTTTTTCAGTTACAGTTCTAATTCTTTGCTTTCTGAAACATCAAAAGGTATACAAATATTTTATACTTATAGCACAGCCCAATAGATAGAAATCTAACAACGTTGTTGTCACCAGAACCATCACCCTAATATTCTCCAGTTTCTACTACAGGTGTTGACAACCACACCTCCCTAGAAGAGCTCAGCTTGGATCGTCTGTGCTTCGGTGAGATTCAGCAAGTGTATTTTGTCAGGACTGAGTATTATGACACAAATGCAACAAATTCCAGTATTCTCATCAAATTAGGTCTTACCTGGGAGAGGGGAGGGAAACTCATTCAACCACCTACCTAGCCAGTTTGCCTTCCTCTTGGAGGCAAGTCAGTTCTGCTGCAGGAAAACTCTGCTATATTTTACTACGTTCTCTTCATTACTTATTCCTCCTCAGTGCGGTGCCTCCTCCTGAAAAGGTGGGAGGACCTTGCAACTTCACTCCCCAGGCACCAAGAAAATGCTGTAGCATATCAGAAGAAGCAGGAGGACAGAACAGGCAGGTAAAATTAAATGAGGAGGAGGATCTGCTTTGCAAATGTGATGTGAAAGTAGAGAGCTGGGACAGAACTGATGCAGCATCTGACAGGACATGATTGATTTGAAATTTGGGTGGGTAGAAGTAATCTCTGTAAGAAATGAACATTTGTGTGAGTAAGACCTATGACAGTGTTATCTTAATTAAATAAGCTTGGAAAAACAGCAACATCAGTTTTCAGACCAGCACATTGGGTATGACTGGGACACATACAAAAATCTAGAATATAATCCTGCAGGAAAAAAAAAACAAGCCAGCAACCAGTTAAACTCTCATTTCGTGTAGCTTTTTGCCCTTTGTGGGCAAAAAATAGCAAATTTATGTGCACTTTTTATTGACCACAGCAGAAACAATTATTTTAATAAAAGAGCAGTTCAATTCTACACGTGAGAGCTCTTTAACATGATAATCTTGCATGCAGTACAGGAAACAGTGATTACACAATGAAGTAGATGCTACTTCTATAAAATATATAGTGGGGAAATTGCTTATTTATTTCTTCTTTCTTATTTTTAGCTGTTGTGATTGAATATGTCATCTAAAGTTTCAGGAAAGAGAAGATTAATTTAATGTAAAGCTATAATACCAATCTCTCTGAACCACTCAGGTGCCTGATTGCTCTGGCTTGTCATATAAAAATTCTCTTTGTGCAGCACATTACTCCACAGAAGTGGTGAAGAGACTGAAGACCTGTAAAATATGCTGTCCCCTTTACAGAGAGGAGGTGATAACAAAAGGAAAGTGCAGTAACAATAAAAAATAATGAACAGCCTTTAAAAATTTAACCTGAAGTTTTTCATCAATCAGCAATTCCCCTAAAGGATGGTAAGAAATTTGTTCAAATGATGTTTCTGGTACGAGAAAATCAGTTTTATTTAGATGAAATGATTATTTGTAAAAGCTTTTTAATCTGAAAATTTACACATTTAGGTTTTTTTAATAACAAGGAAGAGATAATCTTGCAGATAATGCACTTTCCCTCCTTTGATCTATTTGCCCAAATGGAACTGTAAGTTAGATCTCACACTGCCAGTAACTGATCATAATAATCAAGAAATTACAATTTACCAATCAGCAGTGAAATAAAAAATCAATTATGCTGTGGTGTATATAAAGGGTGCCATGTCACAGGATCAGCTACACAGAGGAATTAGAACTACAGGGAAAATAATATATGCAAACCAATCTCATATTATCTCATTATCTTATATGTTTTCACTTGGGTCTGTTTGGTCCATCTTGATTCGCCCATACATACCTATGCGCTTTTGTCCATTTAAAATAACGAAATAAACCGCACTACTATCAAAGCAAAGAGCAATTCTCATGCTTAACTCCAGCATGTGCCTGTGTCTTGATCCAGTTTGTGATAAATTCAAGCATAAATTCAAGCATCTTGGCCAAAGAACCGAACACACAGTTGCTCTGAGTTTTCAAAGATGTCTTTCCCAAATGCATCCTCTGTACCTCTCTTCACTGATCTGTTTGATAGATCCTATACACCACGAAATTCTGTCTTATAGGGTTTTGGAAGTTATGAACTTGGTAACACCCCATTGGTAGTGCCATGAAAGGGGTTTTACCTGATTATGTATGAGGTGAGGATATGGGCAAACTGTGGGAAAATGTACAGAATATCTTACGATGACAACAATGTTATCCAACCCTAGAAGGAAAATGTGAAGTGCTTGAAGTCTACTTCTCACTTGAAAAACAAAGTAGAAACAGGATTTTTTGTTTATCCTTATTCCTTCTCACAATCAAAGTTTGTTTCTGGGGTCTGGAAAAAGTAAGGGAGAGATTATGATGTGCCCACACAAACCTGTCCTCTCCTCCTGTCCCCATTAGAAGATGAAGAATTTTCATGAAGAGTTTTTAAAAGCTTCCTTTAATTGATCTGTCTTCTAGTGATTGATAGTACATTTTATTACCAAGTGTAATGAGCCCAAATGAATGTTCACTTCCTCTATTTAGAACTTTTATTCTCTAGCTGTAGTAAGTTTGCTACTCTATAAAAATTTAAATCAAATCTTTGGATCCTCTCCTCTCCTCTCCTCTCCTCTCCTCTCCTCTCCTCT